>JANAVB010018994.1:23031890-23281890 GCA_029216955.1 Iris pallida | reverse complement strand
GAAGAAGAAAAGAATTGAATTGTGAGTTTAATGAACAAAGCCCATGTTTGTTTTGCGGAATTGGATTCTTGATAAAAGAGAATTTATTAATTTTTTTTCCAGTTTTTGGAGGTCAAAGAAAATGAGAAAAAAAAAATTTGAAACAAAGAATGATAGTTCTCTACCAACCCTAAACAAGAATTTATTTTCTCTCCCAATTTTATTGCCCTTCCAAAAACTGAAAAAACAAAATTGACGAGAATTGCAATTTATGAAGGGAAAGGAAAACCATGCAAGCATGCATTCAAAGGAAAACCATGCATGCATTCAAAAATATGCAAAGCTCATAAGAAGAAGAAAAGCTTCTTGAGTCAACCATGTACCTTCAAATTTGGAAAGGTCTTTATAGCTGAGAGAGAGAGAGAGAGAGAGAGAGAGAGAGCATGTAATAGCATGGAATAGCACTTCATTCATTTGTAGAGCAAGGGAGGATGAGTAGGTACATGCAAAGTAAAAGGGGGAGCCAAAACATTATGTCAGTGGCACACTGAGTAGATGCATTTGACTAGGGATGAGTATTCGGTTTATTCGATTCCAACTGAACCGAATAATCGAATTGGACCGAAAATCGAATAAGCAAAACCGAAACCGAATCGAATTGCTCAATAATCGAACCGAACCGAACCGAATTAAATCGGTTCGGTTTTCGGTTTATTCGGGTTTTGGATATATTTGTGTTTTTTTTGTTAATATATATATATATATATATATATATATATATATATATATATATATATATATATATATATATATATATATATAAACTAAATTTTCTTATTCGGTTTTCGGTTTTGGACCGAAATCCAAAACCGAAACCGAAACCGAATAAGAAAATTTAGTATTTTCAAAACCGAAACCGAACCGATTTTTTTTTAAAATCGAACCGAATCTCTTATTCGGTTCGGTTCGATTCGGTTCGATTTTCGGTTCAAAACCGAATAATACTCACCCCTACATTTGACAGATCTTAGGCCTTGTTTGGTTCGCTATAATCACGTGATTGAAATTTTTTTATTATTTTTATATATTTGGGTGCGAAAGGAACTGAGTAGGGAAAAAAAAATTTAATAAAAAATTAGGGAAAAAAAAAGTTCCATACATTCAAGCATGGATTCACCTTTCTTCCAATTTTTTTTGCATTTCCAAACATCAAAAAGAAAAAATACATGAAAATTATAATTTTTTAAAGAAAAGAAAACACCAAGAAATTGATTTTCTTTTATTTCCTTTCCATGAACAAAATTAAAGGAGGCCTTGAGTCTTTTTTGTTTTTTTTTTCCCTTCGATGGCTTGGCCATGAATTCTACTCCCAAACATTTTTTTAGAGTATGTTTTATTCTGTTAGATACAATATAGTATAATTTCCCGGAATGAAAATATAATGTGGTTGATGCTGTAAATAAACACATTTTCAAGGATAGTACATCCATTAGAATAAATTTCTTGAATTATTCTTTGCCTCAAAAATTATTGCTACAATAAACATGCATGATCTTTGTTTTTGATGTAGTTAATTATATCTAACTACAAAATGCAATTGTGTCAACCAATATTATTAGGCGAAGTTTTTTAATCACGGATAAATTTATGGTAGAAAATCAATTTCCATGTTTGGTTTAGATTAAAAAAATATTTTTGATAATTGTGAAAATTTTTGAAAATTCTATACCTTAAGAATATGTGGCTGTTTTGTCCAGGTAAAAAAATTGTAATTTTTTGTTTATTACGTACACATTTTTATTTTATTTTTCCTTTTTATGTTTTTCATTTTATAAAGATTTGTTATTTGGGAATTTTATTTTTCTTCATTTTTTAATCTTTTTCCTTTCACTACAAAAAAAGGCTTTTAGCGACGGCGGGATCCGTCGCTAAAAGTTGTTTTTCTGTTGCTAAAGCCAAATAACGACATATCAGCGACGAAAATGATTTGTCGGGAAATCACGTGTCGCTAATTTAAATCAGTCGCTAGTTTGTCGGAAATAGCGACTGATTAGTGACGCATTTAGCGACACGCTATTTATTGGAAAATGCGACGTAATAGCGACGGAAACTCTGTCGCTATAGTTACCGACGAACTACCGACGTCGCAGCGGCGTAATTCAGCATGAGAGTGGCGATGGGCTAGCGACGGAAAATTACGTCGCTAAGATGTTTCCGATACGCTTTTGGTGTCGGACATGAACGTAGCGACGGAATAGTAAGTAAAACTTACGTCGCTATTCAGTCACTATACTGGAATATAATATTTTCCAGAACCTTAGCGACGGAAACTACAGTCGCTATTCCATCAGTAGCCAGCAAAGTAAATTTTCAGACATGTAGCGACGGAAAAATCGTCGCTGTTCCATCGCTAGCCTGTAATGTTCCAGGTTTTCTGTCGCTATTCCGTCGCCATTCCGTCGCTAAATACAATATTGCATGTCAATATTGCGTTTCCTGCACTCCACATCCCTGTCGACAGTTATACACACAATATACAGTCATATAAACAGTTTCCAAATACAATATCAGTATTCGTGTTTCCAGCAGTCCTTATCCCTGTCGACAGTTTTACAGTAGGCACACGTATCAGTATTTGTGTTTCCTGCAAATTCTCAGTTTCATGCACACGTATCCCAAATGTTTTAATACAACACATACACACATGTCACGACCCATTACCCAAATTGTTGGGCCGGGCCGAGCCATGACCAGCCTACGCTTGGTTAAAGCGTAGTAAGCTATTCTAAGAATAGACAATAAAGGATCTAAGCTGCTAACAGTTCTAATATCACATTTAAAGGTTCATCACAACACATCATCTACAAGCGAAAGTAAACAAGCACAGACTTAATAATAAACTTCCAAAGTATCTAACTGGAGACAAAGTCCAGTATCCAAATATAAGTTCAAACCAGAGTCTAAGTGTAAAACCCCTCAATTTCTACTATATTTTTTTTAATTAAATTTAGTACTGATTTAAAATTTTGTATTGTACACCGCGTAGTCGCATTTTACGTCGCGCACGAAAATTTTATTTTTCTTGCTCGTCGAGTGCGAATATGTGCGAGCGTACATATTTTGAAAAAATATTTTTTTCTATTTTATTATACACTTTCAAAATATTATATAATTATTATTCTTGCTATAAAAAGCCTTTTTGTTTTTTTGCAGTTATTAATCATAAATAATATTTTATTGTATACTAGGAAAAGTATAATCATGTATGCATTATTCGTGCATACATATATTTCGTAATTATTTATTAGTCTATTTTAAATAAAAATATAATTTTCGAAATTTATTCATATTAATATTTTATTATTCAAAAAGATATTTAAAAATATTTATTATTTTCGAAATTATTATTATTGGTATTTTGAAAAATATATTTGGAAGTTATTGTGGCCATTTAAATCTTGATTTGATTTTCGGATTTATTTAAATAGTTAAATATTTGAAGTTTGATTTATCCCAATTGATTTTAAGCCAAAAGAATTTAATTAGATTTAAATTTGATTTGAATTGAATTTGGATTTGGATTTTATTGATTTTAAATTAGTAGCAAATTATCTACTTTGGGTTTTAAATATTCCTAATTCCTATCCAATTGGGAATTTCCACATCCTATAAATAGGCAGGTACTCCTCCAATTTTTATCATCCACCAAATTGTCTCCACAAATATTTTTCCACCGAGATGTGTATCGTGTCCGTGTCCCCTTGCCATCCACAATAATTCGATTTTATTACAAATACAGTGATTCCCGTGTCGACAATCCCGACACAATCAAATCCTAAACCTAACCTAGACTCGGCCACTGTCCACCACCCTACACGTCAACCACATCTCGCCGTGGTCGTTGCCTCCACCATGCCCAGTCATCTCCTTCGCCACCACCATGTCCGCAACCACCGCTGCCACCACCATCACTGTCATCATCCGTCCCCGGCCAACCCGTCTTCCCCGGCCATCCACAGACTCACCACCACGCTCGCCAACTCCACGCCAAACACCCAACCAACCAGCCACGACCAAGGCCGCACCACCGCCCACAAGCCCCATCATCACCACCACCACCCTGCCATCGTCGGCGTTCCGACAGCCCCCGACAAACCATCAACACCACCACCGACAGCAACAGAGAAATCCCCAAAATAAATAAACCCTAACCTAACCACTTACCTCTGCCGGCCAGATCGCCCGTCGCGGCGTGTCCAAGACCGCCCGTGTCCGCCGCTGACCCCACGAGCGCCGCCCGACGTCGCCCATCCCACGTCGAGCTCACCGCTGGCCGTGGGTTAGCGCGTGTCTCCGCGAGCTGCAACCGCCGGCCAAGCCCAGCGCGTTCCCCGCCGACCGAGCGGTGCCCGCCCCTCCGGCGATCCTCCACCGAAACCCCTGACCACCGACTACGTCCCCGGCCGGAACCCCGCCACCGTCGCGTGCGCCGGACCACCCATCACCTCCGCACAGCCCTCCGCTCCTCCGATCATCTCTCCCGTTGTCCTCCGACCCGATCCGCCGCCTCACTCCGCCTACCGCCGCCTCCCTCTTCCGCAGCTCCGCCTTCCTCTACTCGTCCACCCGCGTCCGCCGATCCCCTCTCCATCCCTCACTCTCTTCCCCGACGTCTCCCCTCTTCCGCACCCCCGGCCAAGCTCCAACCACCGTACTCCGCTCTCCCTCCGCCGGATCCGACGCCCGCCGCCGTCACCCCCTCTGTCTTCCTCTCCCTCTCTCGCCCGTCCCTCTTTCTCCTCTCACTCCTTTTCATATGTAATGACTTCATTTTCTTTATGTTTTTTTAACAGATGTTGTCTTCTCTCGAGGAGAAGAAACATCAGGTTTTGTTTTTTTTGTTTTGTTTATTTATTATTATTTATTTATTCTATTTTACTTTTAATTCTTTATTTTATTTTTATTCACTTTTTTTTATTTATGTGTTAAATGAAATAATTTATAGGATTATTAATATTATTATTGATTATTATTACTATTTTTGTTTTGTTCATATTACAAATAATAGTGTTTCCATTTTTTATATTTATCATTACATTTATGTAATATTTTTTTTCTTCAAAACTATACTTGTAACTACAAGTATTGGACTTTGAACATCATTAAGGCTTGCATGATATATTAACAGTAATTATATATAAGATTTATAAATTAGTTTTATTTTCCAAGTATTTATCTAAAATCATATTTTACTAATAAGTAGCTTTCAAAGTTATAAAATAATTACTAGAAATTTTCAAGTATGTATTTGCCTAACATATTTTCAGGTAAAAATATATATAGTTTTAAGTATCATAAGTATTTTCTAAAATAGTATATGTATTATTATTATTCCTCAAATTCCTTCGGTTATAAATCCTTGTCCATGACTAAATTTTCTTTTATCCTATTACCTCTCAATTTCGTGCTACCTATTGACCCTAACTAATTTGACCCTTCTGGACTCAATGGAACTGTCCGTGTCACCACCCGAGGTCTCCTTGTGTAGTTGTTCCACCAAAGTCGCAGTTCATGCCACCATGATTATCGCAGCACACCAGGTGTACTACCAGGCAAGACATCTTGCTATTTGCTGTTTAATTATTTTAGCTCATATTTCATGCATGTTTATTATTTTTTTAATGTAAAATAAACTGTGATACATGGCATAACCTGTTAGAATTTACTGTTCAGTTTCTTGCTATGTATTATTTTCTTACACATTAAACTTAGAGTTAAGGGACTACCCTTTGTGTGTTGCATTCATAGGCCTTGACACGTTTATACCACGTTGTTGTGTGTCACATATAGGACTCGGACATGCGTGATTGGATGGCTACCAGTACGTATAAGCCGTGCGTTAGAAAATAACTGCTAATAGAATTGCATGCTAGAAGACTTAGCAGTTATGAGTTGGCATTGGGCGGGAAGAACATGATTACCCTATCTATCGTAGACTCGCTCGCTACTGAGGAACGATAGGTAGACTATATGCTATAGACTCGCTCGGTACTGAGGAATAGTATATGGTGTTGTGACTCGCTACTGAGGTACTGCATTGGTATTGACCGGGTAGTCATGCGACCATGAACTGTTCTTAAAACTGTATTCACCTAGAGTTGGTTAGGCACATTTATCCGTTAGGTACGAGTACTTTTGGTTTGGGTACTTGTATCTGACCGTGGCTTGGAACAATAACTTGTCGCGGATTAGTTCGTCACATCTTGTCCTTATTTGGTTGTAGGTGTGACTTACTACTTCGATGAGAAGGTATTGAACCTTGTTGGGGTCCGGATACCATATTGGATTCATAGCATGGAAAGATACGTCGCCGTAAATTAGTTTACCATCTCCTGTCCTTGTTTGGTTGGGGGGATGGTACGCTCGTTCAGTAGGTGCGTATTGGACCATGTTATAATTCAATTGACTTATTATTTGAGAAATATTTATTCAGTTTATATGACATGATATTATATGTCTTGTTACGTCCCTCTGAGGACCTGGTTATCTCTCCAGGTGTGTGCTATTGTCTTTCGCAGGTGTTCTAGCTCTAGCCGTATTCCTTGCTATTTCTTCGAGGATGATTGCACTTGGATCGTCTTCGCTTCGCTCGCCAAAAATCATTTCTTTTCTCATGTATTTTTCTTTACTCGTTGGTAGTGGATTTGTCTCCGCCCAACATATTGTATCAAGATAATTCATTATCTTTATATGATGCCTTTTATTCATTTATTTTGTGTGGATGAGATTAGTTATGGTTCTACTGCATTTTACAGCTTATGTATTTATACGAGGCTTCCATATATTGGAGTATACTTCGTATGAATATAGCTGGCATGTCTACGTTCCTAGTCCTACGTATTTCGGGAGGGGTTTTTACGCTCACGTTATACGTGTTCGCGTAGTATCAGTTTTTACGCTCACGTTATACGTGTTTGCGTAGTATCAGTTTTTACGCTCACGTTATACGTGTTCGCGTAGTATCAGCTTCACGCCCATGTTTTCACGTGCCAGCGTGATATCGAGCTCTACGCCCACGATCATTCGTGTCAGCGTAGATCTATTTTTACGCAAGTCTACTTGACCTGGCGTATTCCTTTTACGCACACAACATTTCAGGCATAAAACTTGACTCTTTACACGTACAACTTTTATGCGTGGCTCGATCCCTTACGCATGCAATGCTTTACGCGCACAGTGCCTCAGGCGTAGACTCTAAACTTTTTACACGTACTCCTTGGCTCGGCGTAAAATGAGTTTTACGCTCAATCTTGTTCCTTTATTTGAGTGTACTTCCTTTACGCATAACTTTATGTTTTACGCGTACTCTTCTAAGTTTGGCGTAAGACAAGTTTTACGCCCGACTCTATTTTACGCAGGCAGGCTTTTACACAGGCAGGCTTTTTACGCGCGTATTGTTGCCTGAGCGTAAAGCTTGGGCGTAGACTAGTCATGGCATAGATCAGCCTTGGCGTAATCTAACCTTGGTGTTCCTATTGCTCTATAATTTATTCGTTTTATGTTGGCATGATAATTCTCCTATTATATCCTTACGCCTTTTTGCATGAACTCGATAATCTTGGCATGTTAATATTTTAATACATATGGTTGTGTAGAATGTGTCATGTGTCTTGATTGGTTTATGGATGCCCCGTATGACTGGAATTAAACCATGAGAGTTGTAGACTCGACCCCACTGAATACTAGTTGACTTTCATGCCTTGTCACCATTGATAATGATTGTGACCTTGACTAATAATTGATCATGCGTTCCTAGTTGGAACTAAGAGACTGGCTAGTCGTCTTATTGAATTGAATGAATGAGACACGTTCATATTAAACTATGAACTATTGCAATCGATTGGCCGATCCCGAATATTGGCATACAGGCATGTGCAGGCTTCAAATTATTTTTTCTACAAAAGCAGCATGTGTACTTTATGGTCAAAGCATGATTATTCCATGGTTAGTTTTGATTGTTGTATTACGCTATGTAAGACCTACAACCTAACCGCACGGGTATCGTTGTAGAGTTGTACATACCGTATCCCGTACAAAGGTACTCATTCTGAATGACCATGATCTACGGCATGGGATTTCACTTAACGTAGAGGCTACTAAGTTAAATAAAATAATGATTGCATAGAGAGAATGGATTCCCGAGTTCTTACATGGCAGCCCTCTTTGGGACTATTAGTGCCCGACAGGCCGGCTGGTTCCCACAGATACTGCAAATCTGCCACACGGGCAGGGAGCGGTATCTGCTTATATTATATTATTTATTGTATATTGATGACGGGCATCCCGCTGGGACTCGTCTAATTCATGATTGGCGCAATTGATTGACTGGATAGACTAGCCTTACTTGCTCATAGTAAGAACTGAGGAATCCTTATTGTATATTTCCAGGGTAACTTAGAACTTACAGTAGCAAGCCGTAGTAGTTGAATGGCCGTTTAAATTGATTTATTTATGTACTGTATCTACTCTGTTAACTAACTGAGAGGATCAGCATGTCAGGGCATGACAGGTCAACTTCTGTCCTTGTTTGGTTGGGAAGTTGGTTTGAAGTGTCGTGATATCATATGAATCCTAGTAGCAAGCGGAGACCTATTTATCATATCCTTAACTCTTATCACTGGTTTTAATTTTCATGTCGTACTTCCTTGTGGTACTTGCTATTAGAGGTCTAACCTCTCTGGTTTTGCATGGCCAGATTTAGAGCCGGTTCCCGATAACTCAGCTTACTTTCACCTCCAAGATGGTCAATACTAGAGGGATGATCGCATGAGGACTCGAGTGGGTTCCTTACTTCCCTGCTCGTTTTGTTATTTACTTTATACCTTGCCGTTTGGCACCGACATGTTAGTCGGATTGTCTTGTACTTACTTTTGCATAATTGTAACTAAGTCAGACTGCAGCTGATAACAATTGTATATACTTTGCTACATCATCTGGCTATGTTTTGTAAAGCCAGATATCAAGAACATTTTGACTGAGCGTTTGGGATGCCTTACTGCTTTATCTCACATGTTCTCTGTTACTGTTTCTTGCTTGAATGATTGAGACAATAGATGTGAAGTGACCATAGTGAGACTTTCATGTAGTATGCACCCCCTCGTCTTTTAGACAGTATTGATCGTATTATACGGTATTCGTCTACCCGTAATATGTAGCTGGCCGAGTCACTCTCCCGCTCTCCGGTATTCTGGTTCTGGGGCGTGACAAGGTTTTAGTGGTGGCCCATGCAGGTCTGATTTCAGACTTGTGGGGTGTTTTGATTTATAGGATGTCTCAATCATACATGTTTCCCCTTGATCTCATGATTCGTTACTCTCAACTCTAGCTTGACATTCCAGTATCCTTTGACTTCCTTGATCCTTCATGTCCGGTCGTTTGATTGTTCTCTTGTCCCTTTTCTTAGGGGCACCTTGTCCGCATCTGCCAGGACCAGACAACAATAAGGGGAACATGAACAGCGAGACCCTGTTGAGCAGCAACAAGGGCCAGTACAACCTCAAGAGACTATCCAAGAAGAAGTGATAGTGGAACCAGCAGCTAGATCGCAGTATCCGGAGGTTCCAACACCATCTATAGTTCCACCTACCCCTATAGAAGTGGACACCCCGGCCCTTCTGGAGATTATGAGAGGGATGATGGCTACTCAGCAACATCAGATGTTGGCCCAACAACGCATGCACACTCAGCTACAAGAGCAGAATGTACTACTCAACCAAGGATTGCAGACGGCTTTGGAAATAGGGGCGAGGACAGATTTAGGAGCATCAACCAGATTTTGCAAGTACAACCCCCGTTGCTTCGAGGGTACGGAAGATGCCATCTCAGCAGATGTATGGCTTAAGGATATTGAGGCTATTTTAACAGCAGTTAAGGTGCCGGCGGAAGAACGTGTGGATCAGGTGAAGTTGTTACTTCAGGATCTCGCACGTGATTGGTGGGAATCAGAGAAAGTGGGCATCAGACGTCCTGTTACTTGGGACGATTTTACTACAAGATTCAAGACGAAGTACTATGGAGTTGTGACGCAGTTCGAGCTGCAACAAAAATTTATCAACCTCAAGCAGGCCGGCAAGACGATAGATGCCTATGCAGCGGAGTTCTGCAGATTGAGCAGGTTCGCCCCAGAGATGGTAGCAACAGAGAGCCAGAGGGCTATGAGGTTCCAGCAAGGGTTTCACCTTGAGCTCTTGCAATTGATAGAGAGGCACAATTATCAGACTTTTGACGAAGTATTGACGGCAGCCCGAAGGCATGAGATCACCATTCAGAGGATCACGGCAAGGACTGAAGGTCAGAAGAGATCCCACAGTCAGATTGAAGGAGGAGGGGGAGTAACACCCCGAACAACAGCACCGTCCCTTGGCATTCGCATTCACAATGTGGCAATACGAGGGCCAGCACCACCACCAATGTAGCAGCAACAGCAATAGAGGAAGAACCAGCAACACCCAGCGGGCTGTACTTATTATGGGAAGGTAGGACATACTAGGGATGTATGTCGGACATTGAACGGGCAGTGTTTGATATGTAAAAATTCAGATCATCGGGTTACCACCTGTCCCATGAATTCGAGGTCTGGAGGACCAGTACAACAATTTCCTGCTCTGCCAGCACCAGGGGCAGGCCAGTATCGAGGACCAGCGGTGGCAGTAAGACCGTTGGCACAACGTCCATTCATATCACAGGCTCAGATATTTCGGCAGCAGGGATCGCCGATGCAGCAACAACACAGACCACCCCAGCATCATCAAGGAAGGGGCCAGCAGCAGCACCAGACTAGGCCGCAGCATGGAAACCAACAAGGAGGTTGAGGGCAGGCATTCACTCTGTCCTTGGAAGAGGCATCGGCATCGGGAGATGTTGTGGCAGGTAACATTCTCGTCGCCTCATATCCCGCAGTAACATTGTTTGATTCGGGAGCATCACACTCATTTATATCTGCACAATTTGCAACACGGCTAGGAATGAAGTTCGAGGCATTGCCAGGGAGGTTGAATATACTCACTGGTAATGGGCTCGTAGGAGTTAGTAGGATTATTCTAGCGTGTAGCATTGTAGTTTGCGGGCATTCCTTACCCGCCCGGTTGATAGAATTTCCTGTGGGAAATTTCGACGTTATCTTAGGCATGGACTGGCTGAAAGACAGTCATACGACAATAGATTGTCGTAGAGAGAGTGTATCTTTTGATATTCCAGGTATGAAGCAGTTCACCTTAGTCAGATCAGTGGCAACTCAACAAGAGCAGGGAGTAGTAACGGCAATAGAAGGGGTTCAAGTTCCGAAGGTAGTTGAAGAGTTTCTTGATGTATTTCCTGAAGAACTTCCAGGTCTGCCACTAGTTAGAGATATTGAGTTTAGCATAGAATTGGCACCTGAAACTAAACCGATATCAGATCGAGTTTACAGAATGGCGGATTCAGAGCAGGCCAAGGTATATCAGCACATAGAGGAACTGAAGGAGAAGAAGTTCATCGAAGCTAGCATATCACCATGGGCAGCACCCGTGGTACTTGTGGGGAAGAAGGATGGGTCATCCAGATTGTGCATTGACTATAGGAAGCTCAACACGGCAACAGTAAAGAACAAATACCCACTATCCAGGATCGATGACTTGTTTGATCAGTTGAACAGAGCTAGAGTTTTCTCCAAGGTAGATCTTCGTTCAGGGTATCATCAAGTGAGGGTTCGGAAGGAGGATATTCCCAAGACAGCATTCAGGTCGAAGTATGGGCATTATGAGTTTTTAGTAATGCCGTTTGGTTTAACCAATGCTCCAGCAATATTTATGGATTTGATGAACCGCATCTTTATGCCATACTTAGATCAGTTTTTTGTGGTATTTTTCGACGACATTCTTGTATACTCTGCTAATGAAGAGGAGCATGAAGACCACCTCAGGAAAGTGTTACAGGTTCTGAGAGAGAACCAGTTGTATGCCAAGCTCAGCAAGTGTGAGTTCTGGACGGGTCATATTTCATTTTTGGGTCACATTATATCAGGAGCTGGAGTAGCAGTGGATCCCAAGAAGGTAGAAGCAGTAGAGAGTTGGCCAGTACCCAAGACCGTAGCTGATGTGTAGAGTTTCTTGGGATTGGCAGGGTATTACAGAAGGTTCGTGTCAGACTTTGCAAGGCTTTCAGCACCCATGACCAGCTTGATACGGAAGGATGTGCCATTCGTTTGGTCGATAGAATGTCAGGCATAATCTGAGACTTTGAAGTAGAAGTTGATATCAGCACCTATTCTTACATTGCCAGTTGGACCCGGAGGTTTTTCTGTATATTGTGATGCGTCAGGTAAAGGACTTGGATGTGTCCTCATGCAACATAGGAAGGTGATAGCGTATGCTTCTAGGCAACTTCGGGACCATGAGAAGAATTATCCAACTCATGACTTGGAGTTGGCGGCAGTAGTATTTGCTTTGAAGCTATGGAGGCATTACTTGTACGGTGATCGAGTAGACATGTACACAGACCACAAAAGTCTGAAGTACATCTTTACTCAGAAGGAGCTGAACATGAGGCAGAGAAGATGGCTAGAGTTGATCAAGGATTACGATGTGGAGCTTCAGTATCATCCAGGCAAGGCTAATGTGGTAGCAGACGCTCTTAGCAGGAGAGACGACGCATTTATGTTGACAACACAGAAGCACATCTTAGAAGACCTTCAGAAGATGGGCATCGAAGTTATACTTCCTAGTGATGTAGGAATTCTGGCAAGTCTACAAGTTCAATCCGACTTGGTAGATAGGATCAAGGCAGCTCAGCCACAGGACCCAAGGATTCAGAAGCTTAGGACAGAATGTGAGTCAGGACTCAGAAAGGAGATGAAGATTCATGAAGATGTACACTTAGGTTTGGATCGCGTCTATGTGTGCCTAGTGGAGATATCAGACAGGAGGTTATGACAGAAGCTCACAGTTCTCAGTATTCTATACATCCTGGAGGGACCAAGATGTACAAAGATATCAAGCAACACTTTTGGTGGAACGGAATAAAGAGGAAGATAGCTAGATTCGTTTCCCGTTGCTTGATATGTCAGCAAGTGAAGGCAGAACAGCAGAGGCCAGCTGGGTTATTGCAACCGCTTCCTATTTCGGAATAGAAGTGGGAGCATATCACCATGGACTTTGTGACCGGTTTACCGAGATCGTCGGGTGGTAAAGATGCTATTTGGGTGATAGTGGACCGGCTTACAAAGGTGGCACACTTTCTTTCTTTTAGAGTAGGACAATCTACAGAAAAGTTGGCAGAATTATATATGCAGCAGATAGTCAAGCAGTATGGAGTCCCTGTCAGTATTGTGTCAGACAGAGACACCCGCTTTACATCATATTTCTGGAAGAGCTTACATCATAGTCTGGGTACCAAGTTGAGATTTAGCACGGCTTACCATCTCCAGACGGACAGGCAATCAGAAAGGACAATTCAGACTTTAGAGAATATGTTACGAGCTTGCACTCTGGATTTTGGAGGGTCTTGGGAGAGCCACCTACACTTAGTCGAGTTCTCATACAACAAAAGTTATCAAGCCAGTATCCAGATGGCACCATTTGAAGCACTATATGGTAAGAAGTGTAGGTCGCCACTAGCATGGGACGATATCGGAGAGAGGAAGATGCTAGGCCCAGAAATGATTGTTTAGACAGTTGAAGTGGTTAAGGGAATTAGAGAGCGACTTTGAGTTGCGCAGGATCGGCATCGTCATTGGGCAGATCAGCATCATAGGCCGCTAGAGTTTTCTGTTGGAGACCACGTATTCTTGCGGATCTCACCTACTCGTAGGGTCATTAGATTTGGCGTTCGCGGGAAATTGAGTCCGCGATACGTGGGCCCATTTGCTATCCTTGATAGGATAGGCGATGTTGCTTATCATTTATCTCTTCCACCTTCGTTACGAGAGGTGCATGACGTATTCCATGTATCTCAATTGCGTAGGTATGTATCGGACCCAAGCCATATCCTCAACCATTCTGAACTGGTTGTTGGTACCAACCTGTCCTACGAGGAACAGCCTGTGTCCATTTTGGACCGAAGAGAGAAAATACTCAAGAACCGAACAATTAGCCTTATCTGGGTTGCTTGGGGTCATCACTCTTTAGGAGAGTCGACGTGGGAACGTGAGGATGATATCCGATCATGGTATCCACACCTGTTTGACTCACAAGGTATATCTCTCTCTGTATACCTTGATTGTCTTAACTCTTCATGCTTGTCACCTTATGAGTAGAATTGCTTGATGTCGTAGATTGTTAAACATAGATATGTTACTTGCTGTTGACATCGTAAAATGATTTCTTGCTCCAATTGCTTATACTTACATTAGTTTAACTTTGATGTTCTTATCCTGCTTGGATTTGAAATTCCGAGGACGGAATTTTTCTAAGGAGGGTAGAGATGTCAATTTCCGTTCCCAGAATATGTATTTTTAATTCATGCACTGCTTTAATGTATTTATTTAATATTTATCAGGTATTATCCTGTATTTAAATTCCTTTAATTTTACGCTAATTAATTTTCTGTATTTTACTTTCTGTTTTTATTCTCTGCTTTAGCTTTGTTTTAGGTTCGGCCTAGGTTGGTTTATTTTCAGGTTCTTAGTGGTTCATCATGAACCAAACCCAACACCCCCATTTAAAGCCCCATCCCCTTTCTCTCTCTTCATTACTCTCCTTCACCATTACTCTTCTTCTTTCTCATCACTCTCTCCACCTACCAACCGTAGGCAAGTACATCTTGCTTCCACAATGAGAATCCATTTTTATGGTTCACTTATCTTTCTCTCGTAATTTTAAGAGAGTTTAGAACTTGACATTTTGTATTTTGAAGTCTTATTTTTCGTAGATCTAGAAATTGCTATTTTCAAAATTTTAGTGGTTTTGATCTATCAAACTTCCTTGTTTCCAAGTTTTGTTCGTTCCAGATTGTTGAGGTTGTGTTATGTGCCATTCTGACCCATGGAAGATCCATTGTCTGCTTGGAAATGAAGGTTTCATGGAATTTGGAGTTCGGGAGGGGTTTTTATGCTCACGTTATACGTGTTCGCGTAGTATCAGTTTTTACGCTCACGTTATACGTGTTCGCGTAGTATCAGTTTTTATGCTCACGTTATACGTGTTCGCGTAGTATCAGCTTCACGCCCACGTTTTCACGTGCCAGCGTGATATCGAGCTCTACGCCCATGATCATTCGTGTCAGCGTAGATATGTTTTTACGCAAGTCTACTTGACATGGCGTATTCCTTTTAAGCACACAGCGTTTCAGGCGTAAAACTTGACTCTATACACGTGTAACTTTTATGCGTGGCTCGATCCCTTATGCAAGCAATGTTTTACGCGCACAGTGCCTCAGGCGTAGACTCTAATCTTTTTACGCGTACTCCTTGGCTCGGCGTAAAACGAGTTTTATGCTCAACCTTGTTCCTTTATTTGAGTGTACTTCCTTTACGCGTAACTTTATGTTTTATGCGTACTCTTCTAAGTTTGGCGTAAGACAAGTTTTACGCCCGACTCTATTTTACGCAGGCAGGCTTTTACGCTGGCAGGCTTTTTACGCGCGTATTGTTGCCTGAGCGTAAAGCTTGGGCGTAGACTAGTCATGGCATAGATCAGCCTTGGCGTAATCTAACCTTGGTGTTCCTATTGCTCTATAATTTATTCGCTTTATGTTGGCATGATAATTCTCCTATTATATCCTTACGCCTTTTTGCATGAACTCGATAATCTTGGCATGTTAATATTTTAATACATATGGTTGTGTAGAATGTGTCATGTGTCTTGATTGGTTTATGGATGTCCCGTATGACTGGAATTAAACCCTGAGAGTTGTAGACTCGACCCCACTGAATACTAGTTGACTTTCATGCCTTGTCACCATTGATAATGATTGTGACCTTGACTAATAATTGATCATGCATTCCTAGTTGGAACTAAGAGACTGGCTAGTCGTCTTATTGAATTGAATGAATGAGACACGTTCATATTAAACTATGAACTATTGCAATCGATTGGCCGATCCCGAATATTGGCATACAGGCATGTACAGGCTTCAAATTATTTTTTCTACAAAAGTAGCATGTGTACTTTATGGTCAAAGCATGATTATTCTGTGGTTAGTTTTGATTGTTGCATTACGCTATGTAAGACCTACAACCTAACCGCACGGGTATCATTGTAGAGTTGTGCATACCGTACCCCGTACAAAGGTACTCATTCTGAATGACCATAATCTACGGCATAGGATTTCACTTAACGTAGAGGCTACTAAGTTAAATAAAATAATGATTGCATAGAGAGAATGGATTCTTGAGTTCTTACATGGCAGCCCTCTTTGGGACTATTAGTGCCCGACAGGCCGGCTGGTTTCCACAGATACTGCAAATCTGCCATACGGACAGGGAGCGGTATCTGCTTATATTATATTATTTATTGTATATTTATGACGGGCGTCCCGCTGGGACTCGTCTAATTCATGATTGGCGCAATTGATTGACTGGATAGACTAGCCTTGCTTGCTCATAGTAAGAACTGAGGAATCCTTATTGCATATTTCCAGGGTAACTTGGAACTTACAGTAGCAAGCCGTAGTAGTTGAATGGCCGTTTAAATTGATTTGTTTGTGTACTGTATCTACTCTGTTAACTAACTGAGAGGATCAGAATGTCAGGGCATGACGGGTCAACTTCTGTCCTTGTTTGGTTGGGAAGTTGGTTTGAAGTGTCGTGGTATCATGTGAATCCTAGTAGCAAGCGGAGACCTATTTATCATATCCTTAACTCTTATCACTGGTTTTAGTTCTCATGTCGTGCTTCCTTGTGGTACTTGCTATTAGAGGTCTAACCTCTCTGATTTTGCATGGCCAGATTTAGAGTCGGTTTCCGAGGACTCAGCTTACTGTAGGAACCCTAGAGGGGGGGTGAATAGGGTCACGCTAACTAATCAAGCACTTAGCACAAGTTAATGGACAATTTAAAAATATAATTGCAAGAGAAGAAGCAATAACAATACCGACACACGATATATCCTGGTATCCTCCCAAGAGGCACTCCAGTCCCGGAACTCTCTCCGGCTTTAATCCACTATTTGAGTAAATAGTTACATACGAGTTTGGATCCGAAGAACTCGCCAACTTCTTACACGAGAGCTTTAATCCGAAGGCCTCTCCGACTTCAATCGAGAGTTTGGATAGGAAGACTCCCCAACTTCAACCGAGAGTTTGGATACGAAGACTCTCCAACTTCAACCGAGAGTTTGGATACGAAGACTCTCCAACTTCAACCTTTCACAATAGGTTTTGATCTCCTTATACAATAGGATGAAGATCTCACTTTTTAACTCAATAACTCTAACACAATTTGTGGATGGCAAATGAAAGCTTTGTAGAGTTGTTTGTGGATAGGCTTTTGGTGGTTTTGAAATTTTTAGGTTCAAAGCATCAACCTTGAATGAAGGGGTTCAAGGCTATTTATAACCAAAACATTGAAAAGAGCCAAAGGCAACTTTTCAGTCAGCGACCGGCAAATCGCCGGTATGAGTCGGCATACCGTCGGTATACCGGTCTGGGATTGCAACGGCTCGAAATATAGCCGTTGGGATCATTTAATGCTGGAAATCCGACCGTTGGAATTTCAACGTTACTGAATCGGTATACCGTCGGTATGATCCGGTATACCGTCGGTATGCTGATTTTGTGGACATAAACTTTCTGTGAACAAAATCGGTATACCGCCGGTATGCACCGGTATACCGTCGGTATGCCGATTTTCATCCAAAAATGATCCTGGGCTGGTTTCTACCCTAGCTTTCGATTTTGCCATCCATTTCTTGTGTTTACAATTATTCCTAAGACTCATTACAGACTCCAGATATACTGTAGCAGGTGCAGGCTTCTTCAGAGTCTTGAAATGATGATGGCATGGCTTGGCTTCTTCCTTTGATAGGTGCTGGCTTTTTTCCTTGGCGGCAGCTGTCCAAAGATATCCAGTTTGCGACCGGGCAGCGGAACCCCCGAGTGTGTGGCTCCGGAGATGTCGTCGGGTGGTTCAGAGAAATCTTGTGGGATCCATCATCTTTGGCCCACCATGATTTCTTCATTGCATATGTCCATATTGATTTTGCTTATTGCTTTTCTGCAAGTACATGTTAGACGAACAAAGCAATATACATAGTAGCAAGTATGATAAGTTTAATGCACATTAGAACAATGCTGAGTATAAGTATAAGTGCTAAGGTGATAGCATAAATGTTAGTGATATCATAATGATTAAACTTAATTGAATGACTACAATCAAAAACATAGTTTTGATTTTGACAACCCGATTAAATTTAAGATAGATAAGCTCATATCACTAATATGTAAACCAATAGGCACATATCACCAAAGGTATAAGTATAAGTAGAAATGCTATAGTGATAGTATGAAGATTAGTGATAATGAAATGCTAAACTTAACATATTAACCATATTCAAAAACATGATACAATCATTGGGCTAACAATCTCCCCCTTTTGATTATGGCAAATCGGTTAAGTTTAGTATTGACACAATAGATGCATGTATCACTAATATACAAAAGACATAAGCAATATCACTAAAAGCATACTACTTAGATTACTTATAAAAGCATACTTAAACTTACTTCTCCCCCTTTGACATTGTCAAAAATAGGCTCTCCCGTACTAAGAGATAAAAGTGAAATCAATCTCAAGCATAGAAATCAGAGCATGGGGAAGTCGTAGACAATCATGATCAAGATATACTAATGAAAGACAATGGAAGAAGTGTGTAAAGACAAGTGTATAAAACTACATACCAAATGTAGAGTACTAAATAGAAAATTGCTTGTCAAAATACAATATGGTTGGTAAAACTAAAAGTATTTGAAAAACAAGAAATAAGTACTTTACCAACTTGAAATCCAAGGAATAAATCCAAAACACAATAGGATATGAAATATTGCTCCAGTTTTGGAAGAGAACTATGAAATAAAGGATTTCAAACAAAGCCATGAGGAATATATAATTGCAACTAATAGATACCAATAGAGATATGAAATTAAATAAACTTGATACCAAAAGATGTAAACTTGAAACATTGATCAAAGAAACCATTAATAATCATAATTGTCGACAAATAAATAGTGGAACAAAATAAAAGAATGATCAATGTAAAATATTGCAATTAATATAAAGTAATCTCATTATTTGTAAGATCTATATGCTTATCCAAGTTCATGCATTTGAACTCAATTACCTTATCATGCTATATGAATACCCTTTAGATAAACATGAAGGTAATGGAGAAAAATACTTGAGAAGGAGAAATTCAGTCGACTTGAATGCTCCCCCTCAAAGTACTACCGAAGTTGATAAAAATCATGAATTTTGGATAAGTCCTCAACAAGAAAAGCCAAATCAATTAAGCATGAAAGAAAAGCCAAATCAACGAAAGCATACTATTCATCAAGATACGATCTAAAAGTTAATATTAGCAAGATGACATATTTAACCCATATGAAAGAGAGAGATAAGATAATAATGACAATCACATACACTCTCATAAACCCTTCAAAATAAAAATGTCATGACCTCAATCAATAAGATATGAAAATGAAGAAAATATGGGTCCATGATAAACTATGTATACGACATATTAGAGGGTATAGATGAATTAAAACAATTTATTTGCTCCCCCTCAAAATATGCGTAAATAGTTTCTAAGCACTTATAGCATCAAATCTAGGGGTAAAACAACTATGGATTTCTCCCCCTTGCTCAATGCATATAAGGCTATAAAATCGTCAAAAGACGAAAAATGTCATCTTTAGTCAAGAGAAGATATCCAATTAATAGCCACTAAAGATGAAAAATCAAAAGAATATTCCAATTAAGCACATATAATCAAAAGATGACATACATTAGTCTATATAGAAGGATCTCATATTTAAATATGATAGATCAATGTATGTTATTCTTTGAGAAAATGTCATCATGAAAAAGAATAAAGTCAATTAAGAACAATCATGATGATAGACAGAATATAGCTCAAAAATAAAATAAAGCTCAAACATCATGTCCATGATTATCTAATTAAGAAAGAATCAACCAATTTATTACTTTACATGGACTAGGTATGTTTCACCATATATGTACCCATCAACGGGTAAAATCCAAACCTTGCTAATGGTAAATAATAAACCATAAAGTTCAAATAGCAAAGGCCCATATGTGGCAATCCATGAGTAGTCAAAGTAGAGTAATAAATTAGTTTGATAATCACATAATAAGATAATATAGGACTACTCAACCATTAGGATCTTTTATCAATAAAAAATAAACAATTAGACATGATCCATCAAATCTCATAAAGAAAATCCCAAATCATATTTATGATAAAATCTTATAAAATAATAAAAAATATAGAAAAGAGTTATCCTCATTTAAATGATTGCAAGCATAATCAAGAAGAGATGTAAATGATAATACGATAAAATCATGACTCAAAAGTGAGAGAAATTTAAGAGATACTAATGACTAATAAGGAAGGAGACTTAAAGAAAGGAATCACAAACCTCCAAGTGAAACAAGATATAATCAAGAATTTGTAAAACAGTTTTTAGAGAATAATCATATGTATCTAAAAAAAAGATACAAATTACATTTAGAAGACTCACAGATCTTGTTTATGTAAACTAGCATATCATATATAGATTGAAAAGAAAAACAATAGCTAGGTGAGTGAAAGTGACCAAATTATATAGCTTAAT
This sequence comes from Iris pallida, assembly GCA_029216955.1. Classification (NCBI taxonomy): domain Eukaryota; kingdom Viridiplantae; phylum Streptophyta; class Magnoliopsida; order Asparagales; family Iridaceae; genus Iris; species Iris pallida. Next base: position 23,261,088 of record JANAVB010018994.1, on the reverse strand, counting down.
AATATATCATAAATAAGCAAGCTACATAACTAATTAAGATTAATGAGGTAAGTCATTAACAAGATAAATGTGCTCATTTAATCTTAAGTCACTAACACTAAAGATACTTGCTCAAGCATAGAGTTCACAAAGAGTATAATACATTTTGAATGATCAAAATGATTTGTAGATTCTTTATTAAGCAAGGATAAGAGTATAAGATAACAAATAAATGAATTATTCTCTTATCAAGTAAAGGCCAAAAGAGATTTTTATGAAAACGTAATAAAGTAAATCTCTTTGCCAAGTATTGAGATTAACACAAGATAATAAAATGATGGATCGATCTAGAGAATGCAAAATATTATAGCCATTATGAAATAAGTGTATTCTCTAGAAATGGAAAAATCTCAACATAAAAGCTCAAACCATAGTAGCTAAAGTCATGAGAAATATGATGTAACAGTTACATGTATTCTCATGTTCTACAAAAACATCATTGGACAACAATAATTCAAAAGAAGCATATGCCCAAGACATGAGCAAAGAAAGATCATTAAGATCAAGAAAGCTAATTAAGAGCTAAAGATAGCAAGAGACACATTTTTCAAAAGCTTTCGTAGTGCACCATAATAAAATATAAAAAATAAACTAGAAAAAGTGCACTAATTAAGGAGGTGAATTTAACAAGCAAGGTAAAGCACAAAACCATGTGATCCGTAAAAACACTTCCATAAATAGTCATGAACAGGACGCTAATAAATATTTTCTCTCAACATTCTAACTTAAAGGTATAAAACAAATAAATATCAAAAGTTAGGAAACATTTATATATAGAAACTATATATATATCACGAATAGGCATACATGAAAAGATCAAGAATCAATTAAAAACATGTATCCATAATGCCAACCAAAAAGTCAATAAGACATCATCAAAAGAAGACTTTAAGGAAGAAGCTAATTGATTAAAAAAGAGATACACAAATTTGATCAAAAGAATCAATAACTAGAGTATGAGTTAAGCACAAGTTTAAAAGTAACAAGTATGAATAAATACTCTTCAAGTTAATATAAAACTTTAGCTTAACTCATATGCCTACATAAAGGTATTTATACAAAAATAGATATCAATATAAGAGATACATGAACTATATGTAGATAAAAATTTAATGAATATAGTCATGTATCCTTAATGAATATTTAAAAAATTATCACAAATTCAAAACACATATAAATAAGCTTTATTAGGCAAAGACATAATTGATTCTCAAGAAGATAATCAAAATAAAATGTAAGAATCAATAATAAATATATTATGTGAGCACAAGGTTGAAATGGAAGTATAAGTATATACTTGTCAAATGATATGAGGCTTGTGCTAAACACATATATTCGCAAATACCAATTTAAAGTAAATAAGACATATTTTAAAGAGAAATCGGTAAGCAGTAACTCTTTCAAAAACTTTAAAGACGGAGAGTTAAAATCATATTAACTCAAAACAAAATCAAGCTCCTATGGACTAGAGTGATATGCATGCTTTATAAATAAAGATTAATAATAACGAGCATGCATATATAAATATGTCACACTAATAGAGAATGAGTGATAAACTACATAGTGTGAACTAATCATTTAAGCCGAGTAACTAGTCATGCTAGATAAAAGAATTAATAAGAAAATTAACTAAGCATGCTAGTATTATATCTCACATTGATTTATATAAGAGGCAACTAAAATATATCAATGAGAGCTAGTAGCAAGTTGTCAAAGGAAACATGCTAGATTCTACAAATATAAACTATTTAAAGAGAATCGTTTAGCATATTACCAAAGTGGCTCTAGTGGCCACACTTGTGTTGGTGCAATTGCTTGGAAGATGACCTTTGAGCTTTGCAACCACCAACACGCTCCTCGGTGCTATGTTCCGATATAAGAAGCTCCACCTACAACAATAGGCGAAGACTTTGGTATCCAAATAAACTTGGATCCACATTTATTAGCTTTAGGGACCCATATAGCACTTACTCTAGCATTGGTAGTAAAGGTCCTACGAATAGGGCATGTAAAGCTCATGTGTCCAATGCGAGAGCAATAGAAGCATCTAATGCTAGTGTGTGCACATGTATCAGAATGAGCATGGTTATGAACATGTGACATACTAGAATGATGAATGTCTCTAGAGTAAGCATGAGAAGATTTGGTTTTAAGAATATCATGTTCTAATAGTAAATCATCATACAAACAAGTAAGAGAATCGAATTTAGTATTTAAAGCATAATTCTCTTTTTCAAATAAAGCAATTCTAGAAATAAAAGTATTATTTTGTTTCTTTAAAGTGTCAATAGAAGAATCATGCAAATGATTTAGCTCATGAGTTTGCCTCTTAAGATCTTCTATTGACGAGAAAAGAGATTTGATTTTCAAAATTAAAGCCTCATTCAAACTCTTTAAAGAAACACATGATGAGTTTTAAGAATCAAATCTAGATAATAAATCATTGTTTTCATTTCTCAATAACTCATTAGCTTCTTCTAAATGAACAACCTTTTCAGAAAATTCATCATTTGTAGAATGAAGGTTGTCAAGAATCTCTAAGGATTGTTTAGCCATGGCTTTCCACTTAGAGCATTTCTTGCATTTAGAAGAAACATAATTGTCTATGCTACTAGAAGTAAAACCCTCTTTATCGGAGGAGGAGTAGGAAGAATACGATGCCATAGAAAAATAACAAGGATCTACTCTAAGGATGTTAAGCCTAACAATAGAGTCCTTGCTCTGATACCAATTGTAGGAACCCTAGAGGGGGGTGAATAGGGTCACACTAACTAATCAAGCACTTAGCACAAGTTAATGGACAATTTAAAAATATAAGTGCAAGAGAAGAAGCAATAACAATACCGACACACGATATATCCTGGTATCCTCCCAAGAGGCACTCCAGTCCCGGAACTCTCTCCGACTTTAATCCACTATTTGAGTAAATAGTTACATATGAGTTTGGATCCGAAGAATTCGCCAACTTCTTACACAAGAGATTTAATCCGAAGGCCTCTCCGACTTCAACCGAGAGTTTGGATACGAAGACTCTCCAACTTCAACCGAGAGTTTGGATACGAAGACTCTCCAATTTCAACCGAGAGTTTGGATACGAAGACTCTCCAACTTCAACCTTTCACAATAGATTTTGATCTCCTTATACAATAAGATAAAGATCTCACTTTTTAACTCAATAACTCTAACACAATTTGTGGATGGCAAATGAAAGCTTTGTAGAGTTATTTGTGGATAGGCTTTTGGTGGTTTTGAAATTTTTAGGCTCAAAGAATCAATCTTGAATGAAGGGGTTCAAGGCTATTTATAACCAAAGTATTGAAAAGAGCCAAAGGCAACTTTTCAGTCAGTGACCGGCAAATCGCCGGTATGAGTCAGCATACCGTCGGTATACCGGTCTGGGATTGCAACGGCTCAAAATATAGCCGTTGGGATCATTTAATGCTGGAAATCCGACCGTTGGAATTTCAACGTTACTGAATCGGTATACCGTCGGTATGATCCGGTATACCGTCGGTATGCCAATTTTGTGGACAGAAACTTTCTGTGAACAAAATTGGTATACCGTCGGTATGCACCGGTATACCGTCGGTATGCCGGTTTTCATCCAAAAATGATCCTGGGCTGGTTTCTACCCTAGCTTTCGATTTTGCCATCCATTTCTTGTGTTTACAATTATTCCTAAGACTCATTACAGACTCCAGATATACTGTAGCAGGTGTAGGCTTCTTCAGAGTCTTGAAATGATGATGGCATGGCTTGGCTTCTTCCTTTGATAGGTGCTGGCTTTTTTCCTTGGCGGTAGCTGTCCAAAGATATCCAGTTTGCGAAAACTGAATACCTTTCGGGGGCTTCGCCCCCGAACCCCCGACGAGGGGCGCTGCCCCCTCGACCCCCGTCCGCTGACCGGGCAGTGGAACCCCCGAGTGCGTGGCTCCGGAGATGTCGTCGGGTGGTTCAGAGAAATCTTGTGAGATCCATCGTCTTTGGCCCACCATGATTTCTTCATTGTATATGTCCATATTGATTTTGCTTATTGCTTTTCTGCAAGTACATGTTAGACGAACAAAGCAATATACATAGTAGCAAGTATGATAAGTTTAATGCACATTAGGACAATGCTGAGTATAAGTATAAGTGCTAAGGTGATAGCATAAATGTTAGTGATATCATAATGATTAAACTTAATTGAATGACCAGAATCAAAAACATAGTTTTGATTTTGGCAACCCGATTAAATTTAAGATAGATAAGCTCATATCACTAATATGTAAACCAATAGGCACATATCACCAAAGGTATAAGTATAAGTAGAAATGCTATAGCGATAGTATGAAGATTAGTGATAATGAAATGCTAAACTTAACATATTAACCATATTCAAAAACATGATACAATCATTGGGCTAACACTTACTTCCATCTCCAAGATGGTCAATACTAGAGGGATGATCGCAGGAGGACTCGAGTGGGTTTCTTACTTCCCCGCTCGTTTTGTTATTTATTTTATACCTTGTCGTTTGGCACCGACATGTTAGTCGGATTGTCTTGTACTTACTTTTACATAATTGTAACTAAGTCAGACTGCAGCTGATAACAATTGTGTATACTTTGCTACATCATCTGGCTATGTTTTGTAAAGCCAGATATCAAGAACATTTTGACTGAGCGTTTGGGATGCCTTACTGCTTTATCTCACATGTTCTCTGTTACTGTTTCTTGCTTGAATGATTGAGACAATAGATGTGAAGTGACCATAGTGAGACTTTCATGTAGTATGCACCCCTCGTCTTTTAGACAGCATTGATCGTATTATACGGTATTCATCTACCCGTAATATGTAGCTGGCTGAGTCACTCCCCCGCTCTCCGGTATTCTGGTTCTGGGACGTGACAGATGTACAGTGGTACATATCAATTTTTTGAAGTGTACATACGTACCCTTAACGGCATCGGTGTATGTCCGTACACAAATACGGGATCAGACATACGACAAAGTTATATATAGAATATAACAGTGCTCGGTAAATACATACGGAGAAGGGGGGCATGATCACGTACACAACTAACAGTTTCCCCTAAATCCGTTTTTATTAACATGTGAGTGATACGAGAACAGTATAAAACATATGAAAGATACTGGGAGCAGTATAGGCATGGTAGGTACTGAGAGCAGTATAAAGCATAGTAAAATATGTACTGAGAACCAGTAAGAAGCATATGAAGATATAAGAACTGTCCTAAGCATGGAAGGTACTGAAAATAATACAACATGTGAAGATTTAACTTGTAGTTATCCAGAAAGCAGTATTTTGACATGATTTAACCACCGTTTATTTTTATACACAATAAATAAGCTTGTAGGGGTACTTGCCTCGAGCAAAGCAAGAATATTAGTACGAAGATATAGATGTCCGGTGTCCTGTCAATAATGATATACAAACTCAGCCTCTAAGTTATGATTAAGATTACACTAGTGGTGTGACACGACTCCTAACTGGATACTAGCCAAGTGTGGACCTAGCATAAAAGTCCAATGTGGGGTAACACAATACCCAAACTAACTTTCTAGGGCCTTTACACCAGTGTAGGGTGAGGTCCAATACTACAATAACTCAAATCAACACAAAACTTTGTAAGTCGTAACTACTCAATAAATAAATCAAACTGTACACTGAGTTTTAACAATTTTTGAGATAGACAAAAAGCTCAATTGTACATAAAATAAAGTACCAAAATGATCCTTTTTAATTATAGAAATTTATACTAATTTTTCTGGAATTTATAAAATCTCATAGATATTTATTAAAAATTAGTAAACACATGAATCCTGAAAATGAGTTCTGTTTTCCTATTTTTATAAGATACCAAAAGTACTTATTAAATGCTGAAAAAATTATAATAAATTAGCTAAATTAACATAGTATCTAAATACAATTTTTCCAGATTTTTACAGTAATTAAAATATATATATAAATTCAAAAACAGAAAGTAACAATTTCTGAAAAATAATTAATTATAATTTAAGGATGATACATAAGCAAAATCTACAGATGTTGTCGGATGATAAAATAAATATCACCAACGTGTCCAGAACGGCCAAATTAGCTAGGATAGCCTACCCATAAGTCCAATTTGGACACAGGGGCAAAATGGTAATTTTGGATCAAAATGATGTCCGCCGTTGGACATACTTTGCACCGAAAAACGTATCAGAATAGAAATCTACAAAATATAAAAAAATTTATGTCCACAAATCCAGAATGATGATACGAATCCAACGGTATGTCCAAAATGGAATTCCGTTGACCCGATCACAAAATGGTCCGTTGACCTGGATATTGGTATCTGATTTGCACGAAAAAGCGTACCGGAGCCAAAGTCCACTAAATCTAACAAAGTATATGTCAACGAGTCCAGAATGACGATACGAACTCAACGATATCTCCGGAACTGGATTCCGATGAGCCGATCTCAAAGTGACACGTTGATACGGACATTTGGAATCCGATTTGCACCGAAATGCGTGCCGAAGCAAATGTCTTCAAACTCAGCAAATTATATGTCAATGAGTCCAGAACGATGATACGGACTCAACGGTATATCCGAAATTGAATTCCGATGAGCCGATCTCAAAGTGACCCATTGACTCGGAAAGTGGGACCCACTTTGTACCGAAATACGTGCCAGGGCCCACGTTCTCCAAATCAAGCAAAATTTATATGAAAACGTGCCAGAATGATGCCACAAGTCTACTGGTGGTGTCAGAAATTGAATCCGGAGTCCCGGGTTCAAAAATGGGATTTAACAAGTATAAATTAAAGAATTCGGGCGGCCAACTTTGGCGTCGAATTCGACCAACCAAACATGTTCACAATGAAACGAAACTTAAGGGGTAGGAAGAGGGTTATACCAGCTGTACATAGGAACTGGTAGCGCGCCAACCGGAGCTGCGACGGCGGAGTTACGAGCTGACGAAGTCGGCTCCACAAAACTGTCCAAAAATAGTACAATTTAAAGCGTCAACTTGGTGGCCAGTTTTGATGTATCAAACGACGAAATTAATGGACGAAACTTGAAGGGAGTAAAGATGGATATACCGAGATTGTGACGGAGCAAAGATTGCCGATCCAACGGTCGGATTGACCAGAAAATCCGTACGAAGTCGCTGTCCCGAGGCGCGAATTCTGAAATTTGAAATCGCGCGTCACGGCGGGATTTCGTCCAAAATGCACGAATCGCCCGTGTATTGTGCCGGGGAGGAGGGCGCTGCCCCGGGAGGTTCGCCGGAGTGCTCGCCTGGCCTATGGGAACCGGCCACGACAGCCGTACGGCGGCGCGACGGTGCACGACGGCGGCCCGCGCACGCACGCACGTGTGCGCTGCTGCTTGCCGAAGTTGCTGTTGCAGCTGGCTGCGCTGCTGGTGGCGCACGGCGGAGGCGGCCCAGTGGCGGTCGTCGGCGGTGGCAAAGATGGTTGAAGTGGTGGTGGCTGCGGTGGCGTGTGATGGTGGAGGGGATGTTCATGGAGATAGTGGTAGTGATGATGGTTAATGGTGGTGGTGCATGGTGTAAATGATGAAGATGAGGAGAAGAAGAAGATGGAGGTGGTGTTGCTCACGGTGGTGGTGGTGGTGGTGTACGTGAGGATGGTGATGTCGGCTGTGGAGGGAAGAGGGAAGTTGGTGTTTGTGTGTTTATACATAAAGAGAGAGAGAGAGAGAGAGAGAGAGAGAGAGAGAGAGTATATGATATATAGGAAGAGAGAGAGAGAGAGAGATATTTGAGAGAGAGGGAGAGAGAGAGGTCGGCCAAAGGGAGGTGTGTGCTGGCTGTGATGGGGGTGAGGTGTGTTTGTTATAAGAGAGAGAGAGAGAGTTATATATATATATATATATATATATATATATATATATATATATATATATATATATATATATATATATATATATATATATAAGAGATATTTTAAGATATTTAATAAAGTAGAGGGAGGAAGAGATATTTTCAAAATAGGAAAAAGAGAAATATTGTGTGGGGTAATTTGGGCAGTCATGAGAGGACAACATGGAGCTTGGATTTGGGTTCGGTCAAGCCGGGTCGGGTCAAAATCGGACAGGGGACAATAATTGAATTAAAATAGGTATTTATGATCATGGGTAAATAAGTAACATGCGGGGACTCAAATAAATGGGAGGTAGTAGGCTTTATGTGGGCCATGTCCCTACTTTGGGTCGACTAGGTTGGATCGATGTCGGGTCCCGAAATTAAATTAAAAATTAAATCAGATTTTACGGTAGATAATTAATTGGCCTAAATTGACCCGAAAGTTATGCGAAGAAAATGAAGCACAAAATGGAGTGTCTGAGTAGGACACGAAGGTCATGGGTGAAGAACGTCTCGAGTAGATCATTCATGAGAAGTTGGTTTCAAGAAAACGACTGGTCTTGTGCTCCTAAATCAAAAGTCACGGTAACGTGCAAACAATGATCAAAGATAAAAGTGGGAATAATTATTCAACGATTAATTGGTCTAATTTGACCCAAAGTTGCGCGATACAAAAAGAGTACAAGGGAACGAGTTTAAGTGGGACATGATATATCAAAACGAAGATAATCTTGTCTACTACAAAACTCGTAAAGAGAGTTTACAGAGATTGGCATCCCTGACGCTCCAGAAGTCAAAGTCACGGGAAGTATAGCACCCAGTTTCCCAAATGAGGGTAATTTTAAAATTTCGTGTTTATAATTATTTTAATAATAATATTTAATTCATGATATGATTTTTGCTAATTTTAAATTATTTTAAAATTATTTAAATCAATGACTTGTGGTTTTGACGTTTTGCTAGTGAAACCCTAGAGACTGTTTGACCTAAAGCCTAACCATGTGATTATGATATTTTAATGTCATTTTTGGCCTAAGAATCTTTTTGCATTTGACCTCTTTGAATTATTTTGATATTATTTTATTATTTATGATATTGTTTTGGAATTATTTAAGTCGGGTTCGAATTTCATCTCAATCTGACTTGTAAGGGGAACCCGGGGGTAGTTTGGCTCTAGTGGGATCCACACACTAGTTAGGCATGGCCCACATGATATTAATTTTAGTCCACATGATAGAAATATTTTAGTTAGAGGTTAGACTAATTATTATGGATAAGGTTAGTGTGATTAGAGACTTTAGAATGACTAATTTAGCCCCAACCAATTAGTCCTTTCCTAATACTCATAGAATAGGTTAGTGGGGGCTTTTGGACTTTTTCTAATAGGACAAAATCACCTTTATGACCAGCCACAATAAGGATAGGGTTGAGCCTCCCATTTGTCATTATCCATCTATTTTTCTCTCTCTTGTTCTTTTCCAAATTCCTAGAGAGCAATCCCTAGCAATTTCTCCACCAAATCCTTCCATTTCACCACCAAATCTTCTTCTTTCCTTCTCCATTCTAGCCAAGGAGGAAGCTACCCAAGTTTGGGAGGATTCGGAGCTCGTTCGTGTCCTTTTGGAATCTCTACGTGTCAGTGTCGCTCCGAGAAGGTTTTTCTTCGATTCGATCTACCGGGAGGTATAAATCCCTTCTCCTTTTCATTTCCTCATGCATATAGGTCTATTTTGAACCCATAGGAATGACCCCCATGGTTGTATCTCCATTTGTGTCCATTTTGTGTCCATTTGGAGGTCATAGGAGTGTCCTTTGTGTTGTGGATGTGTTCATGTTACATATATAGATTTATATATATATATATATATATATATATATATATATATATATATATATATATATATATATATATATATATATATATATATATATATTGTAATGAGAGTGTATCTATATTTATATATGTAATAAATGGTTCATGATGATTATATAATCAAGTTTGTGAGTGTGGTTCCTCATATTATTATTGCTATTATTGTTGTGGATAATTAGGATATATATTGTGTATTCTTTGGCTCAAACTATCTAAATCCGTCATGATTTTTATCCACGTTTTTAATTTCAGCCCTAACTTAGAAATGTCATAACTTCTAGCTCAAAGCTCGATTTAATCTCCCGTTTTTTTAAAAGAAGCGTATTGAAGTTAGATTTCCAAAAACATGTTTTAATAGGCCTAATTCTTTCTGTAACTTTCTGGAGAATTATTTGAGTGTCAGCTGTACGAAAGACAAACGCGTTCTCGGTGTTTTCGCGATTCCGGGAGTTTTCGGAAACGAAAACGCGATCCGTTTGAAGTTTCGGAAAGCTAACACATAGATCTATAACATACTTTAATCCTAGATTTTAATTCATGCTGAGATGGTACATTATTGATTATTAGTAGGAGTTACTATTCGGTATATGCATTTTGTGCACCCTTGTGTGTAATATAATGTTCTATTTGATTTTAACCCATGTTAATGTATATACATTATATAACTAAATAGAGAATACAAGCATGAGTAAATGGTTAAATAAGTGATGTATGAGGTGTAAGTATCCTATCTAATGTAAGCATGTATAAGTATGGCTTGTAATGAATATGTAGGTTCCATAGTATGTAATGTATGGTGCATATAGTAGTGCAAGAGAATAAATGAATGATGAATGAATGCAAGCATGAATGAAATGTAATAATAGATGTAATGTATGCAATATACAAGTTAATGAGATGTAATGTTCTATGTTAACACAAATCCTATATTACCTCATGTACCCTTACACTATGTTGACACTATCACACTTGACACTTTGTTCACTTATACTTTGACACTCTTTGATATGTATACACTATGTATGCCCATTTAACCCTCACTTGCCCCTTTGCCATGTTCACATACACACACATAGCCTCTTAAATAAGTATTTATGAATACAGTTAACTTAGCTATGTATGTATATTATATATATGTTAGCATATTGTGTTGTAATATATAAGTTTATATAACCATTTGAAATGCCATGATTATAGACCTAATGTTGAATACCAATATATGCATGTGTATATATGTGTAAACATATATAGCTTAAAGTAATAGATTACCTAGTGTATATCCAATGTGAATTCTTGCCTATTTGAGTATTGAATAATTGCATGCTATATAGAGTTGGGTGTATATTGGCTTGTATAGCCTTGTATTGATGTGTGCTTGCTAGGATAGTCTTGGTTAGGCCTAGTAAGACTTGTTGGGTTAGGACATGACCTAGTTTGACCTAGTTTGACTAGTGCAGTTGACCAGAGTTGACCAAGGGTTGACTTTGGCCTAGTTTGACCTAGATTCATGTAGAATGTATTGTAGTGCTTTATATTACCCTTCTGGACATGTTGTGACCTGTGCTGTTCTAATTAGGAGCCAGACACCTCTCCTCGGACAGTATCTTTATCTTGGACATTCAGATATCAGGCGAGTACATTCTCTGTTCATTTCATATCCTGCTTAGAATTATTTCCTGTAGTAGATTACTTTACTTGTACTGTCACGTTGGTCACACGGATTGGTACTATATGGATCCCTTCTTGAGATGTTATCCTTAGGGAGCATCGGGTACACTATGTTTTGTGCGTTTCACTTACATGGCGTATCACTATGCTTCGTTAATTCTTCGATCACTTGTGACATATACTCTTATGATCACAGAGTCATCCTGAAATCCTTATCCCATTTATGGGTCTACTATGTATCACCTTCGGGGTCTATCACCTTCGGGGTCTGTACATAGTATCATAACATAACCTGGCTGGATCCTTGTGTATTGATTGGAGGTACGGGGGAGTAGAATTTGGACATGTGAATAATACACCAGTAGTTTCTTATCAGAATCATTCCTTAGTGTCTTATCAGAATCATCCCAGGCCATTTACATGTTCATATTGTACTCTGACTCACTAGTCACTGCTAGTTCTCTATTTATAGTAGATATTTCTATTACAGCTCTTCCTGTTTACATACTGCTTTTCTTTAGTACCTGTATCTTACTTTACTGCATGTTATATATTTTCTAACCTGCTATGATCTGTTGAGATGTACTGTGCTCGCTCCAGTCCTGACTGGACCTGTTGATAAATTTTACAGATAGCTTGGAGGTTGCCTGCTAGCCTAGAGGAGACACAGTAGGGTTTGTTTAGGTAGTTATTTCATTTTGTCTGGAGTTGTATTTACTTTGTGGATTACTGTATCTTTATTTGAGTTTGAGATGTACTTCTGGGTTCATGTATCTTAGACACTTAGACTTCTATCTCCTGTATTTATTTTGGATTTCATGTTTTATCTATCCTTATCATACTCTACCTTAGATGTGATTGAGTCTGTATCTGCTATGTCACCCCCATTCGGAGAGTATAAACTGTTTAGTCTTATACTGTTAGATGCATTGAGACCTAGGACAGCGTTCTACCGTCGACACTGCGGCGTAGGCTGGGCGTTGTTACGTTCTCGTGCCCTAACTCTAGGGTACGGGTCGTGACACGTTTTTAGTGGTGGCCCATGCAGGTCGAGTTTGTGTAGTGGTAGTCGAACTAGAGTACCACTACAGCCTGCAGTAGATTAGGATATATTTTTGAAGATACTCAATCACAATTAGGATCCCTTGAGAGATTCCTGGGACGACCCTTGAGAATCTTGTTTAACTCCGATTTGAAAACTCTTTTCTTTTTCCTTGATTTGATTTATCTTTACTTTCTGCTATTGAATTTGATTTTCATAGATTATTATTGAATTTGAGTTTGTAATTATTGATTTTGATGGATGATTGTCGAATTTAAATTTTGATGATAGCTATTGCATCCGAGTTTGTATTTTGATGGATTTTTGTTTATTTTTGAGTTTGATGTTCGTTGATAAATTTGATTTGATTTTTGGGTATTCATTGTTGATTTAATTTAATTTTTTGCAAGATGAAATTATATGGGCTAGGTCATCTATGTTATGGAATCTAGTCTTTTATAGTCACATTAGCCAGCATGGTGAGGACATATAGTCTGACTCTGGATATATTTCTCGGGTGTGGGAATTTAAGGTTTTTGCAGCCAAGCTAGCGGCACCGCGAAAATGTTAAATACCATGATTCTAGAGATATGTACATAAGTCAAGGGCTCTGTGATTATCGTAGCCTTGCTCACTAGTATGACGAGGATTTAGAGTACCATGATTTTGGATAGACGCATATGATTATCAGATTGTATCTTAAATGTTTTCGAACATGTTTTGCGACTTTTGTTTCAGTCATTCAAAAAAAAAAGAAGAAGAAATTATTGTTTTGTTTCTCATTGTTTACTTAGGATGTAGCTTTAGCTATTTTTATAAATCTTGTGTAACTTCTTACAAAAATTTATTTCTTCTTAATACAATAAACTAATAATTTTGCTAGGCCTTATTTTGGATTTGGTATTATAATTCTTGTTTCAAAAAAAAATGGGTCCCTCTTTTAAACAGATAAGCAGAACAAATTCTTTTATCATTCTTTTCCTGCCAGTATTTTTATTACCATCATTTTTGTCTTATATACCTGTCCTGATTATATCAATTCCCTGTCTCGTATATAATTCTGTCAGCTATACCTTGAAAACTCTTGAATCTTTATGTCGTTCTTTTTTTTATCTGAGAAATGTTGAGGAAGTGACGTAAATCATCTAGTTCGGAAATGATGTAATTGGTTATCATAAAATGATTTGTAGGAATCAGAGTGTTGGATGTCAAATATGAAAAATTTGAAATGGAGATATGGTAAAGGTTTAAAATGAAATCGAGGGATAAATGTTATCAATTTAGAAACAATCACAGAAAGTTGGTTATGGATAATTCATGGATGTATTTCAAAACTAATAAGGATGTTCGAGGTCAACCTAGTTTTGAGAACTTGGAAAATCTTGGTTATTGATTTTGGAAAAACTTTTACTCTGAGGCTATGTAGAATTTTTTTTTTAAAAAAAAGAAGTGAAATTTTTTATTGTATTAAATGATTATGCGAAATTGAACTAGATATTGTAAGAGGGTGGCTAGAGACAGAGAGAACACAAGGATTTTACGTTATAGAAATTATTTTAGATGATTGGAAGAAATTGTGGAATTCAAAAGGATAACATTTGAAGGTAAACGTTGAAGAAAATTGAAGGTTAATTTATAAACAAGAATAAATTTGTGTGACATAGTGGTATTAGAGTTTAGTGAATACGAGACTTGATTTAAACAAATTCAAGGATTTCATAAATCAGATTTAGAGGTTTCGGATCTAATTTAAAACGAGGTGAAGGAATTTAAAATTTCGATTAAATGAATAAGTGTCGACTCCTAAAAAGAGGGGTACGTTTCGTGGAAAATGTTTTGGAAGTTAAAATTTTTTGTCTATGGTGATCATGGTAAAATTTAGATGACTGAAGGTTATAGAAATTTTTTAGGGTAGTCATATGAAGGTTGATTTTATATTTGGGTTTGTGAGAAAAATATGATTGGCAAATGATAAACTGATAGTATTGGAGAGAGATGATTTACTGACTTCGCATGAAATCTTTTCCTGTTTTTCTCTAAAAAGGTTTTTCAATATCATTGAATTCTAGTTTCCTTAATCACGACCAAATCGAATTCGATTATCTTTTCTTATCATATTTATATCTTGGGTTGTACTAAATTGAATTAAATTTGATTGTGACCTGAATCTCTATCCTTGTATGCTCGATCTCAGACTTTGTTGAACCTGTCCTCCATATTGCCTAGATCTTAATTTTCTCCAATTTGATCAACTTAGATCGTATCGAGACTAAATATTCTTAATACGTATTGTGATTGGAAATTTTCATGAAATTGGCTTTCATTCCTTAACGTTGATTCTGATTTTTCTTTTTTTTTTCTGAACCCTTTAAAGATAATGGGTAGTTACTTTTCTTTATTTTTATGATAAGTACCAGTTTTCATATAGGATGGTAGACTGCCTTACAGTTTTGATAGTTTGTTATTTTTGTAACTTTTGTTTAGCACCCTAGACTGCCTGTGTGTTTTGATACCCTATGACCGATTCAGTTAGCATGACTAGTATACCTAGGTGAGACTTCCAACTGCTACGGTATGCCCTGACCTTGTATATTATTCCTTCAAATTGTATGATTTGGAAAAAAAAAATTAGACCTTGATTGTTGGAAAATAGGGACGTCATCCCATTAGTATCAGTTGTAGATATATATAGGTTAGTCCTGGATGTGGGGATGTGTGTCTATAAACATATAGCTTATGAGATTTATGAGAGATTATAGTATCAGCCTTGATAGGATGTACTAGTCTTTTGGTGAGTATAAATGTGTTATGAGAGATAGGGGTCTATATGTCTTAGTAATGCATCGTTCCTATGGTAATATAATATATTAATAGATTGTTAATAGGAAGATAATAGTTTGAGCATACCTATAGCCTATGATCAGTTCCCTTTCATCCTTAGTTAAGACCACTTTAAAATAGGTCCAGTCCCTTGGATATAGGTTCCAGTCCATATTTTATTGAAGTTCCATTACCGCCGTACAGCAGAGCAGTATTGGAGGTATTCCTGGATTGACACTTTTTAGATGTCCGTTTATTATTCCAGTGTTAGGAAGTGTTACCTTATATATTGGGTAGGTTAGAGGCTCTAGAAGGAGTACTATCGATCTTAAATTTCGAGGACAAAATTTTTCTAAGGTGGGTAGAGTTGTAGCACCCAGTTTCCCAAATGAGGGTAATTTTAAAATTTTGTGTTTATAATTATTTTAATAATGATATTTAATTCATGATATGATTTTTGCTGATTTTAAATCATTTTAAAATTATTTAAATCAATGACTTGTGGTTTTGACGATTTGCTAGTGAAACCCTAGAGACTGTTTGACCTAGAGCATAACCATGTGATTATGATATTTTAATATCATTTTTGGCCTAAGAATATTTTTATATTTGACCTCTTTAAATTATTTTGATATTATTTTATTATTTATGATATTGTTTTGGGATTATTTGAGTCGGGTTCGAATTTTATCTCAATCTGACTTGTAACGGGGACCCGAGGGTAGTTTGGCTCTAGTGGGACCCACACACTAGTTAGGCATGGCCCACATGATATTAATTTTAGTCCACATGATAGAAATATTTTAGTTAGAGGTTAGACTAATTATTATGGATAAGATTAGTGTGATTAGAGACTTTAGAATGACTAATTTAGCCCCAACCAATTAGCCCTTTCCTAATACTCATAGAATAGGTTAGTGGGAGCTTTTGGACTTTTCCTAATAGGACAAAATCACCTTTATGGCCAGCCACAATAAGGATTGGGTTGAGCCTCCCATTTGTCATTATCCATCTATTTTTCTCTCTCTTGTTCTTCCCCAAATTCCTAGAGAGAAATCCCTAGCAATTTCTCCACCAAATCCTTCCATTTCACCACCAAATCTTCTTCTTTTCTTCTCCATTTTAGCCAAGGAGGAAGCTACCCAAGTTTGGGAGGATTCGGAGCTCGTTCGTGTCCTTTTGGAATCTCTACGTGTCGGTGTCGCTCCGGGAAGGTTTTTCTTCGATTCGATCTACCGGGAGGTATAAATCCCTTCTCCTTTTCATTTCCTCATGCATATAGGTCTATTTTGAACCCATAGGAATGACCCCCATGGTTGTATCTCCATTTGTGTCTATTTTGTGTCCATTTGGAGGTCATAGGAGTGTCCTTTGTGTTGTGGATGTGTTCATGTTACATATATAGATTTATATATATATATATATATATATATATATATATATATATATATATATATATATATATATATTGTAATGAGAGTGTATCTATATTTATATATGTAATAAATGGTTCATGATGATTATATAATCAAGTTTGTGAGTGTGGTTCCTCATATTATTATTGCTATTATTGTTGTGGATAATTAGGATATATGTTCTGTATTCTTTTGGCTCAAACTATCTAAATCCGTCATGATTTTTATCCACGTTTTTAATTTCAGCCCTAACTTAGAAATATCATAACTTCTAGCTCAAAGCTCGGTTTAATCTCCCATTTTTTTTAGAAGAAGCGTATTGAAGTTAGATTTCCAAAAACATGTATTAATAGGCCTAATTCTTTCTGTAACTTTCTAGAGAATTATTTGAGTGTCAGCTGTACGAAAGACAAACGCGTTCTCGGTGTTTTTTGCGATTCCGGGAGTTTTCGGAAACCAAAACGCGATCCGTTTGAAGTTTCGGAAAGCTAACACATAGATCTATAACATACTTTAATCCTAGATTTTAATTCATGCTGAGATGGTACAGTATTGATTATTAGTAGGAGTTACTATTCGGCATATGCATTTTGTGCACCCTTGTGTGTAATATAATGTTCTATTTGATTTTAACCCATGTTAATGTATATACATTATGTAACTAAATAGAGAATACAAGCATGAGTAAATGGTTAAATAAGTGATGTATGAGGTGTACGTATCCTATCTAATGTAAGCATGTATAAGTATGACTTGTAATGAATATGTAGGTTCCATAGTATGTAATGTATGGTGCATATAGTAGTGCAAGAGAATAAATGAATGATGAATGAATGCAAGCATGAATGAAATGTAATAATAGATGTAATGTATGCAATATACAAGTTAATGAGATGTAATGTTCTATGTTAACACAAATCCTATATTACCTCATGTACCCTTACACTATGTTGACACTATCACACTTGACACTTTGTTCACTTATACTTTGACACTCTTTGATATGTATACACTATGTATGCCCATTTAACCCTTACTTGCCCCTTTGCCATGTTCACATACACACACATAGCCTCTTAAATAAGTATTTATGAATACAGTTAACTTAGCTATGTATGTATATTATATATATGTTAGCATATTGTGTTGTAATATATAAGTTTATATAACCATTTGAAATGCCATGATTATAGACCTAATGTTGAATACCAATATATGCATGTGTATATATGTGTAAACATATATAGCTTAAAGTAATAGATTACCTAGTGTATATCCAATGTGAATTCTTGCCTATTTGAGTATTGAATAATTGCATGCTATATAGAGTTGGGTGTATATTGGCTTGTATAGCCTTGTATTGATGTGTGCTTGCTAGGATAGTCTTGGTTAGGCCTAGTAAGACTTGCTGGGTTAGGACATGACCTAGTTTGACTAGTGCAGTTGACCAGAGTTGACCAAGGGTTGACTTTGGCCTAGTTTGACCTAGATTCATGTAGAATGCATTGTAGTGCTTTATATTACCCTTCTGGACATGTTGTGACCTGTGCTGTTCTAATTAGGAGCCAGACACCTCTCCTCGGATAGTATCTTTATCTTGGACATTTAGATATCAGGCGAGTACATTCTCTGTTCATTTCATATCCTGCTTAGAATTATTTCCTGCAGTAGATTACTTTACTTGTACTGTCACGTTGGTCACACGGATTGGTACTATATGGATCCCTTCTTGAGATGTTATCCTTAGGGAGCATCGGGTACTCTATGTTTTGTGCGTTTCACTTACATGGCGTATCACTATGCTTCGTTGATTCTTTGATCACTTGTGACATATACTCTTAAGATCACAGAGTCATCCTGGAATCCTTATCCCATTTATGGGTCTACTATGTATCACCTTCGGGGTCTATCACCTTCGGGGTCTATTACCTTCGGGGTCTGTACATAGTATCATAACATAACCTGGCTGGATCCTTGTGTATTGATTGGGGGTACGGGAGAGTAGAATTTGGACATGTGAATAATACACCAGTAGTTTCTTATCAGAATCATTCCTTAGTGTCTTATCAGAATCATCCCAGGCCATTTACATGTTCATATTGTACTCTGACTCACTAGTCACTGCTAGTTCTCTATTTATAGTAGATATTTCTATTACAGCTCTTCCTGTTTACATACTGCTTTTCTTCAGTACCTGTATCTTACTTTACTGCATGTTATATGTTTTCTAACCTGCTATGATCTGTTGAGATGTACTGTGCTTGCTTCAGTCCTGACTGGACCTGTTGATAAATTTTAGAGATAGCTTGGAGGTTGCCTGCTAGCCTAGAGGAGACACAGTAGGGTTTGTTTAGGTAGTTATTTTATTTTGTCTGGAGTTGTATTTACTTTGTGGATTACTGTATCTTTATTTGAGTTTGAGATGTACTTCTGGGTTCATGTATCTTAGACACTTAGACTTCTATCTCCTGTATTTATTTTGGATTTCATGTTTTATCTATCCTTATCATACTCTACCTTAGATGTGATTGAGTCTGTATCTGCTATGTCACCCCCATTCGGGAAGTATAAACTGTTTAGTCTTATACTGTTAGATGCATTGAGACCTAGGACAGCGTTCTACCGCCGACACTGCGGCGTAGGCTGGGCGTTGTTACGTTCTCGTGCCCTAACTCTAGGGTGCGGGTCGTGACAGAAAGGAACATTAATGATCAAAACAATTAAATAATAAAATATTTATTGAAAACAATTCATTTAGAAAATTTAAAATAAACCCTGAAATTCAGGGGGCTTACAACACATATCCAAAATTAGCTTCATACACACATACGAATAATATTTTAACATAAGAAATATTAATACACATATCCAAAATATTTTAATACAAGAAAGTACTGGTACAGTAAAACTAGGTCGTCGGGCATGATGGAAACCTCTCGACGGGCATGATGAAGACCTCTCAGCAGACTTAACGAAGATCAAAGCTGTAAACGTGAACGTCGACCTCTCGACGCCATAGAAAAATCTGAAAGAAATTGCTCGCTCCAACACTTCGCCTTCTTGCTCGGTCCAATAGCAATTGCTCTTAGCCCTTTGTTCTGCAACTGTGTACCAGGACGGAAGACCTAGTGTTGGTAGTATCAGAAAAGTCATTAGACAAAGTGTGGGTAGTAACATATCGAATTTAGAATGGCTAATGATTATAATCCTTACATAATTTCGGAACCACGAAGAAAACTTCATATCGACCTCTCTAGCAAGATCATCATCATCAATATCAGGTCTTTCCATTCTAATCTCAGCTCTAAAAGTACTGTAATAATAGGGAGAAATGTTAGGACACTTCTAAATATCGAATTTAGAATGACTAAATGGTGTCGCTTACTTTTCAATATCTTCCATCTCTTGGATACCGCTATTGAGGCATATATATCGATGTACGACTTCAAACTCATCGTCATCCAACCACCGTAATTTAGTCGCACTTGTCGGCTTGCCCCCCACATTGAAGATTGTACGAATCCCTTCGTTCGGTGCATTGATATCACCTTCATCATTCCTCGACGCTCTATTCCGATTTGTTCGGACATAAGTATCGAAGTAGATCGAGCAGGAGTTAGAAACCTCCTCAATGCTGTACGCTTCGCATATTGAAGCTTCTACATGAGCCTTATTGTACATAATTAGGGTTTAGGGTCCGTGTCCCATGTCCCGTCAAATTTTTAAAACTATATATCTCATGTTGCCGATTGTACATAATTAGGGTTTAGGGCCCATCTACATGAGCCTTATTATACACTGTCAAATTCGTAGAACTCCTTTGCATCAGGATTCGGATCCTCCATTATATCCGGGTTGTACAATAAGGCTCATGTAGAGTTCCTCCACTCGGACCGACTCCTGTTAGTGCTGTAGGGAATGCACACTAGCAGAGGGGGCCCTAGATGACTGCGTCGCCACAAAGGCACCGTACGATCCCGTACTGTAGTACGTATCCTCTGAAGACCACCAACGATGGTCATCCAGAGCTCGTCCATCGTCCGAGCCGCAGGGGGCTGCAAGAAAGTACCAGCCCCTCCTCCCGTATGTGCACTCTCACGCTCTATCCTAAGATACTCATCCTAGAAAAGTACGTATCTCGATAAGCATAACATTTACTACCAACCTAGTTCTTCCCCGTCTATGGATATATATTGCATATTTCTTAAGTTATACTAAAGTTAGTGACACATAAAGTAATACGTACATAGCTTTTCGTGGCCCTATCATCGATGAGCTTTCCGTCCTTCTGATGGGTGGTCAGGAAGACGGTCACCATGTTGGGGTTCTCACCCCTCATTATCTGTTATAAAAATATATTTGTCATTAAAATTGAAAATTTTATTCCTACTTTCATTAAAATAATATATTACAGTAAAATACATACCAGGCGACAGAAATATTTCGTCATGGAAATCGAGCTACCACACCACTTCCCTGCCCTCGTCCTAGCCGCCTTCGCCTTTTCCGACCGTTCCTTGTAACTAGGATCGTCGAATCTAGCCCTCATCGCAGTTCACTGCTCAGGCGTGATCCAACCTTGGATCGATTTTTCGGAGCGCTCTCGAGCCTTCTGGTCGTCGATCGCATCCCGAATCAACTTGGCGACAACGACAGAAAATTGCTTCTCGATCATCTCAGTCCGGTGTAGTAGATAAAAATATATTTTCTACAAGAATTAAATTAGTTAGTTATATAATATACATAAATGATGATTTATACTAAAAGTAATATACTTTAGTTACCTTGAAGTGGGTAAATTAATATGTCTTCCTATCGTCCGAAGCATCCGAGTAGTTGATCCAAGGGCCCCATAGTTGGACCTCAGAAATAGCCCAATGTCCTCTGAACTGATGGGGGACGATATCTACACAACGATAATTAAATTCATGAATATATTGATATAAGTATAAATAAATGTTAACTAATTAACTTACTTTATAGGCCCATCAGACCAAATCTCCATCCTCGCCTCGTCCGGAGGGGCGCATAGGGATCACTAGGATCATATGGAGACAACGTAGGTGCGACCTCCTCCACTCGCTCCTCCGTCTCCATAGTGTCGTCCGCAAGAGGAATGCTGGACGGGCTAGGATCAGGCCTGAAACTATCTGTCACAGGAGTACTGCCACGTACCGTCGACGCAGTCGAAGATCTGAGTGGTTGGTTGTCACGCCCCGATTCCGTCGAATCGATAGTCGTCCTCCGGGCGTGATGCCGTACGAACCTAATTTGCGATCGCACAAGGCCTAGTCATAAGGTAATCCGAGACACGAGATCTAAGAGAGTACGCAGACAAATTGATTCGCACAATATGTAAAGGAAACTTGATCTTTATTGATAATGAACATCTTTTACAGACTCCGATACAAGACTCATTGCCGCGCGGGCTACAACATGACTCGATTAGAAAAGAGTGCCGATGAGATAGCCGTTCCATACATTGCACACATCCCTCAATATACACAAAGTACTCCAGTGACCTGGATGGGAGGGACGCTGAGTCATCTTTCTTGGACTGTCGAGAGCCTTCAAAAGTGGAGTCGCAGAGAAAGTCTTCGACATACGGCTGAAGCTTCAAAATCTCGAATGCCGTCGAGCTAGCTGGCGCGTCCTTCCTGGTTCGCGGGACCTGCAAAGAGCGAGGATCAGCACGAAATACATGTACGGGCGAATGGCTAATTAAATCCAAGCTCTGCATTTGATTCAAGAAGTTTTGTAAACATGTTAGCTAGCTATTTCAATGATCTTTCTAACCATCTTGTTCAATTTGCATGTTAACATATTTTGAGGCAAGCATATGAAACTGGATATCATTAAGCAACTATCATATTCATCCCGTGTCCCGTGCACCAGTTAAGCAGTGAAGGGATATGAAGGCCACTAACAATGTCAAGCCATCGCGGACTATAGCATTGGTTAGACGACGCCCCTTTCGCGTCGGGTAGCGAGCCCTGTGCGAAAGTGCCCGCATAACTCGCGCCGATGAAGGGTTGGCGCTGCTACACTCGTTCCTCCCGGGCCGAATCGATCCTTTGGCCTAGGCAACCGTTCGAGGAAACTTCACCTTGTCGACAAGTTGTCCAATGACCATTTTTCTTTGAACTTAGTTAATTTGCTTACTTGACCGTATCATTGCGATAAACGTTAATCGATTCATTCATTGTTTTGCATAGGCTAAGTAGATTTGCGTAAGAAACACGTTTTCCATTTTCAAAACCGGCAGTTTGAGAGCAAGTGTTTTGTGAAGAATCGTGCCACGATTTCTTTGATTCTATACCATTATGACAAGCATTTATTTACTTCACATATTGAGTTTTGAAGTAGAGGGACGAGACAAAGGAGGTCAGCCACTCGCCTTAGGCTTGCTTCAAGCGAGCGACCGGTTGGCTGCGCTGTCGTCGCCTACGCGATCACCTGCAATCGCATAAGCAACTGATTAGAACACTGTATAATTCAAGGATATTCGATATGAATGCGAAGCTCAAAAATGCGTCACGAAAACCCATCGAAAATATTCACAAAAAACGCATTCACGAAAACCAAAGCCAAATCCAAATCAAGTGCAGCATAAAAACTAGAGCAACGGGAGGTCTCTCCCGACTCAGCCGCAGAGCCAATCCTCGAGGCGCGACCCGCTGAATATGGGACTTGATTTCGAAGAAGCCATTCCATAACGTGGAATGGATCTTAATTCAACCGTTCTCGTTCGATTGACTCGGCCGATTCTGACCTATCGGTCCCGACCGAATCGATAGCGACAGTGTTCCTTTCTCGCGCACCCCGTGGACGGAAATGGGGCACGATGTAGGGACGGGGCACTACACCATAACCAACTAATAAAAAGTTTCGTCCTCGAAACTTAAAGATAGAACCTGCCTCTACAAGAATAACGAAGGAAATTTCTCCTTCATTTCCGATTCAAGCTCCCACGTCGACTCTTCGATCGAATGGTTCCTCCAGAGGACGCGGACGAGAGGGATCGCTCGATTGTGCAGCAGCTTATCCTTGCGTTCTAAGATATGAACTGGCTCTTCGACGTAGGATAAGTCGGACTTTAGCTCTAGCTGGCCAAAATCTACCACGTGACTCGGGTCGTGCACATACTTTCGCAGTTGAGAGATATGGAAGACATTGTGTACACTTTCAAGCGCCGGCGGTAAGGCAATTTTATAGGCCACTGGGGCGACCCGTTCAAGTATTTCGAACGGTCCAACGAATCTCCGACTCAACTTTCCCTTTGCGCCGAACCGAGTAACTCCCCGCATGGGCGACACTTTGAGAAATACGTGATCGCCTACTTGAAACTCGAGGAGGCGACGATGAACGTCCGCATAGCTTTTCTGACGACTCTGCGCGGTCTTTAATCTTTCCCGCATGAGCCGAATTTTCTGTACGGTCTGTTCTACCAGTTCCGGACCGAGAATCTGCCGCTCTCCGACTTCGTCCCAGCAAGTGGGTGATCGGCACTTGCGCCCGTACAAGGCTTCATACGGCACCATTTGAATGCTGGATTGATAGCTATTGTTATATGCAAATTCGGCCAGAGGTAGATGATTGTTCCAGCTTGATTTTAAGTCAATTGTGCAGAGTCGTAGCATGTCTTCGAGAATCTGATTGACGCGCTCTGTTTGGCCGTCGGTCTGAGGATGGTAAGCTGAGTTGAACTGCAACTTGGTACCCAGCGCCGACTGAAGGCTACTCCAGAATCGCGACATGAACCGTGAATCCCGATCAGAGACGATGGATACTGGAACTCCGTGCAGCCGTACTATCTCATCAAGATATATCTCCGCCAGGCGATCAACGCTCCAAGTAACTTTGATGGCAATAAAATGCGCTGACTTGGTTAATCGATCGACGATGACCCAGATGGCATCATTTCCTCGCGGCGTCTTCGGCAGACCAATAATAAAATCCATGTACACGTGCTGCCACTTCCATTCTGGAATCGCCAGAGTCTGCATCTCTCCGCCCGATCTCTGGTGCTCAGCTTTCACCTGCTGACAGGTCATGCATTGCGACACGAAGAGTGCCACATCTCTTTTAATCTCGTGCCACTAGAAGTTTGTACGGAGGTCCTTGTACATCTTCGTGCTACCGGATGCAAAGTGTATTTCGTATAGTGCACCTCTGACAATATCTCCTTTCTGAGTTCCGAATCGTCCGGAACGCATAGCCTACCCTTCAATCGAAGCACGCCGGTCTCGTCTTTCGCAAAGTCGGTCGTCCTGCCCGTCGAGATTAGATCTCGTATTTTCTTCAGGTACGAATCGTCCTTCTGAGCGGTCTTGATCTTATCAAGCAAGCTCGGCTCTAACTGTAACTTTGCCAACTGCACATTCCGGAATCTGACTCGGAGCTCGATGCCCATCTCTTCTAGATCACGTAGAAGTCTGGGGTCGATGGATAGCGAGGCTATGTACTTTCGGCTCAGAGCGTCTGCCACAACATTTCCCTTTCCCGGCGTATAGTCGATAGTCAGGTCGTAATCTTTGATTAGTTCCAGCCAACGCCTTTGCCGCAAGTTCAGCTCCTTCTGCGTGAATATATACTTGAGGCTCTTGTGATCGGTATAGATCGTGCATGCCACGCCATAGAGATAGTGGCACAACAATTTCAACGTGAACACAATCGCCGCTAACTCCAGGTCATGCGTGGGATAGTTCTTCTCGTGCGGCTTTAGCTGTCGGGAAGCAAAAGATATCACCTTGTTCCGCTGCATCAACACACACCCCAAGCCCTGACCGGATGCGTCGCTGAATATCTGGAAACCCTCAGTCCCTTCTGGAAGTGCGAGTATTGGGGCCGAGACGAGCCTTTGCTTCAACTCTTGGAATGCAGCTTCGTAGTCGTCTGACCATTCAAATACGACTCCTTTCTGGGTGAGGCGAGTCAGAGGCGATGCGATCTTCGCAAAATCTTTCACGAAGCGTCGATAGTATCCCGCTAAGCCAAGGAAACTTCGAATCTCGCCGACGGACGCTGGCCGTTTCCAATCGACAACGGCTTCAACTTTCTTTGGGTCGACCGCAATGCCTTCAGCAGAAATGATGTGTCCGAGGAATACGACGCTACTAAGCCAAAATTCACATTTGCTTCGCTTCGCTTATAATTGATTTTCTCGAAGGGTCTGAAGCACGGTCCGCAGATGCTCAGTGTGTTGCTGCATATTCTTCGAGTAGACGAGTATATCATCGATAAAGACTACTACGAACTTGTCGAAGAATGGTCGGAACACCCGATTCGTTAAATCCATGAAAGCGGTAGGGGCGTTCGTTAGGCCGAACGGCATTACCAGGAACTCGTAATGGCCGTATCGAGTACGGAAGGCAGACTTCGGCACATCGTCCAGCTTGAGCTTGAGTTGATGGTAACCTGAACGCAGATCAATTTTAGATAACACCGTGGCTCCTTGAAGCTGATCAAACAGATCGTCTATGCGGGACAGGGGGTATTTGTTCCGGACAGTGGCTTTATTCAGCTCGCGGTAGTCGATACAAAGACGCATAGAGCCATCCTTCTTCTTGACAAACAGTACCGGCGCTCCCCAGGGCGAGACGCTGGGTCGGATGAATCCCTTGTCGAGCAATTCTTGTAACTGCACCTTGAGTTCTTTAAGTTCTGCAGGGGCCATTCTGTACGGGGCCTTCGAGATCGGTCGAGTGTCGGGGAAGGTATCGATAGTAACTCAATCTCTCGATCGGGCGACATGCCGGGCAGCTCGTCCGGGAATACATCGAGGAATTCTGCCACAACGTCGGTTTGACCCACGTTTGCACCATCCTGTCGCATGTCTCGAACGGAAGCTAGATAGCCTTCGCACCCGGAATGCAGCATCCGTCGAGCAGATATTGCGGAGATCACCATGCAGGTCGACGATGCCTCACCACACGAGTAGCAGAATTCAGGCTCTCTAGGTATGCGGAATGTGACCTTCTTTTCAGCGCAGTCTATGGTTACGTTGCACGGACCGAGACAATCCATCCCCAGAATGATATCGTAGTCCTTAATGTTTAGAACTATCGCATCGAGACTAACTTTTTGACCACCTATACAGATGATTCCGTCTCCGCAGACTAAATTTGCAAGTAGTGGCATGCCCGATGGTACGTTAATTGTGAGGTCGAGGCCCAGTGGTGTCAAGGAAAATTTGTGCTCGGCGGTAAAGTCCGTCGATATAAAACTATGCATGGCACCTGAATCAAACAATACACGAGCAGGTTTATTATTGAATTGCAGTATACCTGTCACGACTGTATCAGATGCAAACGCTTCATCCTGAGTCATGGCGTAGACGCAACCCTGAGCATTGGGGCGACGATCTTGGCCATTCTGTTGTGCGGTCGGTGGAGCACGAGGTGCTTGGCCTCGGTTTTGTTGATATTGCGGGAGCCGTTGGTTCAGCGTAGCTTCCGGGTAGTCCCTTACGAGGTAATCTCTTTTGCCGCACGCGAAACATACTCTATGCTTAAGTTGGCACTCAGTATCCAGGTGCCCGTCCTTGTGGCAGAAATTGCAGACCATCCGCTCCTTCGTCTGGTTGCCGCGATATTGACGCTTATGTGCGTTGTTGCCTCCCGTATTACTATGGTATTTGTTATTAAAGTGAACAGCGCCGGTAGTAGTATGAGGATACTCAGACTCCAGACGGATGGCGTGGTTGAGTGCCTTGCCCACAGTTTTGTATTCTGGCACTGAGACATGAGCACGGATAGTGGAACGCAGGCCCACTACAAATTATTTTGCTCGACTTGCAGTGGTAGGTAAATAGTCTCCAGCAAACTTGGCCAATTTGTTGAATTTGGCCGCATATTGTCGTACAGACATATTCCCTTGCGTCAACTGCATAAACTCGTTTTCTTTTTCCTGTCGTACGGCTGCAGAAAGATATTCGTTCTCGAACGCATTTCTGAATGTCGCCCATGAGATCGCCGCTGTCTCGTCTTCACGTCGAATAGCCTGCTTCTTTACAGCCCACCAATCGTGCGCGTTCATTCGAAGTAGAAGTTGAGCACACGCGACTTTCTTCGAGTCCTCGACACCCAGAAGCTCGAACTTGTCTTCCAGCTTCTCCAACCAGTCGATCGCCACGGAGGGATCTTCGGTGCCGTTGAAGGAAGTGCGGCAGCTTTTTGTGAATTTTGACACGTCGAAGTTGGAACTTCTCGGTGCCGCAGGTGAGAGCACGGGCGCCTCTGGTTCAGCTTCGTTGGATCGAACCGCAGGCTGGGTCACGGCAGGTGTCAACGTTGAATTGTTGTTGTTGCCCACGACCGACTGTACGATTTGCTGGAGGGTATTCAGCTGCTGCTGCTGCAGCTTGAATTGAGCCTCGAACCGATTCTCAAATTGAGTCTGACGAGCCTCCGCTTGCTGACGATGGAGCTCGTTTTAACATTGCTGCATTTCAAGCATCTGTAGCATACGTTGCATCGGGTCGCTGGAAGGTCCGACTACGGTAGGAGTCATTCCCGTTGGGTTGACGGAATGCTCGGGTCTAGAAGCACTCGAGCCGCTGGAAGCGCTCGTCTCGTCTTCCGCCTGAGCTCCCGTAACTGGAGGGAAAAGAAAGGCAACTCTTGTTAGTTTCAGAAAATGTCCTGGGTTCAGCGTATGGAACAACTCATCTCATCGACACGAGGTCAACGGTTCGAGACTAGAACTCGATATTGGAGGCCAAGGACGTAAAGCCGTGCTCTGATACCATTATGTCATGTCCCGATTCTGTCGAATCGATAGTCGTCCCCCGGGCGTGATACCGTGCGAACCTAATTTGCGATCGCACAAGGCCTAGTCATAAGGTAATCCGAGATACGAGATCTAAGAGAGTACGCAGACAAATTGATTCACACAATATGTAAAGAAAACTTGATCTTTATTGATAATGAACATCTTTTACAGACTCCGATACAAGATTCATTTCCGCGCGGGCTACAACATGACTCGATTACAAAAGAGTGCCGATAAGATAGCCGTTCCATACATTGCACACATCCCTCAATATACACAAAGTACTCCAGTGACCTGGATGGGAGGGACGTTGAGTCATCTTCCTTGGACTGTCGAGAGCCTTCAAAAGTGGAGTCGCAGAGAAAGTCTTCGACGCACGGCCGAAGCTTCAAAATCTCGATCGTCGCCGAGCTAGCTGGCGTGTCCTTCCTGGTTCGCGGGATCTACAAAGAGCGAGGATCAGCACGAAACACATGTACTAGCGAATGGCTAATTAAATCCAAGCTCTGCATTTGATTCAAGAAGTTTTGTAAACATGTTAGCTAGCTATTTCAATGATCTTTCTAACCATCCTGTTCAATTTGCATGTTAACATGTTTTGAGGCAAGCATATGAAACTGGATATCTTTAAGCAACTATCATATTCATCCCGTGTCCCGTGCACCTGTTAAGCAGTGAAGGGGTATGAAGGCCACTAGCAATGTCAAGCCATCGCGGACTATAGCATTGGTTAGACGACTCCCCTATTGCGTCGGGTAGCTTGCCCTGTGCGAAAGTGCCCGCATAACTCGCGCCGATGAAGGGTTGGCGCTGCTACACTCGTTCCTCCCGGGCCGAATCGGTCCCTTGGCCTAGGCAACCGTTCGAGGAAACTTCACCTTGTCGACAAGTTGTCCAATGACCGTTTTTCTTTGAACTTAGTTGATTTGCTTACTTGACCGTATCATTGCGATAAATGTTAATCGATTCATTCATTGTTTTGCATAGGCTAAGTGGATTTGCGTAAGAAACACGTTTTCCATTTTCAAAACCGGCAGTTTGATAGCAAGTGTTTCGTGAAGAATCGTGCCACGATTTCTTTGATTCTACACCATTATGACAAGCATTCATTTACTTCATATATTGAGTTTTGAAGTAGAGGGACGAGACGAAGGAGGTCAGCCACTCGTCTTAGGCTTGCTTCAAGCGAGCGATCGGTTGGCTGCGCTGTCGTCGCCTACGTGATCACCTGCAATCGCATAAGCAACTGATTAGAACACTGTATAATTCAAGGATATTCGATATGAATACGAAGCTCGAAAACGCGTCATAAAAATCCATCGAAAATATTCACGAAAAACACATTCACGAAAATCAAAGCCAAATCCAAATCAAGTACGGCATGAAAACCAGAGCAACGGGAGGTCTCTCCCGACTCAGCCGCAGAGCCAATCCTCGAGGCGCAACCCGCTGAATATGGGACTTGGTTCCGAAGAAGCCATTCCATAACGTAGAATGGATCTTAATTCAACCGTTCTCGTTCGATCGACTCGGCCGATTCCGACCTATCGGTCCCGACCGAATCGATAGCGATAATGTTCCTTTCTCGCGTACCCCGTGGACGAAAATGGGGCACGATGTAGGGACGGGGCACTACACCATAACCAACTAATAAAAAGTTTCATCCTCGATACTTAAAGATAGAACCTACCTCTACAAGAATAACGAAGAAAATTTCTCCTTCATTTTCGATTCAAGCTCCCACGTCAACTCTTCGATCGAATGGTTCCTCCAGAGGACGCGGACGAGAGGGATCGCTCGATTGTACAGCAGCTTATCCTTGCATTATAAGATATGAACTGGATCTTCGACGTAGGATAAGTCGGACTTTAGCTCCAGCTGGCCAAAATCTACCACGTGACTCGGGTCGTGCACATACTTCCGCAGTTGAGAGACATGGAAGACATTGTGTACACCTTCAAGTGCCGGCGGTAAGGCAATTTTATAGGCCACTGGGGCGACCCGTTCAAGTATTTCGAACGGCCCAACGAATCTCGGACTCAACTTCCCCTTTGTGCCGAACCGAGTAACTCCCCGCATCGGCGACACTTTGAGAAATACGTGATCGCCTACTTGAAACTCGAGGGGGCGACGATGAACGTCCGCATAGCTTTTCTGACGACTCTGCACGGTCTTTAATCTTTCCCGAATGAGCCGAATTTTATGCACGGTCTGTTCTACCAGTTTCGGACCGAGAATCTGCCGCTCTCCGACTTCATTCCAGCAAATGGGTGATCGGCACTTGCGCCCGTACAAGGCTTCATACGGCGCCATTTGAATGCTGGATTGATAGCTATTATTATATACAAATTTGGCCAGAGGTAGATGATTGTCCCAGCTTGATTTGAAGTCAATTGCACAGAGTCGTAGCATGTCTTCGAGAATCTGATTGACGCGCTCCGTTTGGCCGTCGGTCTGAGGATGGTAAGCTGAGCTGAACTGCAACTTGGTACCCAGCGCCGACTGAAGGCTACTCCAGAATCGCGACATGAACCATGAATCCCGATCAGAGACGATGGATACTGGAACTCCGTGCAGCCGTACTATCTCATCAAGATATATTCGCGCCAGGCGATCAACGCTCCAAGTAACTTTGATGGCAATAAAATGTGCTGACTTGGTTAATCGATCGACGATGACCCAGATGGCATCATTTTCCCACAGCGTCTTCGGCAGACCAACAATAAAATCTATGCACACGTGCTGCCACTTCCATTCTGGAATCGCTAGATTCTGCATCTCTCCGCCCGATCTCTGGTGCTCAGCTTTCACCTGCTGACAGGCCATGCATTGCGACACGAAGAGTGCCACATCTCTTTTCATCCCGTGTCACCAGAAGTTTGTGCGGAGGTCCTTGTACATCTTCGTGCTACCGGGATACAAAGTGTATTTCGCATAGTGCACCTCCGACAGTATCTCCTTTCTGAGTTCTGAATCGTCCGGAACGCATAGCCTACCCTTCAATCGAAGCACGCCGGTCTCGTCTTCCGCAAGTCGGTCGTCCTGCTCGTCGAGATTAGATCTCGTATTTTCTTCAGGTACGGATCGTCCTTCTGAGCGGTCTTGATCTTATCAAGCAAGCTCGGCTCTAACTGCAACTTTGCCAACAGTACATTCCGGAATCCGACTCGGAGCTCGATGCCCATCTCTTCTAAGTCACGTAGCAGTCTGGGGTCGATGGATAGTGAGGCTATGTACTTCCGGCTCAGAGCGTCCACCACAATATTTTCCTTTCCCGGCGTATAGTCGATAGTCAGGTCGTAATCTTTGATTAGTTCCATCCAACGCCTTTGCCGCAAGTTCAGCTCCTTCTGCGTGAATAGATACTTGAGGCTCTTGTGATCGGTATAGATCGTGCACGCCACGCCATAGAGATAGTGGCACCACAATTTCAACGCGAACACAATCGCCGCTAACTCCAGGTCATGCATGGGATAGTTCTTTTCGTACGGCTTTAGCTGTCGGGAAGCAAAAGATATCACCTTGTTCTGCTGCATCAGTACACACCCCAAGCCCTGACCGGATGCGTTACTGAATATCTGGAAACCCTCAGTCCCTTCTGGAAGTGCGAGTATTGGGGCCGAGACGAGCCTTTGCTTCAACTCCTGGAATGCAGCTTCGCAGTCGTCTGACCATTCAAATGCGACTCCTTTCTGGATGAGGCGAGTCAGAGGCGATGCGATCTGCGCGAAATCTTTCACGAAGCGTCGGTAGTATCCCGCTAAGCCAAGGAAACTTCGAATCTCGCCGACGGACGCTGGCCGTTTCCAATCGACAACGGCTTCAACTTTTTTTGGGTCGACCGCAATGCCTTCAGCAGAAATGATGTGTCCGAGAATGCGACGCTGCTAAGCCAAAATTCATATTTGCTTCGTTTCGCGTATAGTTGATTTTCTCGAAGGGTCTGAAGCACGGTCCACAGATGCTCAGTGTGTTGCTGCCTATTCTTCGAGTAGACGAGTATATCGTCGATAAAGAATACTACGAACTTGTCGAGGAATGGTCGGAACACCCGATTCATTAAATCCATGAAAGCGGTAGGGGCGTTCGTTAGGCCGAACGGCATTACCAGGAACTCGGGCCGTATCGAGTGCGGAAGGCAGACTTCGGCACATCGTCCGGCTTGATCTTGAGTTGATGGTAACCTGAACGCAGATCAATTTTAGATAACACCGTGGCTCCTTGAAGCTGATCAAACAGATCGTCTATGCGGGGCATGGGGTATTTGTTCCGGACAGTAGCTTTATTCAGCTCGCGGTAGTCGATACAAAGACGCATAGAGCCATCCTTCTTCTTGACAAATAACATGGGCGCTCCCCAGGGCGAGACGCTGGGTCGGATGAATCCCTTGTCGAGCAATTCTTGTAACTGCACCTTGAGTTCTTTAAGCTCTGTGGGGGCCATTCTGTACGGGGCCTTCGAGATCGGTCGAGTGTCGGAGAAGGTATCGATAGTGAACTCAATCTCTCGATCGGGCGGCATACCAGGCAGCTCGTCCGGGAACACATCGGGGAATTCTGCCACAACGTCGGTTTGATCCGCGTTTGTACCATCCTGTCGCATGTCTCGAACGGAAGCTAGATAGCCTTCGCACCCGGAATGCAGCATCCGTCGAGCAAATATTGCAGAGATCACCATGCAGGTCGGCGACGTCTCACCACACGAGTAGCAAAATTTAGGCACTCCAGGTATGCGGAATGTGACCTTCTTTTCAGCGCAGTCTATGGTTACGTTGTACGGACCGAGACAATCCATCCCCAGAATGATGTCGTAGTCCTTAATGTTTAGAACTATTGCATCGAGACTGACCTTTTGACCACCTATACAGATGATTCCGTCTCCGCAGACTAAATTTGCAAGTAGTGGCATGCCCGATGGTACGTTAATTGTGAGGTCGAGGCCCAGTGGTGTCAAGGAAAATTTGTGCTCGACGGCAAAGTCCGTCGATATAAAACTATACGTGGCACCTGAATCAAACAATACACGAGCAGGTTTATTATTGAATTGCAGTATACCTGTCACGACTGTATCAGATGCAAACGCTTCGTCCCGAGTCATGGCGTAGACGCGGCCCTGAGCATTGGGGCGACGGTCTTGGCCATTCTGTTGTGCGGTCGGTGGAGCCCGAGGTGCTTGGCCTCAGTTTTATTGATGTTGCTGGGGCCGTTGGTTCTGCGTAGCTTCCGGGCAGTCCCTTACGAGGTGATCTCTTTTGCCGCACGCGAAATATACTCTGTGCTTAAGTCGGCACTTAGTATCCAGGTGCCCATCCTTGTGGCAGAAATTACAGACCATCCGCTCCTTCGTCTGGTTGCCGCGATATTGACGCTTATGTGCGTTGTTGCCTCCCGCATTACTATGGCGTTTGTTATTAAAGTGAACAGCGCTGGTAGAAGTAGGAGGATACTCAGACTCCAGACGGATGGCGTGGTTGAGTGCCTCGCCCACAGTTTTGTATTCCGGCACCGAGACATGAGCACGAATAGTGGAACGTAGTCCCACTACAAATTGTTTTGCTCGACTTACAGTAGTAGGTAAATAGTCTCCAGCAAACTTGGCCAGTTTGTTGAATTTGGCCGCATTTTGTCGTACAGACATATTCCCTTGCGTCAACTGCATAAACTCGTTTTCTTTTTCCTGTCGCACGACTGCAGAAAGATATTCGTTCTCGAACGCATTTTCTGAATGTCGCCCATGAGATCGCCGCCGTCTCGTCTTCACGTCGAATAGCCCGCTTCTTCACAGCCCACCAATCGTGCGCGTTCATTCGAAGTAGAAGTTGAGCACACGCGACTTTCTTCGAGTCCTCGACACCCAGAAGCTCGAACTTGTCTTCCAGCTCCTCCAACCAGTCGATCGCCACGGAGGGATCTTCGGTGCCGTTGAAGGAAGTGCGGCAGCTTTTTGTGAATTTTGACACGTCGAAGTTGGAACTTCTCGGTGCTGCAGGTGAGAGCACGGGCGCCTCTGGTTCAGCTTCGTTGGATCGAACCGCAGGCTGGGTCACGGCAGGTGTCATCGTTGAATTGTTGTTGTTGCCCACGACCGACTGTACGATTTGCTGGAGGGTATTCAGCTGCTGCTACTGCAGCTTTAATTGAGCCTCGAACCGATTCTCAAATTGAGTCTGACGAGCCTCCGCTTGCTGACGATGGAGCTCGTTTTGATATTGCTGTATTTCAAGCATCTGCAGCATACGTTGCATCGGGTCACCGGAAGGTCCAACTACGGTTGGAGTCATCCCCGTTGGGTTGACGGAATGCTCGGGTCTAGAAGTACTCGAGCCGCTGGAAGCGCTCGTCTCGTCTTCCGCCTGAGCTCCCGTAACTTGAGGGAAAAGAAAGGCAACTCTCGTTAGTTTCAGAAAATGTCCCGGGTTCAGCGTATGGAACAACTCATCTCATCGACACGAGGTTAACGGTTCGAGACTAGAACTCGACATTGGAGGCTAAGGACGTAAAGCCGTGCTCTGATACCATTATGTCACGCCCTGATTCCGTCAAATCGATAGTCGTCCCCCGGGCGTGATGTCGTACGAACCTAATTTACGATCGCACAAGGCCTAGTCATAAGGTAATCCGAGATACGAGATCTAAGAGAGTACGCAGACAAATTAATTCACACAATATGTAAAGAAAACTTGATCTTTATTGATAATGAACATCTTTTACAGACTCCGATACAAGATTCATTTCCGCGCGGGCTACAACATGACTCGATTACAAAAGAGTGCCGATGAGATAGCCGTTCCATACATTGCACACATCCCTCAATATACACAAAGTACTCCAGTGACCTGGATGGGAGGGACGCTGAGTCATCTTCCTTGGACTGTCGAGAGCCTTCAAAAGTGGAGTCGCGGAGAAAGTCTTCTACGCACGGCCGAAGCTTCAAAATCCCGAACGCCGCCGAGCTAGCTGGCGCGTCCTTCCTGGTTCGCGGGACCTACAAAGAGCGAGGATCAGCACGAAACACATGTACTGGCGAATGGCTAATTAAATCCAAGCTCTGCATTTGATTCAAGAAGTTTTGTAAACATGTTAGCTAGCTATTTCAATGATCTTTCTAACCATCCTGTTCAATTTGCATGTTAACATGTTTTGAGGCAAGCATATGAAACTGGATATCTTTAAGCAACTATCATATTCATCCCGTGTCCTGTGCACCTGTTAAGCAGTGAAGGGGTATGAAGGCCACTAGCAATGTCAAGCCATCGCGGACTATAGCATTGGTTAGACGACGCCCCTTTCGCGTCGGGTAGCGAGCCCTGTGCGAAAGTGCCCGCATAACTCGCGCCGATGAAGGGTTGGCGCTGCTACACTCGTTCCTCCCGGGCCGAATTGGTCCCTTGGCCTAGGCAACCGTTCGAGGAAACTTCACCTTGTCGACAAGTTGTCCAATAACCGTTTTTCTTTGAACTTAGTTGATTTGCTTACTTGACCGTATCATTGCGATAAACGTTAATCGATTCATTCATTGTTTTGCATAGGCTAAGTGGATTTGCGTAAGAAATACGTTTTCTATTTTCAAAACCGGCAGTTTGATAGCAAGTGTTTCGTGAAGCATCGTACCATGATTTCTTTGATTCTACACCATTATGACAAGTATTTATTTACTTCACATATTGAGTTTTGAAGTAGAGGGACGAGATGAAGGAGATCAGCCACTCGCCTTAGGCTTGTTTCAAGCGAGCGACCGGTTGGCTGCGCTGTCGTCGCCTACGCGATCACCTGCAATTGCATAAGCAACTGATTAGAACACTGTATAATTCAAGGATATTCGATATAAATATGAAGCTCGAAAACGCGTCACGAAAATCCATCGAAAATATTCACGAAAAATGCATTCACGAAAACCAAAGCCAAAGCCAAATCAAATGCGGCATGAAAACCAGAGCAACGGGAGGTCTCTCCCGACTCAGCCGCAGAGCCAATCCTCGAGGCGCAATCCGCTGAATATGGGACTTGGTTCCGAAGAAGCCATTCCATAATGTGGAATGGATCTTAATTCAACCGTTCCCGTTCGATCGACTCGGCCGATTCCGACCTATCGGTCCCGACCGAATCGATAGCGACAGTGTTCCTTTCTCGCGTACCCAGTGGACGAAAACGGGGCACGATGTAGGGACGGGGTACTACATTGGTATACTGGAGTACTTGGAGACGAGGGTCCGGAACCATCATCCAATAACGGAGTACCACTCCGTCCACTAGTGGAACCTCTTCCGGCACGGGATGCACCGAGGTACGATCCTCTTCGTCCTGCCATACCTGATAAAAATAGATATCTACAAGAAATTTAATATTTATTCCAAATCAAATATGCTTGCATTTAGCATATCACAGTTTATAAAAAAATAAACCCGGAGCAACCCTCTGTTGATTTGTAGATAATAACCATGCATTTAACATATCACAGAAACATCCATGTCTAGATAATAGCATCCAGAAACATCCATGTTGTCACGACCCACACCCGGATATACGGATACGAATACGTGGGCCACGCCCAGCCTACGTCGCAGTATCGGCGGTAGAGCGCTGTCAAGTACCCTATACTAACTACAACATCTAAAGTTCCATAACTAGAAATGTACTCATGTCACATCATAAAAACTAAGGAAGATAGGACAAGAAATAATAACAATATCACTAGAACAACTAGAATCTATAAGGATCATAAGACAGAAAAATAAAGAAGGAACAACAAGACTAACTAAGGATAACTACCAGGGAACTCACATAGAAGAATAGTGAGATCCACCTCAGCTAGCAACACCATGAAGTCCAATACTGAGGGCACAACTACTCCTAAAATTTAGTCAACATATCCAGTCAGGATGGAACGAGCACAAATCTCAAATAACAGTTCTAGTTAGACGATATTAAAAATATAGCAGTAAATAGAGAGAATATACGAGGTAAAATAATGTGTACATGAATCATGGTAAGGCATGTCAAGACTGTAACTGAATGTAAGAACAAAAAACAGTATATATCATGTACAAAAAATCTGGAACTATATCTATGTGAGTTTAGTATTAGTTTCAACATATGATCGGCTTAGAACTTGATACAATGTTTGGCCTGGCTAATCACACGTGAGTGTATGATTAACACTATACAATGATGATACAATATAATACTGTGGGGTATTGATCACATATCTACGCTAACACCCCCATCCCTGACTAATATAGTGGATCCAGTCATGACACGTCATGATACGTGATTCTCTGAGAAGGTAGCTAGCCTTCGCAGGAATCCTGTCTATATAATGCACAAGGAACTAGGAAGACTTGCACAAGGCATACCATACATAAGAGAAATAACATCTTATGACGGGATCCAGACAAATACCAATCCGTGTGAACAATGTGTCAAGAGAACAAGGATATCTACACTAAATACTAGAAACAAAGACGATATCATAAAACAAAAATATTATCAGAGAATGTACTCGCCTGCGATGTGATGAATAAGTCGACTGAGTCCAAGAACAGTACCTCGAGGACCTATAGATGGAATACTGTATCAATATAAGGGTTTGGAAGTAAAATCAAGTCATACTAAGTCAAACTAGGTCTAGGCACGTCAAGCAAGTCAAACTAGATCAATCTAAGTCAATGGTTGACTTACAATTGACTTTCGGTCAACTGGTCAACCCTGGTCTAGTTCTAGTAAATTTTAGGCTATGGTTGACTTCCGGTTGACTTTTGGTCAAAATAGTCAACTGTGGTCAACCAAGGTCAAAACTAGTCTAACCTAGGTCAAATGTTGACTCTACTTCGACGTTCAGTCAAAGCAATCAACCATGGTCAAACTAGGTTAAAGCTAGTTTCTACAAACATCTACAGGGTCAACACATTCAATTTCAGTGGTTGTGAAATCACTGGAATCGCTGGATCTCAAAATACCACAAAAGGAGAAAGATTATAATAATAGGGTAAAAACCTACAGATGTTGTCGGATGGTGAAACAACCATTACCAACGTGTTCAGAATGGTCGAAATAGCTAGAATAGCCTGTCCATAAGTCAAATTTGGACACAGGGGCAAAAAGGTCATTTCGGGTCAAAACGGTGTCCGTGTCGGACCTGCTTTGCACCGAAAAATATGCAAGAATACTAGTCTACCAAACCTAACAAATTATATGTCCACGAATCTAGAATGACGATACGAACCCAACGGTATATCCAGAATTGGATTCCGTTGACCCGATCGCAGATTGGTCCGTTGACCCGGATATTGGAATTCGATTTGCACCGAAATGCGTGTCGGAACCAATGTCCACTAAAACCTAGCAAATTATATGTCAATGAGTCCAGAATGACGATACAAACTCAACGGTATATCCAGAATTGGATTCCGATGAGCCGACGTCAAAAAGTCCCGTTGACCCAGACGGTAGGGCCCGCTTTGCACCGAAATGCTTGCCAGGGCCCACGTCCTCCAAATCTAACAAACTTTATATGAAAACATGCCATAACGATGCCACGAGTCTACTGGTGGTGTCAGAAATTGAATCCGGAGTCCCGGGTTCAAAAATGGAATTTAACAAGTACAAATTAAAGAATTCGGACGACCAACTTTGGCGTCGAATTCGACCAACCAAACGTGCTTATAATGAAATAAAAGTTAAAGAAGGCAGGAAGAGGGTTATACCAGCTGCACACAGGAACTGGTAGTGCGTAAAACGGAGATGCGACGACGAAGATACGAACCCGCGAAGTTGGCGTCACGAAATTGTCCAAAAATAGTTCAATTTAAAATGTCAACTTGGTGGCCGGTTTTGATCTATCAAACGACGAAATTAATGGATGAAATTTGAGAGGGATGAAGGGGTATATACCGAGATTGAGACGGAGTAAAGAAATCGCCAATCCAATGGTCGGATTGTCCAGAAAATTGGCACGAAGTCGCTGCCTCGAAGCACAAATTCTGAAACTTTTCCGTGCGCGTCGACGGAACTGCGTGCAAAACGCACGAATCGCCTAGACGGCGCGTCCCCGAGGATGTTGGCCGCCCCGGAAAGGTCGCTGGGGTTCGCCGGAGTGGGGGGTGGCCGGCCACGCGGTGCACGGCGGCGCGCGGCGGCCCGTGCCCGCGCGGACTGCTGCTGTAGTGTTGCAGCAGC
Organism: Iris pallida; assembly: GCA_029216955.1. Taxonomy (NCBI): domain Eukaryota; kingdom Viridiplantae; phylum Streptophyta; class Magnoliopsida; order Asparagales; family Iridaceae; genus Iris; species Iris pallida. The sequence goes on along the minus strand of JANAVB010018994.1, from coordinate 23,221,402 downwards.
TGCTGCGGTGGCGCACAGCCTGGCACGGCGGTCAGGTACGAGGAGGGGGCGGGCAAGCGCGGCCATGGCATGCGGCGCACGGTTGTGGAGGTGGTGGCGGCCGGAATGGAGATGGGGTGGTGGTTGTTGGTTGAATGGTGATGGTGGTTTTAGAAGATGATGATGTGAGTAGAAGAAGAAGAAGATGAAGAAGAAGTTGATGGCTGTGGTGGTGTTTTGCTCGGCGAGGAGGAGGAGGAGAGAATGGAGGTCGGCATGGGAGGGTGCCATGGCTGTCGGCTAGCTAGGAGGGAGGGGTGTTATGTATTGGTGAGAGAGAGTGAGTTGTTTTTGTGTGTATGTATAATAATATATAAAGAGAGAGAGAGAAAGATATTTTGAAGATATTTAGAGAAAGAGAATGAGAGAGGGTGGGTGAGGGGTTCGACCACATGGGTGTATGGGAGTGAGTGTGAGGATGTGGGGTTGGGATTTATGGAGGGGAAATCCATGGATAGGATTTAAATGGGGAATAGATTATTTCTTAGGAATTTAAATCATGGAGGTTATCCATTAAATATTTAAAATAGATATAATAGGTATTTAATATTTGTAGGAAAATGAGTGTGTGGATATTCATGAGGGGGGTAACATGGAGCTTGGACTGGGTTCGGTCGAGCCGGGTCGGGTCAAAATCGGACATGGTGCAATATTTGAATTTAAATGGGTATTTATAATCATAGGTAAATAAATAACATGTGGGAACTCAAATAAATGGGACACAAGTGTCATGCGGGTAGTAGGCTTCGTGTGGGCCATGTCCCTGGTCGACTAGATTGGGTCGATGTCGGGTCCCGAAATTAAATTGGAAATTAAATCAGGTTCTACGGTAGATAATTAAATGGTCTAAATTGACTCGAACTTGCACGAAGCAAAAAGAGTACAAGGGAACAAGTTCGAGTGGGACACGAAATATCAATATGAAGATAATCTCGTCTACTACAAACTTCAAGAAGGAAGTTTCCAGAGACTGGCATCCCTGATGCTCTAGAATTCCAAGTCACGGTAAAGAGCATTTAATGATCGAAATTAATTAAATCAAAATTAATTATCGAGAAGAAATTATTTGGAAAATTCGAAAATAAATCCCGGAAATTCAGGGGGCTTACATCCTACCCACCTTATAAAAATTTTGTCCTCGAAATTAAAGGTTGGTAGTGGGGTTAAAACATGATAGAAGATTTAGGCAATATCTTAGGCACGATCCAAAAATGACGAGTTTTGCACGATCAAGATAATCGATTTAAAATTGTTCAGGCACGATGAGGGATTTGGCACGATAGAATCATGATACAAACAAAATCATATGTGCATGATTTTAAAATAAGTCAAGTCATTGGGGCACGATTTAGATATGACAACGAAATCAAAACTTGAGCTTCGTCCGGTTACAATCGAGTCAAACATTGATTAACAGGATTTCAGCTCGATGAAATTAGATTTAGGGTTATACATAGGCACGATCAAGATGAAAATGACGTGATTGAAAGTCAAAAATTTTAGGCACGAGTTTGAGGCAAGATAAAATGTATAGTTATAATCGTTAAAATTACGGTCAAGAAAATCCCAAATTGTCTTAGTCATGCCAAGTCATCTAGGCACGACTAATCACAAGGAAATTGGATGTAATCAGGAAATGAAATCAAGGTCGAAAAGAGTTTAGGCACGGGTATTCAAAATCCAAACATGATCAAAATCAGAAGGCAATACACGAGAGTTAATAGCATTAAAATCCAACCATAATAGAGAAATTTGTTTCAACACGGTCTAAGTTGATCAACCTTCGAGTAAATCGGAATTTGGGCAAGATGGAGAATAAGATCAACGAAGGCTGGGCACGAAAATCCAAGGATGAAAATCCAAGTCACAAAGGAATTTGAAGTCATCTAGAGTCTAGTCAGCAACCAAGACTCTTTGGCACGATAAACAAGACGACCAAAATTGATTGTTCATGGACAGAAGAGAATCAAAATCTTAACAGTATCAAAATTTAAGAAATAATTGAGATATGAAAATTTCAAAATTTTTAGAGTTTTTAAGTGTAGATGACAGATGTAGATATGAGATATGTGAATAGTGTAATCAAGACATAGCTAAACAAGTCAAAGAAAATGATGGCAAGATGAGGAAATCATCATACGATGAGAAAAGAAATGAATGATAAGTCGAAAAATAAGGGTATGAATTGTCCTCATCATTTGGTCAAAAAGAAGTGAATCAATTTAAGATACGACCTGATAACCATACACGTCTATCCAAAACTATGCTGCCAGAATTTACGCCACGCCAATAAGCATAGCTGCAATAAACGATAGAGTCCATAACTAAGGTATACACCCTATAATCATGTCATCTAGATTCTTTACCATGCCAACCGGTATGGCTGCAAGAGAATCTAAATTCCATAACTAGGATAGTATATCCAAAATCATGCTCCATGTCCCTGTCAAGCTAGTTAATATGACTGCGATAAATTCCAAACTCCATAAGTAAAGTAGACATTTATCGTTCCCATCGTCTTCGTCCAAAATATGTTTATCAGGATATCTTAACTCAATTCTTAAAAGAATTATCCAAAACAAAATCAAAGGTCAACAACGAATATTAAGATTTAAAATTCAACAACAAGTCAAGGGTAAGTTAATAGAAACAACGGAAATAACTTCCGAGATAGGGTTCAGAGGAAAATCTCAGGGAAAGTCCCGAGGGTACTACCTAGGTCAAGATAGAAAATAGTGGAATATAATCTAAAATAAATCTCGACCATGATACGAGGTTGGTAAATCATATTCTCTTCCCAACCTAGATGATATACAAGTCCAACTTATACCTTCCCTCTGGGGTCCACAAACTCATCCCGAGAAGGAATAAAGTTTGATACGGACAGATATTTCAGAAATCAGGACGAATGGAAACAAGTGGGAAAAGATTTGAAAGCCTTCGAAATAAGATTCCCTAGGGGTCATCCCTGGAATCTACCAAGAGTTCCTAATATGTGACTGAGTACCAAAATCCTAAAATATTCCATGACTCAACCTTAATCCTAGGGCAGGCTCGCAGTAGTACAGATAAGCTCAAGTACTACCACGACTTCGTATTAATTGCAAAGACTGACCTGCATGGGCCACCACAAAAATGTGTCACGACCCGCACCCGGATATACGGATACGAATACGTGGACCACACCCAGCCTATGCCGCAGTATCGGCGGTAGAGCGCTGTCAAGTACCCTATACTAACTACAACATCTAAAGTTCCATAACTAGAAATGTACTCATGTCACATCACAAAAACTAAGGAAGATAAGACAAGAAATAATAATAATAATATCACTAGAACAACTAGAATCTACAAGGATCATAAGACAGGAAAATAAAGAAGGAACAACAAGACTAACTAAGGATAACTACCAGGCAACTCTCATAGAAGAATAGTGAGATCCACCTCAGCTAGCAACACCATGAAGTCCAATACTGAGGGCACAACTACTCCTAAAATTTAGTCAACATATCCAGTCAGGATGGAACGAGCACAAATCTCAAATAACAGTTCTAGTTAGACAATATTGAAAATGTAGCAGTAAATAGAGAGAATATACGAGGTAAAATAATGTGTACATGAATCATGGTAAGGCATGTCAAGACTGTAACTGAATGTAAGAACAAGAAAACAGTATATATCATGTACAAAAAATCTGGAACTATATCTATGTGAGTTTAGTATTAGTTTCAAATTATATGTCAACGAGTCCAGAATGACGATACGAACTCAATAGCATATCCAGAATTGGATTCCGATGAGCCGGCGTCAAAAAGTTCCGTTGACCCGGACTGTGGGGCCCGCTTTGTACCGAAATGCGTGCCAGGGCCCACGTCCTCCAAATCTAACAAACTTTATATGAAAACATGCCAGAACGACGCCACGAGTCTACTGGTGGTGTCAGAAATTGAATCTAGAGTCCCGGATTCAAAAATAGAATTTAACAAGTGCAAATTAAAGAATTCGGACGACCAACTTTGGCGTCGAATTCGACCAACCAAACGTGCTTATAATGAAATGAAAGTTAAAGGAGACAGGAAGAGGGTTATACCAGCTGCACACAGGAACTGGTAGTGCGCAAAACGGAGCTGCAACGACGAAGATACGAACTCACGAAGTTTGCATCACGAAAATATCCAAAAATAGTTCAATTTAAAACGTCAACTTGGTGGCCGGTTTTGATCTATCAAACGACAAAATTAACGGATGAAATTTGAGAGGGATGCAGGGGTATATACCAAGATTGAGACGGAGCAAAGAAATTGCCGATCCAATGGTCGGATTGTCCAAAAAATTGGCACGAAGTCGCTGCCTCGAAGCACGAATTCTGAAACTTTCCCGCACGCGCGTTGACGGAACTCCGTGCAAAACGCACGAATCGCCTAGACGGTGCGTCCCGGAGGACGTTGGCCGCTACAGAAAGGTAGCTGGGGGTTCACCGGAGTGGGGGGTGGCCGGCCACGCGGCGCACGGCGGCGCGCGACGGCCCGTGCGTGCGTGGACTGATGCTGTGCGCACGCTGCTGTGGTGTTGCAGCAGCTGCTACGGCGGCGCACAGCCTGGCGCGGCGGTCAGGCGCGGCGAGGGGGCGATCAAGCATGGCCAAGGCGCACGGCACACGGTTGTGGAGGTGGTGGCGGCCGGAATGGAGATGGGGTGGTGGTTGTTGGTTGAATGGTGATGGTGGTTTTAGAAGATGATGATGTGAGTAGAAGAAGAAGGAGATGAAGAAGAAGTTGATGGCTGTGGTGGTGTTGTGCTCGGCGAGGAGGAGGAGGAGAGAATGGAGGTCGGCATGGGGGGGTGCCATGGCTGTCGGCTAGCTAGGAGGGAGGGGTGTTGTGTACTGGTGAGAGAGAGTGAGTTGTTTTTGTGTGTATGTATAATAATATATAAAGAAAGAGAGAAAGATATTTTGAAGATATTTAGAGAGAGAGAATGAGAGAGGGTAGGTAAGGGGTTCGGCCACATGGGTGTATGGGAGTGAGTGTGAGGATGTGGGGTTGGGATTTATGGAGGGGAAAATCCATGGATAGGATTTAAATGGGGAATAGATTATTTCTTAGGAATTTAAATCATGGAGGTTATCCATTAAATATTTAAAATAGATATAATAGGTATTTAATATTTTTAGGAAAATGAGTGTGTGGATATTCATGAGGGGGGTAACATGGAGCTTGGACTGGGTTCGGTCGAGCCGGGTCGGGTCAAAATCGGACATGGTGCGATATTTGAATTTAAATGGGTATTTATAATCATGGGTAAATAAATAACATGTGGGAACTCAAATAAATATGACAAAAGTGTCATGCGGGTAGTAGGCTTCGTGTGGGCCATGTCCCTATTTTGGGTCGACTAGGTTGGGTCGATGTTGGGTCCCGAAATTAAATTAAAAATTAAATCAGGTTCTACGGTAGATAATTAAATGGTCTAAATTGACCCGAACTTGCGCAAAGCAAAAAGAGTACAAGAGAACAAGTTCGAGTGGGACACGAAATATCAATGTGAAGATAATCTCGTCTACTACAAACTTCAAGAAGGAAGTTTCCAGAGACTGGCATCCCTGATGCTCTAGAATTCCAAGTCACGGTAAAGAGCATTTAATGATCGAAATTAATTAAATCAAAATTAATTATCGAGAATAAATTATTTGGAAAATTCAAAAATAAATCTCGGAAATTCAGGGGGCTTACACATGTCTAAAAAATAACCAAGTCTACATAATAGCATCCAGAAACATCCAAGTCTAAATAAGTCTACCGGAAACAAATCCGGTCAAAAGTCATATTATATATATAACTCTACCCTCTATGTTGGGGCAAATAGCACTCCCTCAGCCACCGCGTATAAGAAGGGTCCACGCCAGCAAGATCATCTATAGGAGCTGGACGACTGGAACTCCCGGTGCAACTGCCTTCTGGTGTCACTTCCTCCTTCACAGCGATCTCGGCTTTAGGAAACACTTTCGCCTTAATAGTAGGAGGAAACACTTCTTCCTTAACCTTGATCTCTGCTTTAGGTATCACCTCCCCAGCAGTAGGAGGAAGCACTTCCTCCTCAGCAGCATGAGGTACCACTACCTCCTTAGTAGTCACCTGTGCCTCTCTCAAGCGACGTGCTCGGGTCATGGGTGCCATCTGGTAAGATTGATGGAAACATAGAGATTAATTAGGGGTTAAATAAAATGACAGTACATCCACGAACGGTCAAGTAAGTATCGACTCATTGTTCTAATCCACGTGAATGATTCTGCACCAAGAATTAAGATGCTATATATCACTTGGTATCATAAAACAAACCTAGTATAACTTGGTATGACGTACTGTCACGACCCGCACCCGCTTTTTGGATACGAAGCGTGTCCAAGCCCAGCTATGCATCGAGCGGACTCCAGCCCGACTCGAATACGTAAACGCTGTCAAGGCTATGGTATACTGCCAACTCATGGCAAACAAATCTATATCTCAATCCACAATAAGAATATGAAACATGAATGAACACAATGGGTCATGGTCTGCAGCCCACTAGCATATATGTCCGATAAGACTCTAAAGGAAATAACAAGAGTCTAAAACGGAATCAAGAAACATGATATCTCATGAATAGGTATGAAAGCACGAGCGGATAATAAAATACAATAACGTTACCTGAATCCCGCAAGAACCGCAAATCCTCTGCCATCCAGAACTACTAGCTAACTCTATGCAATCGCTAAACCTGAGGAGATCATCAGGTCCTCAGAGGACATAGCAAGATACATAATATACATGCCTATCTAACAGTTTTATTATGCGGGAGAAACTAAACAAGAAAAAACAGGAACACGACAATGACTACGAACACGTACACAAACTCAAACACAAATACGAACACAAACTCGAACACAAACACGAACACAAACTCGAACACACGAACACCAGAACAACTACGTATAAATAAACTGCCGGATGAACGATAATCACGAGATCAATAGAAAAAACCAAACCCTCATCCCGAGTGTGGACTCACGGGTTTGAACTAAACACTAACCCTCGTCCCGAGTGTGGACTCTCTGGTTAGTACTAACCCTCGTCCCGAGTGTGGACTCTCTGGTTAGTTCACGACAAGGCACCCTCGTCCCAAGTGTGGACTCTCTGGTACAAATACTACATCCTCGTCCCGTGTGTGGACTCTCTGATGTAAACACCCTCGTCCCGAGCGTGGACTCTCTGGTGTAAGTCAAGTCAAGTCAAGTCTACACTCTCGTCCCGAGCGTGGACTCTCTAGTGCAAATAATCGACATCCTAGTCCCTAGCGTGGACTCACGGATGTAAACAGATCAAGGAAAACACCCTCGTCCCGAGTGTGGACTCTCTGGTGCCAAGGGAAACAATGTCAAAGATTTAGCAGTTCACTTACACGTACTCATTCTATGACACGACTCAAGCAAGGTACTGACGAGAACTCCAAATGTGAAACACAAGGCCAAAACATGAACATGGCTATAAACAATAAAAATAACTTCACAAAAATAACACGAAAAGCACATGTCCATAAACAATCAAATAACTGAAAAATGAAAGAAAATACATGTAAGTAAAACTGTAGAGGAAGGCAAGGTATACTTGCCTGGGGGTTGCACGCAGATCCCACAAAATATAGTCAACTAGTGAGCCGTACAGTCCAAGTCATCACAACTGTCTCCGAAAGCTGAAACAAACATTGCCAATATTCTCAGAATAGTCAAATTAGCAAGGATTGCCTGTCCTTAAGTCCAATTCTGGACACAGGGATAAAATGGTAATTTTGGGCAAAAACGATGTCCGCCGTTGGACCCGCTTTGCACCGACAAGCGTGCCAGAGTCAAAGGTCTCTAAAGTCGTCAAACTACATGTCTACGCATCCATTTTTTGATATGAACCCAACCGTATGTCCAAAGTTGGATTTTGGCGTGCCGTGCACAAAATCACCCGTTGAGTCGGACTGTGGGGCCCGCTAAACGGCGATCTGATCAACTGTCTCAGAATCGGACCAAACTTGGCATACAAGACCAGAAAAATGATACGGTCCTGATGGCGCAAGTTTCGTCTCGATCTGACGAGCGTGCATAAAGTAATTGGAGAATCTGTAAAGTGCACGATACGGTGAATTTCGACGGATACACATCAAATTCGTCGCGCACACGCGACCAATTTGAATTCCGTCAAAGCCCACACGACCACGAAGTCGTTACGCAGCTTTTAATGCCTTCGGTTCGTGACTACGACGCCCGGGATGGCGGGACGCACGTCGTGTGGATAAGTTTTCTAGTTTTGAAAACAGATTTTTGGGAAACTTTGGGATTCGATTTCTCGACGCTCAGTCGATGATTTCCAAATCCGCAAAAAGGGTTGTACAGTCCTATATGTTGTCTAAAAGACTCTTTAAATAGATTTTCTAATGTGTCACTGGATCGATCAGAATCGATCGTCGAAGGTGGGTGATTGGACTGCTTCCAGTCCTGTTTTTGGACAGGTTTTCGCCAATCTTTGGACTCATTTTACGAGGCACATAACGCAAAATAAATCGAAATATTTGAAGGGTGTCGGAGTTGGTTATATCGAGATCATACCAGAGCTGGTGGATCGCAAAACGATCGAGCGATCGTCGAGGGATCACATCGCGAACTCAGCGTCTTCACCCGCTACTGCTGTTGTTGTTCGCTGTTCGGTGTGCGGCCTGGTGGCGTGGGCGTGGCCATGCTGTCGGCGACTCGTAGCCGACCGTCGACCACGTAGGGCGGCGCGCGCGCAGGGGGCGCGCAGCCTGGGGTGGTGGCGTTGTGGTTTGCGAGTTTAGGGTTTGCCTTCTTTGTTCGCTCGCGTTCTGCTCTATATATCTACTGCTCTGTCGGGTTTTTGCTTGCGGGAAAAGTCTGGGCTGGCTTCCTGGTAGCTGATGGGGAATTGGTTTTAGTGACGGGCTGGGGTCAGGTCGGGCTCGGCCTGGCTGATGGGCTGGGCTCGGGATTGTTTATTTATTCCTTTTATTCATTTCACCAAACATATATATGTATATATATATATATATATTTTTTTTTTTCATATATATGTATATATATATATATATATATATATATATATATATATATATATATATATATATATATATATATATATATACATATATATCTATGTATATACCCACGTATACTTTCGTATATTTATATATACATAAATATACACATATATCATATATATATATATATATATATATATATATATATATATATATATATATATATATATATATATATATATATATAATATATATATATAATATTATAAATATATATATACACATACGCACATTTCATATTATTATACATATATATATATACACGTACACACATATAATTATTTATTTATGCATACATATACAGGTGCACCTATATATATATATATATATATATATATATATATATATATATATATATATATATATATATATATATATATATATATATATATACATATATATCTATGTATATACCCACGTATACTTTCGTATATTTATATATACATAAATATACACATATATCATATATATATATATATATATATATATATATATATATATTATAATATATATATATATATATATATATATATAATATTATAAATATATATATACACATACGCACATTTCATATTATATACATATATATATATACACGTACACACATATATAATTATTTATTTATGCATACATATACAGGTACACCTATATATATATATATATATATATATATATATATATATATATATATATATATATATATATATATATATATATATATATATATATATATATATATATATCCATAACATAGTGCCTTATTCCTAGAAATATGTATACACATATATATATACATATCATATATATAATAATAATAAAATACAATAAACCAATAATATATTTAAATAATAAATACAAACCTTCGGCACGGGTTAGGTCGGAACTTGGCCTGGTTTTCTCAGTTAGGACGTCACTATGGCTTGGCCTTCCCTGGCATGGCTAATACACTAGTCTAGGCACGCCAATGCACTATCAGTACCACGATTTCTAGTCACCTTGTACTCCAAATTTAATCATGATTAAAAATTATCTACCGTAATAATTAAGTAAATAATTATTTATAAAAACAAATTTTAAAATCACCATCAAAATAAATAATAAAAAAATATTTCAAAAATTTCGGGAAGGGAGGCTACACGTACCCCTCACGTACATTCACTCATAAAACAAACCTAGTATAATTAGGTATCACGTTGATACTCAAGTATCAAATTGATACTCAAGTATATATCGCATTGATCAATCAATTAGGGTTTAGGGTCCGTGTCCCGTGTCCCGTCAAATTTCTAAAACTATATATCTCATGTTGCCGATTGTACATAATTAGGGTTTAGGGCCCGCCTTGAAATCGTCCGTCAAGCCAATCATACTCTCATGTTGTCGATTGTACATCCACGAACGGTCAAGTAAGTATCGACTCATTGTTCTAATACAAGTGAATGATTCTGCACCAAGAATTAAGATGCTATATATCACTTGGTATCATAAAACAAACCTAGTATAACTTGGTATGACGTACCCCTCATGTACATTCACTCATGAAACAAACCTAGTATAATTAGGTATCACATTGATACTCAAGTATCAAATTGATACTCAAGTATATATCTCATAAAACAAACCTATTTATTTCGTGTCCGTGTCCCGTTGAATTTCTAAAACTATTATACCGATAATTTCCTATTTATCTACTATACCGATAAATTTCAAACACGAAATTGAAATTGAAGCCCTAGAACATGTTGAAAAAACACAAACAAAGCATAAATAAAAATAAATACAAATTAGAGTTTAGGGTTTCGGACCTTGAAGAGGTTGGTCACGGAGAGGATCTCGGAGAAGGGGGGACGTCGGAGGGGGGGCGCCAGAGGGGGGGACGCCGGAGGGGGTGGTCGCCGGAGGAGGGGGGGTCGCCGGAGGGGGGCACGACGGAGGAGGAGTAGAGGGAGGGTGTACGGGGTTTCGAAGGAGGAGAAGAGGGGGGACGGAGTGGGGGAGCACGCCGGAGGGAGGTGGTCGCCGGAGGTGGGGGCTCGACGGAGGAGGAGAAGAGGGGGTGGTTAGGGGGTTCGATCGGAGGAGGAGAAGAAGGAGGGGGCCGGAGTGGGGGAGGGCGCAGGAGGGGGCCGCAGTCGGGGGGGGGGGTGATCGTCGGTCGGGGGAGGGGGAGAGGAGAGGAGAGAGAAGGATTTTGAGAGTGAGAGAGAGATTGGAAAATTTTCAAAATTTAAGTAACTTTCGAATTTTTACAGCAACTTAGCGACGGAAATTTGCCGTCGCTAGGCCGTCGCTAGATGGAAATGTCGACATTTATAACAGCTTAACGACGTATATTTCTGTCGCTAATCAGTCGATTGACATACCCTGTCGCTAAATGGTCGCTGATCCGTCGCTAAACTTATAAAAAATTTAAGTGAAACAATTCGTCGCCCATAAGTCGCTTGTCGGTCGCTAATTGGCGACTGATTAAGCCGTCACTAATTTTCAGTCGCTATTTGCCTGTATTTTGGTAGTATGTTTTTAGATTTTTTTATTTTTCAAGAATAATTTTATCATTTTTCGCTTTCTTTATATTTTTATTTATTTTCAATTTTTTATCATTTTTTATTTTTTTAAATATTTATATATTCACCGAACATGGATACATAATTTCTAGAAAACTCAATTCATAATTTAATTTCTAATAATATAGAATTTTCTGCTATAGTATTCCGTGTCACCTTAAAGATTTTGCTTGCAACCATAAGTTGCTTTTGCTATATATATATATATATATATATATATATATATATATATATATATATATATATATATATATATATATATATATATATATATATATTTATATATATATATATATATATATATATTTCCTCCTTCTCTCTCTCTTCGAGATTAAACACTAATCTACTTCCCCCATACATTTGATATCTCTCTCTCAATATTATTTATGGGGAAATTTATGAAATGCCCAAAATTTACAAAACTTTTATGTAAAATTCACCGCAAAATAACATTTCATCGCATGTCCAGAATTAGCGATGAATATATAAAGCGGGTTTTGAATGATCTTTTTGTCCTTCTAATTTATTGAAAACACCCCCGAACCCTACTCTTCAAAAAAAAGTTTTCGATTCTTTCTCTTCTTCCATACGCCGCTTAGTTTCGAATCTAGATTTTTTTTTCCTCCAAAATCTTCAAATCTTTCTCTCCATCGTAATCTTCACACCATGTCGGCATCACCGGCAGCATCATCATCGGCCGCATCACCAGTTAGAGAAGTTATACCAGTTGTGGAGAAAATAAAAACAGTTGCAGAAAATCCAAAAAAGAATGACGAAAAACCACGGAAACGAATAACTAAGAAAGTTGCACATAAGGAAAAGGAAAACGATGCTAAGCAACAAGAAGTCCCCGAAAGATATACAAATTTTATGATCTGATTATCTTTGGACAACTGTCATTAAAGAAAAAACTATCATCGTATAAAGCAAGAAGACAAGTCAAGCCATACTATCATATGAAAGGACACAGTCATCATCTGCTGCTTGGTTTATATTTTATTATATATTTTATATTTATTTAGGACCAATTGTATATCGAGTCGTACTGGCAATTAGACAACTCAAAACATATCCAAAAATAAACCCATGTTTTAAAACAAAAAAATAAGTCTGCCAAAACCCCATAGCTCTATCTCAAATTTTAGAACCAAATGGCCTATACAGACCAAAACTTGGGCCGAGTTCTGCCCCTGGCCGAACTCGGTCCCTATACACAGTTTTCAAAGTTCCTGCATTTGTCTGTTTCTTCTTGGAGAACAGTTTGCCAACATTCAAATTTATGACCGTTAGGGCGGCCGAACTCGGTCCCCAGCAGCTAGAACCATAGTATATAAATAGCTATGTATTTCACTCTTTTCGATCACTTATTCACTTGCAAACTTACAAAATTTTGAGCTCTAAATCTTTCTACTCCAAAGAATAACTCCCAAGCCTTTTAAGTGCCAAGTGCAATTTCGGTTTGAAGTCTACGTTGAGTTGTAAAAGCTTGGACCTCCAAGTTCGTATTCCATTTCAATTGTTGAAGTCGACGTGCCCTTCGCATCAAACCACGTGGTTGTAAGAAATCGACGAGTAGTTCAGATCAAAGCTCATGGTGTACTAATATTTACAAATAGTAGATTAATACCGGACAAGAGTCAACAAGACTATATATATTGCCTTCCTAGAAGAACACCAGTATACATCGCGGTGTTTGTGCTTCTAAATTCTTACAATTTTTTAATACTTGTTTGTTGAATTTTTAGTTGGTAATTAGCATTATTTTTATTGCTTTTAATTTATTCACCCTTTTCACCTCCTCCCCTCCTATAGTTATTTCGTCTTATTTTGTAGTGATATAATCAATGAATCATCCTTATAATGTATGCAGTTCTATGCACGTTTCTACCCTAAAACTCTATTAAAGTGTATCTTCGTTGAATATCGATATGACTTGAGCATTGTAATGACACCAAGATATTACTTTGTCCCCTCATGTGTGTTAAGTGTTCGCATGAGAGAAGAAGGAGAAAGCATGAAGGTAAAGAAATCCATTAGTCTAGCCTATAACAAGATCCGAGATTCTTTAAAGGTGCGTTTGATTGCAAGGTGAAAAATATGTGGAAAAAAATTAATTCTATGGAATTATTTTCCTAGAAAAAAAATTCTATGGAATTTTAAAAAAATTTCATGGAAAACTTAATTTGGGTGTTTGATTGCCATTATTTTCCACGGAAAATAGTTATTTTCCATGGAAAATGATATTTTCCTATGGGTTGGACAAGTTTCATTTTCCACCATTTTAGATGAAAATATGGAAAATGATAGTCTTTTGGAAAATAATTTCATGGAAAATATAAGCTATCAAACACTACAATTTGTGGAAATTTTGTGATGAAAATATTTTCATTGGAAAAAAAAGCCCAATCAAACACAGCCTAAGATCGTAAAACATCATCAATGACAATGAAATGAATGTGAATTTGTTTTTATATCATTGCAATGGATACATCTTTGTAAATTCCGAACTGGTTACCAATATTTTGTAATAATATCTAAGCTCCTAGATATTTCCTTTAAGGAAATGAATGTCGTTACAAAACGAGTTTACATGGACATTTGATTTCATTGCATCATTCCCTCTAGGGGTGAGCATTCAGTTTATTCTGTTTCAACCGACTAGAAATAGTCAAAATCAAATAAAGCAAAATTCTATAATCCAAAATCGAAACTGAACCGAAATTAGCCAAAATCATAACTGAACCGAACCGAATAATCAGTTCGGTTTATTCAGTTTGGTCGGTTGGACTATTTCTATTGTTTTGTCGGTTCGGTCTAAAATTGGGATCATGGTTAAATTATATTAAAAATTATAACTGTATACACACATTTGTTGTATTTTAAAAAAATATTTAAGTTGGACTAGTTGTTAAATTATCAAAGTTGGACTTCAAACTACATACATAAAAATGTTATTTTCAAATTATACACATTTTTAATCACAAAAATATGCATATAATTAAAGATATTTACATAATTTTATAAATCATATTTGATTTTCGGGTTTGGACTGAAACTGAAAATCAAAATCGAGATCGAATAAAAAAGGGGGATGGCACTCGGGTGGTAGGGGTGAGCGTCGGTATAATTGGTCGATATTTGGTCGAACTTTTCGGTAATTTTTTTAATCGGTATTTAAAAAATCAATACCAATATCGTACCATTTAGAATCAGTTTTTTCAGTTTCGGTTAAATCGATATTCAGTCGATTTTGGTTCAGTATCGATATTTTACCAATTAGTATTTGATCAACCAACACACTTAATACTGTAGAATCTCTTAACCTATAATATTTTTTTGTACTTTTTTTGGAAGCATTAAATTTTAAAGTCAAGCCTATACCAACCAAACAATAATCAAAATTATTAGAATAATATGTAACAAGTTACAAACACCTAAAAATGAGCTTAAAAGATCAAATGCGGTCACTAAATTTAATTTTCAGTATAATTTTAAGTAACCAAAATTTACTTCAAAATTCAATGAGAACACAAAAATATAAGCTCAAAAGATCAAACTCAATTCTTAGCATTCTTAACATAACTTCAAGTCCACTAAATTCTAAATTCTAAGAAATTGATTAAAACAAAGATAAAAATAAAAATGAGTAATATAAAATTAATCACGAATATAAAATTAATCATGAATATATATATATATATATATATATATATATATATATATATATATATATATATATATATATATATATTAGAAAACCTCCTAAAAATTCTCTCACTCTCAGCCGTCCATTTAATGTTAATATTAATGCTAATGTTAATATTAATGTTAAATACTAAAATTAACATTAAACTTAACATTAAAATTAATATTAACATTAATATTAACATTAACATTAACATTAACATTAATATAAAAATAAAAATTAATATTAACATTAATATTAACATTAACATTAAATGGACGGCTGAGAGTGTTTTTAGGGAATTTTCTAAGGGAACTTTTGATCCGCTCCCTATATATATATATATATATATATATATATATATATATATATATATATATATATATATATATATATATATATATATTGAAGAATGGGTACTTTATTTAAAAATAATGGGGAAAAACACAATCACAATGTTACATCCAATAATTAGGCCCTACTCTACTGGGCTCTAACAGCGGCCATGGACTGGTAATCACTTTCTATATTATGCTGGATCCCCTGAATCGACATTGTCTTTCCTTCGAACACTCGCCTATTTTTTTCCCTCCATATGTGCCAAACTGCCGATAGAAGCTTAATTCTCGCCTTATTGTAAATATCAGGCCCCCGTCTTTTCAGCAGCAACATCTCCTCCATAACTTGTTGTAGGCTTCCATTTGCTGGTCCAATCAGACCCAGGCTATTCTTACAAATATTCCATATCTGAGCTGATACGGGACACTGAAAGAAAATATGATCTCTTGTTTCCTCTCCTCCCTCGCACAGAGCACAAGCCGATGATGAAAGTTGGATGCCAAATCGCACCATCCTTTCCCGGGTTAGAAGTCTATCGCGGACAGCTTTGTACAAGCACAGCTGCATCTTTGTTGCTACCTTGTTAACCCACACTATATCAGCCCAATCCACTTTCGGGTAGCGGGGTCGAATCCGCTCATAGATGTCACTAAACAAAAACCGGACGTCTGCCGACCCAACCCAGGTCTACCGATCAGCTCCACCCTCCGAAAAAAATGCAGCTCCCCGATCTCCGCAGCGTGCCACTGACCCACCTGCCGTGCCTCCGGCATCCATCTCCCGTCTTGAATCAACACCTCGACCTTCTCGTCCCGTCCACAAAGCTCGAATGTCGGCCAGCCCCATCGGTCAATCATACTTTGGTGACCCAGCCATGGGTCCATCCAAAGGTTCGTAAGTTTGCCATCATGAATCTCCCGAATCATAAGTTGTTTCAAAATGGACCGAATGCGAAGAATATTTTTGTAAGTAACTGAGAAATTGTTGTTCAACGGCTGAGTCCAGAAATTCCTTCCTCTCCCATATCTGTTAGACAGCCATTTGGACCACATGGACTCCCCTTCAAGAAGACGGCCGGCTAATTTAATAAGAGATACCGTACGCAATTTTCGTAGTGACCGAAGTCCAATTCCTCCTTCTTCCTTCACCCGACACAACTCCGCCCACGCAATAGCGTGAACACCTCCCCGCCATACAAAATTAGCACACAACTTCTCTATTTTTTGTATAGTTTTCTCGGAAATGAATATCGCTTGGAGCCAATAGCTTGTGATAGCATATATAACAGCACGGACCAGCTCTATACGACCACCAAATGACAATAGCTACGCTTGCCATCCTTCCAGTTTATTCTGCACATATTGTAGAAGCCCAGCACAATCCGAGTCTCTGACATAGTTGATAGATAACGGTAGGCCAAGATACTTCACCGGAAGCTGCCCAACCTCAATTTGAAGTAGAGCTGCCATTTGATCCTTCCCCGGGCAGTCGCGACTGAAAAAGATCTGACTCTTCTCATTATTTAAGCACAACCCCGATAGATCCGCAAATTTTGTCAAAACTTCATTTAAGCCAGTCATACTTCTATCTGAAGGCTCAAGGAATACAAGCAAGTCATCAGCATAAATCAAATGGGTAATAGTAGGGGATACCTGGCGATATATAGGAATAATTTTCTTCTCGTACACCGCAATCTCCATTAAGCAAGAGAAATATTCTATGACAATAGTAAACAAATAAGGCGACAGCGGATCCCCTTGACGTAGTCCTCGGTTGCTTCCAAAATAACCACATGGCTGGCCTTTGATCATCACCGAGAAAGTAGGAGAGGAGATACATTCTTTGACGCGGTCCACCCACCACTGATGTCACGCCCCAGAACCAGAATACTGGAGAGCGGGAGAATGACTCAGCCAGCTACGTATTACGGGTAGATGAATACCGTATAATACGATCAATGCTGTCTAAAAGATAAGGGGGTGCATACTACATAAAAGTCTCGCTATGGTCACTTCACATCTATTGTCTCAATCATTCAAACAAGAAGCAATAACAGAGAACATTTAAGATAAAGCAATAAGGCGTCCCAAACGCTTAGTCAAAATGTTCTTGAGATCTGGCTGTACAAAATATAGCCAGATGATATAGCATCGTATACACAATTGTTATCAGCTGTAGTCTGACTTAATTACAATTATGTAAAAGTAAGTACAAGACAATTCTACTAACATGTCGGTGCCAAATGGCAAACTATAAAGTAAGTAACAAAACGAGCGGGAAAGTAAGGAACCCACTCGAGTCCTCCTGCGATCATCCCTCTAGTATTGACCATCCTGGAGGTAGAAGTAAGCTGAGTCCTCGGGGACCGGCTCTAAATCTGGCCATGCAAAACCAGAGAGGTTAGACCTCTAATAGCAAGTACCGCAAGGAAGCACGATACGAGGCATTAAACCAGTAATTAAGAGAATATAATAATAGATCTCAGCTTGCTACTGGGATTCACGTAACATTACGACACTTCGAACCAACCTCCCAACCAAACAAGGACAGAAGTTGGCCCGTCATGTCCTGATGCTCTGATCATCTCAGTTAGGTAACAGAGTAGGTACAGTACACAAACAAATCAACTTAAACGGCCATCCAACTCCTACGGCTTACTACTGTGAGTCCCAAGTTATCCTAGAATTATGCAATAAGGATTTTTCAGTTCTTACTATGGGCAAGCAAGGCTAGTCTATCCAATTAATCAATTACGCCAATCATAAATTAGACGAGTCCCAGTGGGACGCCCGTCATCAATATACAATATATAATAATATAAGCAAATACCGCTCCCTGCCCGTGTGGCAGAATTGCAGTATCTGTAGGAACCAGCCGGCCTGTTGGGCGCTAATAGTCCCAAAGAGGGCTGCCATGTAAGAACTCGGGAATCCATTCTCTCCATGCAATTATTATTTTATTTAACTTAGTAGCCTCTATGTTAATTGAAATCCCATGCCGTGGATCATGGTCATTCAGAATGAGTACTTTCGTACAAGTACGATATGCACAACTCTACAACGATGCCCGTGCGGTTAGGTTGTAGGTTTTACATAGCATAATGCAACAATCAAAATTAACCACGGAATAATCATGCCTTGACCATAGAGTATACATGTTGCTTTTGTAGAAAATAAATAATTAAATTAATTGAAGCCTGCATGTGCCTGTATACCGATATTCGGGATTAGCCAGTCGATTGCAATAGTCCATAGTTCATATGAACGTGTCTCATTCCATTTAATTCAATAAGACGACTAGCCAGTCTCTTAGTTCCATCTAGGAACGCATGATCAATTATTAATCAAGATAACAATCAATGTTAATTAATGCCAAATTCGGAAAATAAAGATTTTATGCGGCTGAGAAATAAAGATCTCATGCGGTTGGGAAATAAAATTTCATGCAGCTGAGAAATAAAAATCTCACGCGGTTGGGAAATAAAGTTTCATGCGGTTGGGAAATAAAGTTTCATGCGGCTGAGAAATAAAGATCTCATGCGTTGGAAAATAAAATTTCATGCGGCTGTGAAATAAAAATTTCATGCGGTTGGGAAATAAAGTTTCATGCGGTTGTGAAATAAAGTTTCATGCGGCTGAGAAATAAAGATCTCATGCGTTGGGAAATAAAATTTCATGCGGCTGAGAAATAAAAATCTCATGCGGTTGGGAAATAAAGTTTCATGCGGCTGAGAAATAAAAATCTCATGCGGTTGGAAAATAAAGTTTCATGCGGTTGGGAAATAAAGTTTCATGCGGTTGGGAAATAAAAATCTCAAGCGGTTGGGAAATAAAGTTTCATGCGGCTGAGAAATAAAAATCTCATGCGGTTGGAAAATAAAGTTTTATGCGGTTGGGAAATAAAGTTTCATGCGGTTGGGAAATAAAAATCTCATGCGGTTGGAAAATAAAGATTTCATGCTGTGGGAAATAAAGATTTCACGTGGCTAACAAATAAAGATTTCATGCGGCTGTGGGAAATAAAATTTATGCGGCTGAGAAATAAAGATTTCTCATGCGGCTGGGAAATAAAGATTTCATACTGTGGAAAATAAAGATTTCACGTGGCTGAGAAATAAAGATTTCATGCGGCTGTGGAAAATAAAATTTTATGCGGCTGAGAAATAAAATTCCATGTGGCTGAGAAATAAAGATTTCTCATGCGGTTGGGAAATAAAAATTTTACGTAGCTAAGAAATAAAATTCCATGCGGCTGAGAAAGTGGAGACCCATCTTCTCAGAAAACCTGAGAAGGATGGTCATGGAACCCTTGGCTTCCAAGCTCCATAAAACCTTCATCGTAAGTCCAAATTTGGACTTCCATTGGTCAAAATGGGGTAGAACGAAATTCTCTACAACATGGAACCATCAAAACTTGGAAATAACAATGTTAAATAGATCAAAATCCAAAAATCTGAAAATACTATAAACTTAGATCTAGAAGAATTTAGCCATAGAAATTGAAAATGCCAAGCACTAAAGTGTCTTAGAATGTTGAGAGGAAGACAATGGAACAACAAAAATGGAGATCCATCAAGAAGCAAGTTGGCACTTGCCTATCTCTTCTAGGTTGGTGGGAGAGTTATGAGGAAGAAGAAGAGTAATGAGAAGAAGTAATGAAGAGAGAGAGAAAGAGTTTGGGCTTTAAATGAAGGGGTGGTGGTAGGTGGGGGTTTGTTTCGGTTCATGATGAACTAACATAATTAAACCAATTCAAGCCGAACCCAAAACAAAGCTAAAACAGAGTATAAAAACAGAAAGTAAAATACAGAAATAAAATACAGAAAATAATTAGCAGGAAATTAAAGGAATTTAAATACAGAACAATACATGATAAATATTAAATGAATACATTCTAGCAGTACATGTATTTAGAATACGTATTCTGGGAACGGGAAGTGACATCTCTACCCTCCTTAGAAAAATTTTGTCCTCGGAATTTCAGATCCAAGCAGGATAGAAACGTCAAAGCTAAACTAATCTAAATACAAGTAAATTGAGTAAGCAATTATTCTACAATGATAACAGCAAGTAGCGTATCTATGTTTAACAATCTACGACATCAAGCAATTCTACTCATAAGGTGATAAGCATGAGGAGTTAAGACAATCAAGGTATACAGAGAGAGATATACCTTGTGAGTCAAACAGGTGCGGATACCGTGATCGGATATCATCCTCACGTTCCCACGTTGACTCCCCTAAAGGGTGATGACCCCAAACAACCCGGACAAGACTAATTGTTCGATTCTTGAGTATCTTCTCTCTTCGGTCCAAAATGGACACAGGCTGTTCCTCGTAAGACAGGTTGGTGCCAACAACCAGCTCAGAATGATCAAGGATATGGCTTGGGTCCGATACATACCTTCGCAACTGAGATACATGAAACACGTCATGCACCTCTCGTAACGAAGGTGGAAGGGATAAACGATAAGCAACATCGCCTATCCTATCAAGAATAACAAATGGGCCCAAGTACCGCGGACTTAACTTCCCGCGAATGCCAAATCTAATGACCCTACGGGTGGGTGAGATCCGCAAGAACACGTGGTCCCCAACAGAAAACTCTAGCGGTCTACGATGCTGGTCCGCCCAATGACGATGCCGATCCTGCGCAACTCGAAGTCACTCTCTAACTCCCTTAACCACTTCAACGGTCTGGATAATTATTTCCGGGCCTAGCATCTTCCTCTCCCCAATATCATCCCATGCCAGTGGCGACCTACACTTCTTACCATATAGTGCTTCAAATGGCGCCATCTGGATACTGGCTTGATAACTGTTATTGTATGAGAATTCTACTAAGTGCGGGTGGCTCTCCCAAGATCCTCCAAAATCCAGAGTGCAAGCTCGCAACATGTCTTCCAAAGTCTGAATTGTTCTTTCTGATTGTCCGTCTGTCTGGGGATGGTAAGCCGTGCTAAATCTTAACTTGGTACCCAGGCTATGATGTAAGCTCTTCCAAAAATGTGATGTAAAACGGGTATCTCTGTCTGACACAATACTGATAGGGACTCCATGCTGCCTGACTATCTGTTGCATATACAATTCTACCAACCTTTCTGTAGAATGTCCTACTCTGAAAGAAAAAAAGTGCGCCACCTTTGTAAGCCGATCTACTATCACCCAAATAGAATTTTTACCACTTGGTGATCTCGGTAAACCGGTCACAAAGTCCATTGTAATATGTTCCCACTTCCATTCCGGGATAGGAAGCGGTTGCAATAACCCAGCTAGCCTCTGCTGTTCTGCCTTCACTTGCTGACATACCAAGCAACGGGAAACAAATCTAGCTATCTCCCTCTTCATCCCGTTCCACCAGAAGTGTTGCTTGATATCTTGGTACATCTTGGTCCCTCCAGGGTGTATGGAATACTGAGAGCTGTGAGCTTCTGCCATAACCTCCTGTCTGATATCTCCACTAGGCACACATAGATGCGATCCAAACCTAAGTGTACCATCCTCATGGATTCTCATCTCCTTCCTGAGTCCTGACTCACATTCTGTCCTAAGCTTCTAAATCCTTGGGTCTTGTGCCTGAGCTGCCTTGATCCTGTCTACCAAGTCGAATTAAACTTGTAGACTCGCCAGAACTCCTACATCACTAGGAAGTATAACCTCGATGCCCATCTCCTGAAGGTCTTCTAAGATATACCTCTGTGTTGTTAACATAAATGCGCCGCCTCTCCTGCTGAGAGCATCTGCTACCACATTATCCTTGCCAGGATGATACTGAAGCTCCACGTCGTAATCCTTGATCAACTTCAACCATCTTCTCTGCCTCATGTTTAGTTCCTTCTGAGTAAAGATGTACTTCAGACTTTTGTGGTCTGTGTACATGTCCACTCGGTCACCATATAAGTAATACCTCCATAGCTTCAAAGCAAATACTACTGTCGCTAACTCCAAATCATGAGTTGGATAATTCTTCTTGTGGTCCCGAAGTTGCCTAGACGCGTACGCTATCACCTTCCCATGCTGCATGAGGACACATCCAAGTCCTTTTCCTGATGCATCACAATATACTGTAAAACCTCCGGGTCCAACTGGCAATGTAAGAATAGGTGCTGATATCAACTTCTGCTTCAAATTCTCAAATGATGTCTGGCATTCTGCCGACCAGACGAATGGCACATCCTTCCGTGTCAAGCGGGTCATGGGTGCTGAAAGTCTTGCAAAGTCTGACACGAACCTTCTGTAATATCCTGCCAATCCTAAGAAACTTCGTACATCAGCTACGGTCTTGGGTACTGGCCAACTCTCTACTGCTTCCACCTTCTTGGGATCCACTATTATTCCAGCTCCTGATATGATGTGACCCAAGAATAAAATGTGATCCGTCCAGAGCTCACACTTACTGAGCTTGGCATATAACTGGTTCTCTCTCAGAACCTGTAATACTTTCCTGAGGTGGTCTTAATAATCCTCTTCACTAGTTGAATATACAATAATGTCATCGAAAAACACAACGACAAATTGATCCAAGTACGGCATAAAGATACTATTCATTAAATCCATAAAGATTGCTGGAGTATTGGTCAAACCAAACGGCATTACTAAGAATTCATAATGCCCATACTTCGACTTGAATGCTGTCTTAAGAATGTTCTCCTTCCGAACCCTCACTTGATGATACCCTGAACGAAGATCTATCTTGGAAAAAACTCTAGCTTTGCTCAACTGATCAAATAAGTCGTCGATCCTGGGTAGTGGGTACTTGTTCTTCACTGTTGCCGCGTTAAGCTTCCTGTAATCGATACACAATCTGGATGACCCATCCTTCTTCCCCACAAGTACCACTGGTGCTGCCCATGGTGACACGCTAGCTTGGATGAACTTCTTCTCCTTCAGTTCTTCTATATGCTGATATACCTTGGCCTGTTCTGAATCCGCCATTCTATAAACTCGATCTGATATCGGGTTAGTTCCAGGTGCCAATTCTATACTGAACTCAATATCCCTAACCGGGGGTAGACCTGGAAGTTCTTCAGGAAATACGTCTAGAAACTCTTCAACTACCTTTGGAACCTGAATTCCTTCCATTGTCGTCACTATTCCCTGCTCTTGTTGAGTTGCCTCTGATCTGACTAAGGTGAACCTCTTTATGCCTGGAATATCAAAAGATACACTCCCTCTACGACAATCTATTGTTGCATGACTGTCTTTCAGCCAATCCATGCCTAAGATAACGTCAAAATTTCCCACAGGAAATTCTATCAACCGGGCGGGTAAGGAATGCCCACAAACTACAACGCTACATGCTAGAATAACTCTACTAACTCCTACGAGCCCATTACCAGTGAGTATATTCAACCTCCCTGGAAATGCCTCGAACTCCATTCCTAGCCGTGTCGTATATTGTGCAGATATAAATGAATGTGATGCTCCCGAATCAAACAATGATACTGCGGGATAAGAGGCAACGAGAATGTTACCTGCCACAACATATTTCGATGCCAATGCCTCTGCCAAGGACAGAGTGAATGCCTGCCCTCGACCTCTTTATTGGTTTCCATGTTGCGGCCTAGCCTGGTACTGCTGCTGGCCCCTGCCTTGATGATGCTGGGGTGGTCTATGCTGGTGTTGCTGTATCAGCGGTCCCTGCTGCCGAAACAACTGAGCCTGTGTCATGAACAGGCGCTGTGCCAACGGTCTTACTGCTACCGCTGGTCCTCGATATTGTCCTGCCCATGGTGCTGGCAGAGCAGGAAATTGTTGTACTGGTCCTCCTGACCTTGAATTCATGGGACAGGTGGTAACCCGATGATTTGAATTTCCACATATCAAACACTGCCCGTTCAATATTCGACACACATCTCTAGTGTGTCCTACCTTCCCACAATAAGTGCAGCCAACTGGGGGTTGCTGGTTCTTCCTCTGCTGCTGCTGTTGCTTGGGTGGTGGTGCTGGCCCTCGTATTGCCACATCGTGAATACGAATACCAGGGGACGGTATTGTTGTTCGGGGTGCTGCTCCCCCTCCTCCTTCAATCTGACTGTGTGATCTCTTCTGACCTCCAGTCCTTGTCGTGATCCTCTGAACGGTTATCTTATGCCTCTGGGTCGCCGTTAACACTTCATCGAAAGTCTGATAATTGTGCCCCTCTATCAATTGCAAGAGCTCAAGATAAAACCCTTGTTGGAACCTCATAGCCCTCTGGCTCTCTGTTGCTACCATCTCTGGGGCGAACCTACTCAATCTGCAGAACTCTGCCGCATAAGCATCTACAGTCTTGTCAGCCTGTCTGAGGTTGAAAAACTTCTGTTGTAGCTCAAACTGTGCCACAACTCCATAGTACTTTGTCTTGAATCTTGCTGTAAAATCGTCCCAAGCCACAGGACGTCTGATGCCTACCTCCTCTGATTCCCACCAATCACGTGCGAGATCCTGAAGTAACAACTTCACCTGATCCACACGTTCTTCTGTCGGTACCTTAGCGGCTGTCAAAATGGCCTCAATATCCTTAAGCCATGCATCTGCTGAGATGGCATCCTTCGTGCCTTCGAAACGGCAGAGGTTGTACTTGCAAAACCTGGCTGACGCTCCTGAATCTGTCCTTGCCCCTCTTTCTAAAGCTGTATGCAATCTTTGGTTAAGTAGTACATTCTGCTCTTGTAACTAAGCGTGCATACGTTGTTGGGCTAACATCTGATGTTGCTGAGTAGCCATCATCCCTCTCATGATCTCCAGAAGAGCTGGTGTGTCCACTTTCACAGGGGTCGGTAGAACTATCGGTGGCATTGGAACCTCTGGATACTGTGGCCCAGCTGCTGGTTCCACTATCACTTCTTCTTGGATAATCTCTTGAGGTAGTACTGGCCCTTGTTGCTGACCAACCTGGTCAGGTTGCCCATGTTGCCCTTGTTGTTGTTGCCCAATCCTGACAGATGCGGACGAGGTGCCCCTAAGAAAAGGGACAAAAAAACAATCAAACGATTGGACAGGAAAGATCAATGAAGTCAAAGGATACTGGAATGTCAAGCTAGAGTCGAGAGTAACGAATCATGAGATCAAGGGGGAACATGTGTGATTGAGACATCCTATAAATTAAAACACCCTACAAGTCTGAAATAAGACCTGCATGGGCCACCACTAAAACCTTGTCACGCCTCAGAACCAGAATACTGGAGAGCGGGGGAATGACTCAGCCAGCTACGTATTACGGGTAGATAAATACCGTATAATACGATCAATATTGTCTAAAAGACAAGGGGTGCATACTACATGAAAGTCTCGCTATGGTCACTTCACATCTATTGTCTCAATCATTCAAACAAGAAGCAATAACAGAGAACATTTAAGATAAAGCAATAAGGCATCCCAAATGCTTAGTCAAAATGTTCTTGAGATCTGGCTGTACAAAACATAGCCAGATGATATAGCATCGTATACACAATTGTTATCAGCTGCAGTCTGACTTAATTACAATTATATAAAAGTAAGTACAAGACAATCTGACTAATATGTCGGTGCCAAACGGCAAACTATAAAGTAAGTAACAAAACGAGCGGGGAAGTAAGGAATCCACTCGAGTCCTCCTACGATCATCCCTCTAGTATTGACCATCTTGGAGGTAGAAGTAAGCTGAGTCCTCGGGGACCGGCTCTAAGTCTGGCCATGCAAAACCAGAGAGGTTAGACCTCTAATAGCAAGTACCGCAAAGAAGCACGATATGAGGCATTAAACCAGTAAATAAGAGAATATAATAATAGATCTCTGCTTGCTACTGGGATTCACGTAACATCACGACACTTCGAACCAACCTCCCAACCAAACAAGGATAGAAGTTGGCCCGTCATGTCCTGATGCTCTGATCATCTCAGTTAGGTAACAGAGTAGGTACAGTACACAAACAAATCAACTTAAACGGCCATCCAACTCCTACGGCTTACTACTGTGAGTCCCAAGTTATTCTAGAATTATGCAATAAGGATTTCTCAGTTCTTACTATGGGCAATCAAGGCTAGTCTATCCAATCAATCAATTGCGCCAATCATGAATTAGACGAGTCCCAGCGGGACGCCCGTCATCAATATACATATACAATAATATAAGCAGATACCGCTCCCTGTCCGTGTGGCAGAATTGCAGTATCTGTGGGAACCAGCCGGCCTGTTGGGCGCTAATAGTCCCAAAGAGGGCTACCATGTAAGAACTCGGGAATCCATTCTCTCCATACAATCATTATTTTATTTAACTTAGTAGCCTCTATATTAATTAAAATCCCATGCCGTGGATCATGGTCATTCAGAATGAGTACTTTCGTATAAGTACGATATGCACAACTCTACAACGATGCCCGTGCGGTTAGGTTATAGGTTTTACATAGCGTAATGCAACAATCAAAATTAACCACGGAATAATCATACCTTGACCATAGAGTACACATGTTGCTTTTGTAGAAAATAAATAATTAAATAAATTGAAGCCTGCATATGCCTGTATGCCGATATTCGGGATTAGCCAGTCGATTGCAATAGTCCATAGTTCATATGAACGTGTCTCATTCTATTTAATTCAATAAGACGACTAGCCAGTCTCTTAGTTCCATCTAGGAACGCATGATCAATTATTAATCAAGATAACAATCAATGTTAATTAATGCCAAATTCGGGAAATAAAGATTTCATGCGGCTGAAAAATAAAGATCTCATGCGGTTGGGAAATAAAATTTTATGCGGCTGAGAAATAAAAATCTCATGCGGTTGGAAAATAAAGTTTCATGCGGTTGGAAAATAAAGTTTCATGCGGCTGAGAAATAAAGATCTCATGCGTTGGAAAATAAAATTTCATGCGGCTGAGAAATAAAAATCTCATGCGGTTGGAAAATAAAGTTTCATAAGGTTGGGAAATAAAGTTTCATGCGGCTGAGAAATAAAGATCTCATGCGTTGGGAAATAAAATTTCATGCGGCTGAAAAATAAAAATCTCATGCGGTTGGGAAATAAAGTTTCATGCGGCTGAGAAATAAAAATCTCATGCGGTTGAAAAATAAAGTTTCATGCGGTTGGGAAATAAAGTTTCATGCGGTTGGGAAATAAAGTTTCATACGGTTGGAAAGTAAAAATCTCAAGCGGTTGGGAAATAAAGTTTCATGCGGCTGAGAAATAAAAATCTCATGCGGTTGGAAAATAAAGTTTCATGAGGTTGGGAAATAAAGTTTCATGCGGTTGGAAAATAAAAATCTCATGCGGTTGGAAAATAAAGATTTCATGCTGTGGGAAATAAAGATTTCACGTGGCTGACAAACAAAGATTTTATGCGGCTGTGGAAAACAAAATTTATGCGGCTGAGAAATAAAAATTTCTCATGCGGTTGGGAAATAAAGATTTCATGCTGTGGGAAATAAAGATTTCACGTGGCTGAGAAATAAAGATTTCATGCGGCTGTGGGAAATAAAATTTCATGCGGCTGAAAAATAAAATTCCATGCGGCTGAAAAATAAAGATTTCTCATGCGGTTGGGAAATAAGGATTTTACGTGGCTGAGAAATAAAATTCCATGCGGCTGAGAAAGTGGAGACCCATCTTCTCAGAAAACCTGAGAAGGATGGTCATGGAACCCTTGGCTTCCAAGCTCCATAAAACCTTCACCGTAAGTCCAAATTTGGACTTCCATAGGTCAAAATGGGGTAGAACAAAATTCCCTACAACATGGAACCATCAAAACTTGGAAATAACAATGTTAAATAGATCAAAACCCAAGAAATCCGAAAATACTATAAACTTAGATCTAGAAGAATTTAGCCATAGAAATTAAAAATGCCAAGCACTAAAGTGTCTTAGAATGTTGAGAAGAAGACAATGGAACAACAAAAATGGAGATCCATCAAGAAGCAAGTTGGCACTTGCCTATCTCTTCTAGGTTGGTGGAAGAGTTATGAGGAAAAAGAAGAGTAATGAGAAGAAGTAATGAAGAGAGAGAGAAAGAGTTTGGGCTTTAAATGAAGGGGTGGTGGTAGGTGGGGGTTTATTTCGGTTCATGATGAACCAACATAATTAAACCAATTCAAGCCGAACCCAAAATAAAGCTAAAGCAGAGTATAAAAGCAGAAAGTAAAATACAGAAATAAAATGCAGAAAATAATTAGCAGGAAATTAAAAGAATTTAAATACAGAACAATACATGATAAATATTAAATGAATACATTCCAGCAGTACATGTATTTAGAATACGTATTCTGGGAACGGGAAGTGACAACTGATCAAACCCCATACTGAGTAGAACATGGCAAACAAAGTCTCTATTGACCATATCATAAGCCTTTCTAATATCAAGCTTTATACAGCTCTTATTGCCCCCCGCCTTATTGAATTCTCGAACAAGCTCCTGGGCTAGCAAACAATTTTCTGAAATTTGTCTCCCTTTAATGAATGCAGACTGATTCTCCGAGATTAATCCCTTCATCATTGTCATATCCCTATTTTGGTAATAGGTATATGATCGTATAGGGGTTATTTTCAAATTTTGTAATTGTTTAAAATTTTATTTATTTTTCGGACTTTGGTTAGCCTTAATTCTTTAGGCATAACATTTGATTATTGTCTCTATTTAATTGTTATTGATATTATTTTATTATTGTTATTAGGGGTTAACATGGCTAGCTTTTATTAAATTGTTTTTATTATTATTAATTATCATCATCATTGTTATTATTATTATTATTATTGTTATTATTATTATTTAAATCCTAAATATCTAAACCCCCCATCTCTCTAAACCTAACTCTCTCTCTCCCCCTTTCCATGGATCAGCCGCCCCCCCAATCCTCTCTCCCGCTCACTCAGCCCCTCCTCCACTCTCTCTCCCCTGTACTCTCCTCTCTCCCGCTCCCTCGGCCTCTCATCTCCCTCTCTCTCGCTCGCTATCTCCCTCCCCATCGGCCAGCTCCGCCGCGGCCACGCCCCCGCCGCCGTCTCCACCATCTTCAGCCACCGCCACCACTTTCATGACCACCACCATCGTCGTCGTCGCCTCCCTCGCCACCACCGCCTCCATCTCCGGCGCCACCACCACTTTCCCCTCTTTCGTTCTCCTCCGTCGGCCGCCACGACCACCGCTGCCACCATCATCGCCATCTTCAGCCACCGCCACCACTTTCACGACCACCACCATCGTTGCCGTCGCCGTCTTCCTCTCGGCCGACCTCCTCCGTCGTGACCGCCACCACCCATGGCCGCCGCCATCACCTCCCTGGTAACCGCTCCCCTTTCTTCTCAGCTCCTCCGCCCCTTCCTCTTCTCTTCTTTCCGGCGAGCAGCCACCGCACACGGGGACGGTGCTGTCTCGAGCGGCGGGACGACCCTTGGGCCCCGTACTGCTCGAGCATCGAGCCAGCCTCGGGCTGCGTGCTCTTCGGGCCACGTTCCTCGGTGCACGTGCTGTCTCGAGCAGTACGCTGCTCGGTCTGCGTGCGCCTCATTCTGCATATGCCTCGGTCTACGTGCGCCTCGTTCTGCGGATGCCTCGGTCTGCGTGCGCCTCGTTCTACGTATGCTTCAGTTTGTGCCTTTTTTATTTTTGTGCGCCCTCGATTCACGCGTTGCCTTGGGCAACAGGACGCTTCGAGCCCCGTGCTGCCTCGAACAACATGCTACCTCGGTTGGTGCACTGTCTCGATCCTCGTGTCTCAGCCTTTGTGCCTACCTCGTGACCCGTGTCGTCTCGGTTTACGTGCATGCACCAATTTGCGAGTTGTATCAATTTGCGTGTCATAATATATCTTGTGTTGTCTCGATTTACGTGCTTGCCTCGACTTATGTGTTACGTGATTCGTGCACCATCTTGATATTTGCGATCCCTCGGTCTACGTGCGCATCTCGATTTATGTGCACGTATTTCCCGTTCATCTCGATATTCGAGTCTTCTCGATTCTCGTGCGCGTTTCGATGTACGTATGCGTCTCGATTTACGTGCCCGTATCGGTCCGCGTGCCTCGGTTTCCGTGCCAGATCCCTGTACTGCTTGTGGGACCCGTACGGTATAGCCTCGTGCCATTTTTCGTGATTTGTCATTATTTTATTATTTAATTCTAATGATTGTTTATTGTTTGTTCTGAGGATCTCGATTGGCGTGCTAGCTTGGATCGCGACTGCCGAAGACTTGCTTACCTAGCCGAGCCCTCTAGGCAAGTATCCATTGCTCATCGGCGGCTCTTGCCTTCTCTCCTGGGTTTTATTGTATTTAATTTATTATAAATTGTATAATCATGAGTAGTGTAGCTTAGCAGTAGAACTGCCATGATAACCTAGACTAGCTTGGTCCGATACTGGAAGAGACCGTATCGGCCGACTCGGATGGGTCATCCACACCTCCGAGGACACGAGCACGACTCACTTGTACGGATTGTCCCCATGTGCCCCGTGTCCGACTCGCGATCGGGTAACGGCTTTGGCTAAACTTTACTTATGGCGGTGATTGTGCTTGGGTTAGGGATTTATGAGCATGTGTTGTGGTACGCCCTGCGAGGCGGTTATTTTATTATTATGCATGTTGGCTTGGAGCCCAGTACGTATTGTAGTGCTGCTGGAGGCCGAGACATTAGTGGTCTCGGGTTCGATTGATTTCCCAGTACGCCTCGTAGCGCTGCTGGAGGCCGGGGCTTAGTGTTCTCGGCTATCGATTTGTTTTCAGTACGCATCGTAGTGCTGCTGGTAGCTGAGACTTAGTGTTCTCAGTCTGCGATTCTGCAATTCCGTGGCGGGTTGTGCCGAGTGGATTTTAGCCCCAATTTACTGGGAGCTCATGTCCAGAATACAGAGAAGACTCTGCCGGATTCTTCCAAAATTCCCGATCGGGAATTTGGTTCGAAGGATGGAGCAGAACTATTCCTTTGGTTTGCGGGACTGGACTCATGCATGTTCTTCTTGGTATAGCATCCTTGATCCTATTGCCTGCTAGGTAGACTCCCGACTAGATTAGTCGCCTAGCGTCTTGACATGTCTTGTCCGCCAAATTTTGTTAGGAGAGCGGTTCTACTCGAGAGACGGTCTGCAACCCTGGTCCTTGTTTGGTTTAAGGGTTGTGGATCTGATCCAGAGTGGTTCACACAATCCTATCCATCTTCCGACGACGTTGATTAGTGTTGACCCATGTGTTGGGATTATGATCTGATTCGAGGATTGACTATGGGGGGATATGATATGGAGATAGCGATAATGGTAGACTAAGTGGATTCTTAGATAGTGTTGCTAGTTCTTTGATGATGTTCTAATTTGATCAGATATGTCTTCGAGGACTTTTTTGGATTTTGGATACTGGTGCGAGTGTCTCGCAGAACGAGGATAATATCGAGGGTATTATTATATGATTTTTACTCGACTTCCCAAATGCCCAAAAACTTGGTACCTTTGTGTATTCCGGTAGTTGGAGAACCTGGTTTGATTGCTATATCTTGGTAATTGAGGGGCTTGTTTTCTAGTGGCTTGTGATCATTGACTTGGATGATTCTTGTGAGTCAGAGGGCCTAGAATTGTTAGGGGAATGAGCTTGGCATTTGGTGGTTGTCTTTATTGGCGTGATATTCACTCCATCATGGATGGGAGACCCTTGCTAGATTGATCTGGTGGATGGACCGACTTGATGATTTGAGCTGTAGGTTCCTATGGGTACTTGAGAGACTATTATAGTGGAGATTTTGATCTTGTGACCGACTTGATATCCATGTCACGATTTGGGCATGTGACTTCTTGTGACTGATAGGTTTGACCTTATTCCTGGTATTACACGATGTCCTGGACCTGTCTTGATTCTTGATTAGTAGCCCGTAGAGGTGCACTCCTGACTAGAACTCTGGACTTGACAGTAAACCTGGCATGTATACTCTTGATTCTTAATAGTGGCCCATGGTGGCGTACTCCTGACTAGTACTCTCGACATGGCATGTTTACTCTTGATTGCTGTTGCGACAGCCAGTCCTGACTTGCTCAGCATGACCCCGTCTTGACACCGTGGTTGATTTCTCTTGATTGTGCTTGTATAAGCCACCAGTCCAGTCTTGTCTTGCATCATGTCTAGGACATGGATCCCTGAGTACCACGGTCAGGGATCCATAATGAAACTGACTAGGCTAATAACTAGATTAATCATGTAGTTCATGGGGACTTCCCAGTGACCTGTTGCTTGTCTGACCCCGGCCCTATGTATCTATATATATATACTAGGGATTTGTTGCTATCCGTCGAGATGAGCGCATTCCCTGCCCTCCGTCGAGTGTGGCACTTCTTTAGGTTACATGTATCTTACTGCAGTGTGCCTGCTATATCTATCTTTTTCTTTTGCTGGGGCCATTCGGGTAGTAGCAAGCAGAAGCTAGACTTTAAAGTCTTATTGCATCTTGTTAGTAATTAGGCCTGTGATAACCCTAGTTAGCTAATAATAGTAAGTCATAGGCATTGTATGGCCGCTTGTTCTTCTGTGTTGTTTGGCTTGTTGCCTGCTAGCCAGTTGATATTGATTTCTAGCTGGCTGTGCAGGTGTTAGTGGATGCTAGGAAAATTGTGATTGTGTTAGCTTCACTATACTTGTGGATTGTTATCGTGCGTTGGTACCGCACGATCCCTTACCTTTATTTACTATTTTTAGATGTTATTCTTGTCATATTTTATCCTGCTGGTTTTCTTTGCCCGTCCTTGAGCCTTCCTTTCTGGTACTTACTGCGGTTGGCCTGACCAACCCTGGATTGTTCCCAGATTGTCTGAGACCGACCCAGTGGATCTTCCAGACTTGACTTGGAGGGTGTGCTTTAGTTCCAGACCATGCTAGAAACTGTGGAAAGGTATACTTGTCTACATTATTATCCTGTACTGTAGATTCCTGATTTTCATATGAGTATTTCCTATTTTTTATATGATTATCTCTCTTGATATTGTTTTATTGTGGTTTACCTGTAGATATGAGATCGGATTTAGGCCATAGATTGATTGCATGCTAGGATACCCAACCAGACTGGACAGCCGTCATCACCGTATAGCGTATTCGTACCTTATACGGTGTAGCTGGCCGTGTACATCCTCGTATTCCAGAACTGGGGCATTATATGGTTTTAGGTGTGGCCCATGTAGGTCTCGTTTTGAGATTTTGTTGGGTATCACATGATTATTGATCTCAGTCCACTATTCCTTGGTATTCCCACTTGTTACACTTGTCCTTCGCTCCCTTGAACCTGTGAACTGGTCCTCATCTCTACTTGGACCTATCTTGCTTGGCCATGTCTTATTCGTGTTATCTACCTCTAATCCTTGTTTGATAGATATGATCCTATAGTTGGTCATGTTGATCACCTTGTTTGATGGAATGTTATCTTATCTCTATTATTTGGGTTACATGATTATTTATCTTGGGTTCTGTACTCTCTACCGGTGTTTCACCTTGGTTGATTTCTTGTTATCTCTTTCGTGCGTTGACTTCGTGTTGACTTAGTATCCTTATCGCCCTCTTCGAGCGTTGGCTTGATCGCTGCAGCATGAAGATTTCATCAGGACTCTGAGATTGGATATTTTAACATTTGTTGAGTATCCGGGGGATATTCTTGTATCGATTCGGCTTCCTTGATTCCGGACAGTTCCACACTCATGATTATCTGTTTCAGATATTATTTTTATAGATATACTTGCTATACATTATATTTTGATATGGATCCTTAGTTTGGAGTATTTTCCTACGAATATGGAGTATTTTCCTAGAAAAGCTATCTTGTGGTTAATATTGAAAATATTTTTGGATGTGTGTTACGATTCATCTGGATTTTGAATTTTGATTGTTTTCTAGGACTCTAATTACATTGTTAGAGATTTTGTGATTTTTCAGTGATTTGGATATGTGAGTTATGGATTTGATTCGTTTTTGGGTATTTGTCGAGAGTACCGGGTGACCCTAGTATACCTTGATGGCGTGGTAACGAAAGTTACAGCCGCTCGATTATAGTGTCATGGTGAATCTTTTGCAGCCATTCCGGATGGCGTGGCAAGGAATGATCATGACACACATTTTTCGGATATTCGGAAACTAGGGTCATCGGTTCGAGACAGATATCCTGTATTTTATGATTTTATGCGGATTTATTATTTTTCTTTATGCAGTTGGGATTTTACGTTTTCTGACATTGTTTTCGACATTCTATACTTGTTTTGATTTATGGGGTTATTTCGTGTATGGAGACTTTGATTTTCGAGATTCTTTCGATGTTTTGGATTTACCTTGCGAGTTGATTTATTTAGCTAGACATTGTTCTCTTTGATGTTTTCATATTGAGATTTTGTTCGTTTCTTATTGTATTACTTGATTTCTGTAAGGTGGATAGAGTTTTCATGGCAGATATATATGTACCACTTTTGAAAACCCTATTTTGATAATTTTGAAATTTCGAGGACGAAATTTTTGTAAGGTGGGTAGGATGTCATATCCCTATTTTGGTAATAGGTATATGATCGTATAGGGATTATTTTCAAATTTTGTAATTGTTTAAAATTTTATTTATTTTTCGGACTTTGGTTAGCCTTAATTGTTTAGGCATGACATTTGATTATTGTCTCTATTTAATTGTTATTGATATTATTTTATTATTATTATTAGGGGTTAACATGGCTAGCTTTATTAAATTGTTTTTATTATTATTAATTATCATCATCATTGTTATTATTATTATTGTTATTATTATTATTTAAATCCTAAATATCTAAACCCCTCCATCTCTCTAAACCTAACTCTCTCTCTCCCCCTTTCCATGGAGCAGCCGCCCCTCCAATCCTCTCTCCCGCTCACTCATCCCCTCCCCCACTCTCTCTCCCCTGTACTCTCCTCTCTCCCGCTCCCTCGGCCTCTCATCTTCCTCTCTCTCGCTCGCTGTCTCCCTCCCCTTCGGCCAGCTCCGCCGTGGCCACGCCCCCGCCGCCGTCTCCACCATCTTCAGCCACCGCCACCACTTTTACGACCACCACCATCGTTGCCGTCGCCTCCCTCGCCACCACCACCTCCATCTCCGGCGCCACCACCACTTCCCCCTCTTTCGTTCTCCTCCGTCGGCCGCCACGACCACCGCTGCCACCATCATCGCCATCTTCAGCCACCGCCACCACTTTTACGACCACCACCATCGTTGTCGTCGCCGTCTCCCTCTCGGCCGGCCTCCTCCGCCGCGACCGCCACCACCCATGGCAGCCGCCATCACCTCCCTGGTAACCGCTCCCCTTTCTTTCCAGCTCCTCCGCCCCTTCCTCTTCTCTTCTTTCCGGCGAGCAGCCACCGTACACGGGGACGACGCTGCCTCGAGCGGCGGGACGCCCTTGGGCCCCGTGCTGCTCGAGCAACGAGCCAGCCTCGGGCTGCGTGCTCTTCGAGCCACGTGCCTCGGTACACGTGCTGCCTCGAGCAGTACACTGCTCGGTCTGCGTGTGCCTCGTTATGTATATGCCTCGATCTGCGTGTGCCTCATTCTGCGTATGCATCGGTCGGCGTGTGCCTTGTTTTGCGTATGCCTCGGTTTGTGCCTTTTTGATTTTCGTGCGCCCTCGATTCACGTGTTGCCTTGGGCAGCGGGACGCTTCGAGCCCCATGCTACCTCGGACAACGTGATACCTCGGTTGGTGCGCTGTCTCGATCCTCGTGTCTCGGCCTTTGTGCCTACCTTGTGACCCGTGTCATCTCGGTTTACGTGCACGCACCGATTTGCATGTCGTATCGATTTGCGTGTCATAATGTATCTTGTGTTGCCTCGATTTACGTGCTCGCCTCGACTTGCGTGTTGCATGATTCGTGAACCATCTTGATATTTGTGATCCCTCGGTCTACGTGTGTGTCTCGATTTACGTGCACGTGTTTCCCGTTCATCTCGTATTCGAGTCATCTCGATTCTCGTGCGCGTCTTGATGTACGTGTGCGTCTCAATTTGCGTGCCCGTATCGGTCTGCGTGCCTCGATTTCCGTGCCAGATCCCTGTACTGCTTGCGGGACCCGTACGGTATAGCCTCGTGCCATTCTTCGTGATTTCTCATTATTTTATTATTTAATTCTAATGATTGTTTATTGTGTGTTCTGAGGATCTCGATTGGCGTTAGGGGTGTGCATCGGTCGGTGGTCGACCTATTTGGTTCCAACCGAAGTCGAACCGAAGTTAATCGGTTTGAAAATAAACAAAACCGAACCAAACCAACCAAATGGTCGGTTCGGTTTTGAAACCGACCGACTTGGTTCGGTTTGGATTGGTTCGACTTGGTCGATTTTGATCACATAAAAAATGGACTCATGTATGCTTTTTTTTGTGAAACCTCAGTCAACTTGTACTTTGCAACAGTAAATGTAATTCAGCAGCTTCAATTCAACTTGTGCTTTGCAAGTGGAAAAAAATGCCAATTATACATATAAAAAAATCATATACATTCAACCAAAAGTCCCTTCCATGTGCACATGAGCAATTAGAAAAGAATAGGAGCCGCAAGCACTCCTCTTTGAGACTAGAGAGAGATATATCTCTTTCAACTTCAACTTGATAAATGACTGTGATGTGAATAAATGAACTAAACCGGTATAATACAACCCAATGAACCCATACCCAACCGGCCAACCCTAATTATTTAACAAGGATTTGGCTCGGCTCGGTTCGGCTCGGTTTAGTCAGTTTTTGGCATAACCAAACCGTAAACCGAATCGAATCGGTCGGTTTTGAAAAAATTGAAGCCGAACCAAACCAACTGAATCATCGATTCGGTTTAAAACCAATCGATTCAGTTTGATTTGGTTCGATTTGGTCGATTTGACTTAATTGTGCACAGCCCTAATTGGCGTGCTAGCTTGGATCGCGACTGCCGAAGACTTGCTTACGTAGCCGAGCCCTCTAGGCAAGTATTCCTTGCTCATCGGCGGCTCTTACCTTCTCTCCTGGGTTTTATTGTATTTAATTTATTATAAATTGTATAATCATGAGTAGTGTAGCTTAGCAGTAGAACTGCCATGATAACCTAGACTAGCTTGGTCCGATACTGGGAGAGACCGTATCGGCCGACTCGGATGGGTCATCCACACCTCCGAGGACACGAGCACGACTCACTTGTACGGATTGTCCCCGTGTGCCCCGTGTCCGACTCGCGGTCGGGTAACGGCTTTGGCTAAACTTTACTTGTGGCGGTGATTGTGCTTGGGTTAGGGATTTATGAGCATGTGTTGTGGTGTGCCCTGCGAGGCGGTTATTTTATTATTATACATGTTGGCTTGGCGCCCAGTACGCATTGCAGTACTGCTGGAGGCCGAGACATTAGTGGTCTCGGGTTCGATTGATTTTCCAGTACGCCTCGTAGCACTGCTGGAGGCCGGGGCTTAGTGTTCTCGGCTATCGATTTATTCCCAGTACGCATCGTAGTGCTGCTGGTAGCTGAGACTTAGTGTTCTCAGTCTGCGATTCTGCGATTCTGCGACGGGTTGCGACGAGTAGATTTTAGCCCCAATTCACTGGGAGCTCCTGTCCAGAATACAGAGGAGACTGCCGGATTCTTCTAAAATTCTCGATCAGGAATTTAGTTCGAAGGATGGGGCAGAACCATTCCTTTGGTTTGTGGGACTGGACTCATGCATGTTCTTCTTGGTATAGCATCCCTGATCCTATTGCCTGCTAGGTAGACTCGCGACTAGATTAGTCGCCTAGCGTCTTGACCTGTCTTGTCCGTCGGATTTTGTAAGGAGAGCGGTTCTACTCGGGAGACGGTCTGCAATCCTGGTCCTTGTTTGGTTTAAGGGTTGTGGATCTGATCCAGAGTGGTTCACACAATCCTTGCCATCTTCCGACGGCATTGATTAGTGTTGACCCATGTGTTGGGATTATGATCTGATTCGAGGATTGACTATGAGGGGATATGGTATGGAGATAGTGATAATGGTAGACTAAGTAGATTCTTAGATAGTGTTGCTAGTTCTTTGATGATGTTCTAATTTGATCAGATATGTCTTCGAGGACTTTTTTTGGATTTTGGATACCGGTGCGAGTGTCTCACGGAACGAGGAGAATATCGAGGGTATTATTATATGATTTTTACTCGACTTCCCAAACGCCCAAAAACTTGGTACCTTTGTGTATTCCGATAGTTGGAGAACCTGGTTTGATTGCTATGTCTTGGTAATTAAGGGGCTTGTTTTTTAGTGGCTTGTGATCATTGACTTGGAGGATTCTTGTAAGTCAGAGGGCCTAGCATTGTTAGGGGAATGAGCTTGGTATTTGGTGGTTGTCTTTATTGGCGTGATATTCACTCCATCATGGATGGGAGACCCTTGCTAGATTGATCTGGTGGATGGACCGACTTGATGATTTGAGCTGTAGGTTCCCATGTGTACTTGAGAGACTATTATAGTAGAGATTTTGATCTTGTGATCGACTTGATATCCATGTCACGATTTGGGCATGTGACTTCTTGTGACTGATAGGTTTGACATTGTTCCGGGTATTACACGATGTCCTGGACCTGTCTTGATTCTTGATTAGTGGCCCGTAGAGGTACACTCCTGACTAGCACTCTGGACTTGACAGTAAACCTGGCATGTATACTCTTGATTCTTAATAGTGGCCCGTGGTGGTGCACTCCTGACTAGTACTCTCGACATGGCATGTTTACTCTTGATTGCTGTTGCGACAGCCAGTCCTGACTTGCTCAGCATGACCCCGTCTTGATACCGTGGTTGATTTCTCTTGATTGTGCTTGTATAAGCCACCAGTCCAGTTTTGTCTTGCATTATGTCTTGGACATGGATCCCTGAGTACCACGGTCAGGGATCCATAATGAAACTGACTAGGCTAATAACTAGATTAATCATGTAGTTCATGGGGACTTCCCAGTAACCTGTTGCTTGTCTGACCCCGGCCCTATGTATATATATATATACTAGGGATTTGTTGCTATCCGTCGAGATGAGCGCATTCCCAGCCCTCCGTCGAGTGTGGCACTTCTTTTGGGCACATGTATCTTACTGCAGTGTGCCTGCTATATCTATCTTTTTCTTTTGCTGGGGCCATTCGGGTAGTAGCAAGCAGGAGCTGGACTTTGAAGTCTCATTGCATCTTGTTAGTAATTAGGCCTGTGATAACCCTAGTTAGCTAATAATAGTAAGCCGTAGGCATTGTGTGGCCGCTTGTTCTTCTGTGTTGTTTGGCTTGTTGCCTGCTAGCCAGCTGATATTGATTTCCCGCTGGCAGTGCAGGTGTTAGTGGATGCTAGGAAGATTGTGATTGTGTTAGCTTCACTATACTTGTGGATTGTTATCGTGCGTTGGTACCGTACGATCCCTTACCTTTATTTACTGTTTTTAGATGTTATTCTTGTCATATTTTATCCTGCTGGTTTTCTTCGTCCGTCCTTGAGCCTTCCTTTCTGGTACTTGCTGCGGTTGGACTGACCAACCCTGGATTGTTTCCAGATTGTCTGAGACCGACCCGGTGGATCTTCCAGACTTGACTTGGAGGGTGTACTTCAGTTCCAGACCATGCTAGGAACTGTGGGAAGGTATACTTGTCTACATTATTATCCTGTACCGTAGATTCCAGATTTTCATATGAGTATTTCCTGTTTTTCATATGATTATCTCTCTTGATATTGTTTCATTGTGATTTACCTGTGGATATGAGATCGGATTTAGGCCATAGATTGATTGCATGCTAGGATACCCAACCAGACTGGACAGCCGTCATCACCGTATAGCGTATTCGTACCTTATACGGTGTAGCTGGCCGTGTACGTCCCCGTATTCCAGAACTGGGGCGTTACAATCATCTCCTGCATCCTGACACACATAAGATGAGATATGATTTTATATATAAAGTTACAACATGCAATCGGTCGAAAATCGCACAGCTCGTTTGCACCATCTTTTTTCGGAATAAGAGTCAAGAATGTGTGATTCATTTCTTTCAGTAGACGACCCGTCCTGAAAAATTTCTGAACCGCTAGAAGAACCTGTTACTTTATATGATGCCAATGAACTTTGAAGAATGATGCATTAAAACCATCCGGGCCCGGAGATTTATACGGGTCAGATTCTCTAATGATCAGTTCTATTTCCGTCATATCAACAGGTTGGCGAAGCGAGTTATTCCCTTCCTCCGTAACGATACGCTTACAAATGATATTCGAAAATGAATCTCTATAATCCGATTGATTATATAGAGAGTGATAAAAAGAAATGGCTTCAGCAGCGATATCCTGATCATTAGTGGTAGTCCTCCCATCCGCTCCTAGTAAACTGGCCATCGAGTTCCTGTTATTTCGAGCACGAACTCTTGCGTGGAAGAATTTACTACATCTATCGCCTTCCGAGAGCCACGCGCACTTCGCCTGTTGATTCAATTTGACTTCCTCCTGAAACCGGAGGATGCGAACTTCCTCCTGTAGCATAGACTCCTTAGCCGCCATCTCACAATCCAATGGGGCTGCTTGGACTTGAGCTTGCACCTCTTTCAAGCTCTCTTTCAGGACTTGAAGACTCGGTTGTGGTCTGCTATAATTCCATGTTCTTAAAGCCTTCTTAACTCTCTTCTGCCTTTGGACTAAAGCAAACTGAGCCCTTCCTTCAGTTCTTTCCTGAAGACATGGTAGAACCGCCTCCATGTATCCGCTAATGCAAGGCCAATCATTACTGAACCTGAATGGTTTCCTCCTGTGCCGACCTTCTGTACAGATCCTGATGATGATAGGCGTGTGATCACTAGTCCCACACGCAAGTCCCTCAGCTTTAACTTCAGGTAGCGCTTCAATCCATTTATTATTACAGAGAGCCCTATCGAGTTGACAAACAACTCTAGTAGTAGATGAGCTGTTATTCCATGACCACACATGCCCTGAGCGAGCCATACACGACAACTCAGAGCTAAGAAGGCATTGCTGAAAGTCTTCGAGAATCGGGAGCGGAACCCGTCGACCCCCAAGCTTTTCAGAAGTATAAAGCATTGAATTAAAATCACCACACAGGACTAGCAGAATAGAGTCAGAAATTTCTGCCGCTATTTTAACAATATCCTTCCAGAGTTGGAATCTCTGACGTCTGTCATTATGACCATAAACAGCTCCTACGACGCAGTGGAACCCTCCTTTGTTTGTTAGATTCAAAACAATGAGTTGTTCAGATAGGAAACGTACCTGACTAACCCAGACATGCCCATCCTACATCATCCAAATACGAGCCAATCCACACTCCTTGAGGTTATGAACCCCCTCCCAGTGCGTAGGAGTCCTTCTTTCCAGTTTCTTCTCATCTTTTAATTTACTCTCAAGTAACGAGACAATCGAACACCTGTTATGCTTTATCAAATTAGTAATCTCCTTCCACCTACCAATGGAATTCGCCCCTTGGACGTTCCAGGTAAGGATAGTCATTGATTAAAATTGTTGGGGTCCTGATTAGCCCCATGGTGGTCCCCTGGACATGAGGGACCAGCCAACTTCCACTTTGTGAATCTCCTATGCTCAAGACAGCATTAACGCCTCCACCATATTGTTCCACCATCCTTTCCCATTGGGGGTTCGGCCTGGTGAGTATCAAATCTCTGGAATTAATTCCATGCTCCTATTAAATTGGCTCTTCATTCCCCAATTCCGTTTCCTCTCCTCGCCGAATATTAGAATTCTTCTTATTGGCTCTTTCTAAGTCTTCATGACCATCCTCTGTA
This sequence comes from Iris pallida, assembly GCA_029216955.1. Taxonomy (NCBI): domain Eukaryota; kingdom Viridiplantae; phylum Streptophyta; class Magnoliopsida; order Asparagales; family Iridaceae; genus Iris; species Iris pallida. The sequence goes on along the minus strand of JANAVB010018994.1, from coordinate 23,178,965 downwards.
CTAGGAATTTCCATGTCATTGGTTCCCATAGCTCTGCTGTCTGAAATAGGGTAATTCCTTCGCACCTAATTTGCTTCGATCCCTCGACCGCTACCAGGGCTAGCACGGAGGAAGCCCTACCCTGTCTCGTCTCCGGCTTATTACGCTTACCAAGTAACGACTGAAGCGTTGGCTCCTTTCTAGGCTGCCCATGACCATCAGGCATTTCCATATCCTCCTGAGTTTCAGCCACCTCTTCTCCAGTAGAAGTCACTTTCTCGAGAAAGTTGCCGCTATTATCCACCGCCATCTGCCCATTATCTTCCGTTTCCATCAACTGAGACTCGGGACATTGGACCTTTGTGTGCCCAAAACATTTGCATCCAACACATGATGGAGGGACCCATTCATAATGAATATCCTGTACCAATTTTCCACCATTAGGTAATAGAATATCTACTTTCTGGGGAAGTTGATCAGTGACAGTAATCTCCACAAACACCCGAGCAAAGGATAGGCGCTGTCTTCTAGCAGTCGGCAAGTCCGTTTTAATAGGCACGCCAACCATACTAGCAATCTTCATGATCGAAGGGATGCTCCAGAGCTGGGGGGAGAGCCACGGCAACCGTATCCAGACTGGAACTTTAGTTAATCTGTCTTTCTCAAAGTTAGACTCCGGCTTCCACCTTTTCAGCACCACCAATCTGCCATCAAAGGTCCACGGGTGTCACGACCCGATCCTAAATTGTTGGGTCGAATCGGATCATGCCCAGCCTGCACCGTTGTTGAGACGACGGCAGTAAGCTGTATTCAGTAGTGAAACATATGCAGATAAAATTCTAACGAAATATAAAAACATTTTATTCAATTTGAAAAGCCTGAAATACAACAAATATTAATACAGCATTCAATTATTACACTTGTTTCCAAAAGAAAAATAAATAATAATCCAGCTCTTAAGATTCTGGGGTTCCAAGTTCTGCGGGACCAGAGTTAGACATCAGATCCTCGACGACACAATCACCTAAAAATGTTGGTCTCCAGTCAGGAGGGAGCAAAGTACAATTCATGATAATCCAACAATTGAAATAGTAATAGAGTTATGCACTTTTAAATAATTTGAAATAAACAGTTTTCCAGCAGTTAAAATATTGTGATGTGAATAGACAATGAATATGACCGGATTGGGTTGTACAGTTGTATCCTATTAATACGGTATGGCTTATCCCCGTGTGTATGAGGGGTAAGCTAACACAGTCAGTATACTATTTTGGCTGTGGTCATACTCGTTACACTACTCCCCCAGTACCCAACAATCAATCAGTCAATGCTCTCAAAGAGAGTTTCGTGTTGCATCATGGTTTAAACTTGCAATAAATCGATTACTAAATAATTGGTAAACTAACACAAATTGTACTTGCCTTTGTTTATGACTGGATTCGATGTTGGTTCCGGGATGATGCTAGTATAGTCCTCGAAACCCTACAATTGAGAATTTCCTGACTTAGCACCAATATTCAATCCATATCTAGGTGTGCTAGTTACAATCTCTAGTATTTGTCCTAATCAAATTTTAGGTTATTTACAACTCTACTTTAGAACGCTTATCGAGGTGAGTTTCTAACTTACGAAGAAAAGTCAATTTAACTTTGTATTTGGAAAAACTCGTAGTTATTGATTTACTTGGTAAAACTTTGTATTTTGTATTATATATAAAATTAATATTTTTTTTTAAATGAGAAAACGTGAATTTGTAATAAATTTATAATTTTCTAATTATTTTATTGTGAGAAAATGATATTTAAATTTTATAAAATAATTATATTATCATTTTATGTTTTACGTCAATCAACCAACCAGAAATAAAATAAAAATTTACAATATTACAAAACCTCAGATATTAAATAAAAGCTGGGCTTATGCCCTTACAGACCATTTTACAAAAATTGAAATAAGAGAAAAGGTTAGTTAGTTCTAAATAATATTCTGCACTTTAATTACAAAATAAGATTAATAAATTAAATTAAAATAAATATTATTAAGAGTCTCAGACTTGGTCCAATCGTCATAAAATAGCTAATGCCTCAACGTCCGGGTAAAACCGGTTTCGTTTGCATTTCGCTAGGGCCCACGGACCGGTATGGTCGTCGCCCAAAAATCTATTTTAATAAATATTTCCGAAAACCAATTTAAAACTCATTTATAAAATTTTATAAAAATTTGGGCAGCATTCCCTCTATATTCGGGATAACCCAAAACTGGGAAAATGCGCCGAAACACCCATAATAAAAGTCCCAAACCAGGGAACACCCAGAAATTAATCTCCAAACCATTTACCAAATAAATATACAATAAAAATCACAGAAGGTTTTCGAATGAAATCGGAAAACACGAAAATAACCACAGAAACAGAGAATACTAGTTTCGGAAACTCCGAAACTAACTCGGAATTCCAAACACAGAACAGAACATTTTCGAACCAACTCGGAAAATTCTAAGAAACCACAGAATGTTTTCGGAAACTCCGAAACTACGACGTCCACCTAAAAACCGAATTTCTGGGAAGGAATCGGGGACCAAGTCTCATCATCGACTACGTATTGGAAACGGGGACACGAAATTATACCTTGGGTTGCTCGGCTAGAGCTCTCAGATGAAAATAAAGAAGAAAAGAAATCCGCGGACAGTGGACCAGCTCGGGATAGCGCCTCGCCGGGGTACGGCTGCGCTGGACAGCGGGATCCGACACGGAAAAGCACGGACAGCAGGTCGGGAAAGCCCGGGACAGCGGTGGACAGCGCTGTTCGGAATAGCGAGGGCACGGGGCTCGCGGGAAACCACGTCGGAGTGGTGCGAGGCCGGCAGAAGGGTGCCGGAGGGGTACGGCCCGGAGGCAGCGCCGGGGCGCGCGGGGTGGCCGGCTAGGGTCGCCGGAGCTCGCATGGGGAGGCGCCGAGCGGGGGTGGCCGGAGTCGGCCGGCGGAAGGCGGGGCCGGCGCATGGGGTCGGGGCCTTGGGCGGTCGGAAACGACGGCCAGAGGGCTCGACGGCGTCGGGTCGGCTTGGGCGGGGCCGCACGGACAGGGAGCGGTGGCGGAAAGCGCCGGATAGGCTCGGGTCGCCGGAATCGGCTAGGCTTAGATTTGGGGAAAGGGAGAAATGGGGATGGTGGTGATGGAAGTGAATGGTGAAGGGGTTTATATGGGGAAGAGCCCTGGGGGTTTCGGAAGAGGAAGCGAGGAGTCGGGGTGCCGAACGTTTGGAAGCCGATGGGGGTCGGCCGTGCGTTCGGAGAGGAAGGGGCTCGGCCATTGGCCGTGCGTTCGGAGTGCGGAAAGGAAAAGTCTCTTTCCTGGGAGAAAGAGTATTAAAGAGTGAAATAAATGAGAGAAAAAAAATAGAAAGAGAATTCATTGGTTTTGTTTAATAAGGAAAAGATATATATATAATTATAAATGTACTAAGGGACTTCTGAATAAATTTTTAGAAAATTAAACCTGGGTTCGAGATGGGTTCGGGCTGGGTCAAAACTGGTCAGGCCCAACAATTAAAAATCCAGGACAAATAATTTTTTTTTCTTTTCTAAAATATGGTTTTCATTAATAATAATTAACAGGTTTGACCTGAAATAATAATAATTTTCTAAAAATGCATTTTCCTAAATAATTTATATTAATAATTAGCTAATTAAATATTCAATTAATTAATTGAAAAATGAAGGGTTTCACAACCTTCTCTCCTTAGAAAATTTTGTCCTCGAAATTAAAGGATAGGGTCAGGGGTACAATCATGCAATCATGCCTCAACCAGTCTAAGTATTCTTCCTCAGTAGCCTCATGCCTAACTGGACTACTATCTCATAGCAAATCAATCTAGTGCAATATGTCTATCAATTTTATCCACTATTTCGAAATAATTTTCTTCCCTCCTTATAAACATAGTCACTAACCACAATTATGAATTTCTGTTTTCATTCCTGAATTGTCAATTACCGTCACAATCTTGAAAATTTGGTCTTCCACATTTTTCATACTAAACACATATAATATTTCCTCCAATATACTTTTTCAGCTTGCTAATATATACAAAATTTAACTCTATGATTTTATACACTTCATTTTGTCTTAATATTTCAGTATCAAGCCTCGGTAACCCAATATCATATTTAAAACAGAAATTTTCGTACAACGGGATAAATTTAATACTATTTGTGGGAGAGGGGAGAAGTTTGCCAAAATTCTACTGAACGGGATATCGCGCCAACTAAGTTGGCAGGGGTGGCGACGTGGCGGTTTGGAGTGAGAGAGGAAGCAAAAGAGAAGGGAGAGAAGGAGAGACCGCCAACTGGGTTGGCGGTGGGGCTGGCGAGCCCGCCAACCGACTTGGCACGGCCGGCCACGTGGAGAGGAGTGGTGGGGGCCCGCCACCGTAAGAGAGAGAAGGGAGAGAGGAGGGGGAAAAGCGGGGGGTGAGGTGGCGAGACCGCCAACTGGGTTGGCGGTGGGGGTGGCGAGCCCGCCAACCCACTTGGCACGGTCGAGAGGAGTGGTGGGGGCCCGCCCACCCTGCTGCAGCAGACTGTGGAGAAAAGTAAAAGAGAGAAGAGAGAGGAGAGGGAAAAGTAAGAGAGAGGGGGGCTGACAGTGAGTGGAAGGAGAGAGAAGAAAAGTAAGAGAGTGGGGGGGCTGACAGTGAGTGGAAGGAGAGAGGGGGGGGTTGTTTGGATTTCGTGAGAGAGGGGAGAGAGAGAGGGGGGAGAGAGAGAGAGAGAGAGGAGAGGCTAGAGAGAGGCTATAAAGAGAGTGAGAATTTGTCAGAGATTCTGGAGTGAGAATTTGTGAAGAGGAGGGAGGGAGATTTGTCAGAGCAACGTTAACTTTGCAACGTTAACTTCACCGCCAAGTAGGATGGCGGTATTAGTTACGTTACCCGTTTTTTTCCTATAAAAATATATATATCTTAACAATTGTAGTCACTCATTCACTCACTCTCCATTCACTCATTCACTCAATCTCCAACTTCCACTCCAGCAACATCAACTCATTCACTCATACTCTCCACTAGTCCAACAAATTCTTCCACTCCAGCACCATCAACTTCTCTCCAGAGCTGAAATAATATCCTCTCTCCAGGAGTGTAACAAATTCTCCCATTCCATCTCCAGTAACAAATTCTCCTACTCCAGCAAGTTTTTTTCTCCTCCGCCAATAGTTTTTTCTTGATGGATCGCAGTCTGAGAATAATATGCTCGCATGGAGGTAATGTAAACGGTTTAGAGTACGAAGGTGGCGAAACCCAAATTTTTTCTACTTATTCGAGTATTATTTTTAAAAATTTACGTAATCTTATTATCGAACGTTGTTCTATTAATTATGAATTTATTTTGAAATCTGTTTTTGGTTCTAGATGTTTTTTAATAGATGGCGACGAAGCATGGAATTTTGTTGTTGAGATTAATTCACAATCACGATATATAAATATATTTGTCATGCAAGTATCACAAGCATTTGATAATAGAAATAGTGAATATTTTTCAAATTTCCAGCATGTTAGTCAGGGTGCTAGTTCTTCCCAACCAACTGTTCCCATTTTAGAAGAAAATCAGTCATCTGATGAATATGACCATAATGATGATGATGATACTGAAGATGATGATGACGATGAAAATAGTGATGATTTAATTGAAAATGTAGATCATGAGGTAGATAATATTGATAATGTAATTACTTCTGAATTATTTATCGGAAAAGAATTTTCTAGTCGTTCTAAATTTAGAAGTTTCATAAGTAATGTAGCAATTCGACACAATTTTAGTTGTTCAGCCAATGTTATGAATAATGCTCGTAGAATTATATATAATTGTGATCAACCGAATTGTAATTGGAGAGTATATGCCAAACCGATTGGATCTGGTGAAATAGTTAAGATTGATAAATTAGACAGTCGACACTCTTGTTTATGTGGACTTACAACCGGACGTCATCGACTAGCTACCGCTGCATGGGTGAAAACATGTGTAATTGATATAATCAGAGACAATCAGTCTTATAGTGCATCACAATTTGTTAAAGATATATATAGGGAACATCGTGTGCATATTACTTATTCCAAAGCTTGGAGAGCTAGAGAGATGGCATTAGCTGAAATAAATGGTAGTTACATAGAGGCATATGCTAGTCTTGAGGAGTATGGTTTTAGAATTATGGAGACGAATCCAGGTAGTAGATGTTTTCTTAAAACCACTGAAAATAATAGGTTTCAAAGAATTTTTATTTGTTTTAAAGCATGCATTGACGGATTTTTAAGGGGCTGTTTACCGGTTATTAGTACTGATGCTACATTTCTTTCATCTAAATTTTAAGGTATCTTATTTATTGCTTGTGCTCACGATCCTAACTATCAGTTATATCCTATTGCTTATGCTGTTGCTGAAAGTAAAAATACTGATTCTTGGTCTTGGTTTTTAAACTCTTTTAGAACATCATTTGAAAGTTATTTTAATGAATGGAGTAGAATTTCATTTATTTCTGATAAGCAAAAGGGCTTAATACATGCTATGCGTGACATCTTTCCAGAATCGCCTCACTTTTTTTGCATACAACATTTTAAAAAGAACATGAAACAAGTTGCGAAAGAAAGAACATTTCAAAACTTGTTAGACTCGCTTGCTAGATCATACAATCAAACAGATGCTGAGATCTTGTTTGAAATAATTAAAGCCGAGAATGTAATGGTGTACAATTGGCTTATTGGTGTGAACGATGAAAATCGTCGTTTTGAACATTGGATAACAGCGTATGCTCCGTGCCCTAGATTAGATATTAATACTTCTAATCTTGCTGAATGTTTTAACAACTGGATTAAGAGATTACGAGATAAACCAATAACAACACTCCTCGATGGTATCAGAGCAAAGATTATAACACTTCATGACAAGAATAGGAACATTGCTGAAAATCTAGACATATATTATTGTCCGAAGATGTTAAATACTGTGGCCCGTATCAACAGAGAAAGGAATCATCTAGAAATATTAAGAATTGATAGCAATACATACGAAGTAGTAGATCGTTCAACAAGTAGAACATATATTGTACGATTAGAAGACAGGACTTGTACATGTTGTAGGTGGTACCATACTTATATACCATGTGTACATGTATTTTTTGTGTGTAGATATTCTAATATAAATATTCAAAGTTTTTATCATGCACTATTTTCTACGGAGAACCTGCGAAGTGTATATGAACCAAAAATGGAACCAATTCCAATTCCCTACAAGATTCAAGCACCTTTGGTAAGAGGAGAAATTGGAGTGCCAGACGTACGACGCAAAGCCGGCAGACCGAAGAAGAACCGCATCCAATCCCGGGAAGACAGGACTAGAGAACTTCGTTGCGGTAATTGTGGTATGATGGGGCACAACCGAAGGAGATGTACAAGTCAGCCAAGAGAGTAAAAGTTGCAAATGTACTGAAAAATATTGTACTGGCCTAACATTGTTACAAATTATAGTTGCAAATAATAAAAGTTGACGAACTTGCTTTCATTCCAAACTTACAAATTTTATCTTAGCCAAACATTGTTACAATGAAGACTTGCAAATAAGAATAAAAACATTCTATCTAGACCTCCGGCCCCTTACGGCAAGTTGTTTATAATTTACTCGTTCTCCAGGTCTAAGGCCTAGTCGGCTTCTCCGTCCTGCTGTATCTTCTAGATCCTGCTCGTCTTCCTCCTCTTCTTCCTCATCCTCATCTCCATCCTCTTCCTCCTCCATCTCTTGAGTTTGGGTAGGTATCGGGGCTGATGGGGTAGAATAAATTTGTGTAAAAAAATCCATGTCTGGGTAGACATATGCTGGTGCTGGTGAGTATTGCTGATGAAAACTGCTATCTCCAGCATACTGGTGAGTACTGCTCCCTCCAGCGTACTGCTGAGTACTGCTATCTCCAGCGTACTGCTGAGTACTGCTATCTCCAGCGTACTGCTGAGTACTGCTATCTTCAGCGTACTGCTGAGTACTGCTATCTCCAGCGTACTGCTGAGTACTGCTATCTCCAGCGTACGGGTGAAAACTGCTCCCTCCAGCGTACGGGTGAAAACTGCTCCCTCAAGCGTACGGGTGAAAACTGCTCCCTCCGGCGTACTGATGAAAACTGCTCCCCCCCCCGCGTACTGGTCACTTGTCTCTCCAGCAACAGGCTCTCCACCAACAGCCTCTCCAGCAACAGGCTCTCCACCAACAGCCTCTCCACCAACATCCTCTCCACCATGCCTCCTATGACGACGGGAATGCCTCCGCCTAACGGTGCCGGTCGGATAATCGGGTGGAAGATGTGTATGTAATGGAGGCATTTCTGGTTCCCGTCCAAGACCCAAACGATGCACACGACTAACAAGTTCCTGCATAAGCACTAGGCTATGCTGCTCCGGGTATCTCTGGCGTTCGTGAAAATATTGTTCGTACTCACCACTCTGAATTATGAAATTTACAAATTGTCAGACCACATACCAAAATAATATGAATATGTAATTTTAAATATGTAACGAAGTCATACCAAATCAGATACGCCATCGACAAAAGCACGCAAACTAGCATCATCTATGGCTCTACATTTGAACCTTTGTTCCTCAAAAGCGTAATGTCTGTTGCTTACACGAGGGCATCCCCACCATTGCCTATAAGCAACAGTACCAGCATCTGTAAATAAATAAAATTAATGTTAGCGAACAATTTATATGAATATGTAATTTGACAACCACGTAGTACGTTAGAACTTACAATCATCCGTAGATTCCATTAGGGGCATATTTCTCACACTATAATTCTCCTCCCGACTATTCCAACATGCAATTACACCATGGATTCTACTAATTGCATTGCCTGTACCGTAACTCATATAAGGTGGATCGTCAGGAATTGTTTGTCTCCTCCCAAGTTGACGGAGAACACGGTCAGCCGGATGGTACATGGTATACCGGTCGTATATAATATATGATCTATGCAAACTAAGATCATACGCCAAAGCCTTCAAGTCTGGATCATCATCTCCAAATGTGTAGGGAATCCATACAACCTATTTAATGACAATCTATCAAAAAGTCTAGTAATGGCATAAGTTAAATGAATTAAACATGTAAGTAATTAATTACCTCATTATGTTCTAGTATGTCAAATTGAGAACGATATAGTGATACAGCCTTATACTGACAATGTTGTTGATCCACTACATCTATGGTCCATCGTAAAGCAACTGGATAGACTCCAACATCACTAATAATGCTAGTGACGGGTCTACCAATATAGAAATGCTCGTACGACCAAACCTGTGATTCAAAAAGCAGCCACAAATGTATAGTATGATACCAAAGCTCTAATTAATCTACATTCAAGGACTTAATGTTTACCTGAAGCAGTGACATACATCCACAAATATTGGTATTAGGTTTTGAAAACACATAATCCGTCAAACATCCGTATAAATGTGCTAAAGTGGCAGCACCCCAGGCATGTCGAGTGGGTTCCTTCAAATTATCCATAAATTGAAGAAGTCGCACATTTATTTGATTTCCCGATGCATCTGGAAACAAAATTGCACCACATAAACAGAGCAAATATGCTCTAGTGCAACTAATCACCTGTAAATATTTTATTTTTTGTCAATAATAATATTAAAATAAATTAAATTAAGAATTAATTTTACTTTAAAATACATACCCGCGATTCATCTACATCTACCTCGCCGTCAATTGTGCGATCTAGATCCATAAAGTTGCCGCGCAACCATGTTATCTTCACATAACTGGCATTTCCCATATCAGATGGAGGCATAATACCTAAATAACGTCGGATTAGACTAGCTGGAGTCTGTTGCGGATCAAAATATATAGGGTCCCCTGTAATAGGTAACCCTAATATATTTGCCACATCCCATAACGTGATAGTCATCTCGCCGACAGGTAGTTGAAATGTGTTTCGTTCAGGCCACCATCGCTCAACTAGACTTAAAATTAGATGCACATCATGTATTAAAAATTTAATCCCATCTAAATAATGGAACCCAAATGAGCGCACCAAAGCCTTCTGTGCGCTACTTAACTCCCATGTGCTATAGTTTCTCTCAGTACGCCAATTTCCATGTTCCCGCGTTCGTAATTTAAGACTATGATCATATAACTACAAATAAAATATTTAAATTATGTTACAACTACGTTTATGTGAAATATTACTTACTAGCAAGTCATACATTTTCAAATATATCTTTTAATTAAATATTTACCTTTCCATCAAATATTTGTGTGGATATGTGATTTACCCGTTCCTGTCTGATTTTGTCAGTCGTTGGTCCCCCCGGGATGCGTCCGTCGTTTTGATTAGCCATCTGAAAAAATTATAAAAAATCTACAAATATATCAAATATATTTGTAACAAAATATTAAGAAGAACTAAGAGGAGAAGCTATTTGCTTACACAAAGAAAATGTGGTCCTGCTTGCAAAAAAAAGGTTGGTTACACAGAGGAGGAGAAATATTTGGGAGAGAAGAGTTCTGATGTGCTTGCTGGAGTGAAGTGAGGAGAAGGAAGAAGAAACTTGCATTTTATTATGGAAATGGAACGGTCTTCAACAATGTGCATAGTCTACGAAACAACACAGTCTCCAAAATTTTGCACAGTTTCCAAAATTTTGCACAGACTACGAACAACACGGTCTCCCACATATCTGAGTCTAGCCTCCCTCTCCCTCCCAACCTAGCCAAACCCCCTCTCTCTTACTTTTCCCCCTCCTCTCTCTTACTTTTCCCCCTCCTCTCTCTTACTTTTCCCTCCTCTCTCCCTTCTCTCTCTTACTTTCTCCATCTGCTGCAGCAAGTGGGTTGGCGGGCTGCCACCCCCATCGCACTTTTCCCCGGGGCCCCACCACTCCTCCCCACGTGCACCGGCCGCGCCAAGTGGGTTGGCGGGCTCGCCACCCCCACCGCCAACCCACGGGCTCGCCACCCCCACCGCCAACCCAGTTGGCGGTCTCTCCTTCTCTCCCTTCTCTTTTGCTTCCTCTCTCACTCCAAACCGCCACGTCGCCACCCCAGCCAACTTAGTTGGCGCGATATCCCGTTCAGTAGAATTTTGGCAAACTTCTCCCCTCTCCCACAAATAGTATTAAATTCATCCCGTTGTACGAAAATTTCTGTATTTAAAATCCAACACTCCTATTTGTCATGATCTGTAAAGTTTTATCATTTCTTACTCACAAGTGATCACTCTTGTGATTTTAGACTAACATGTATATATCCTGATTTCAATTCTTTATTTATATATTTGATCCCGAACTCTTATAAAATTTATTTATCATGATTAAGCTCAAATCCTTCATTTTGATTTTTACTGTATCATTTGACTAAACATTTCTCTGTAAAAAAATCTTATTAAAATCTTCCCACCTTGTATTATTTACAACTTTTCTATCTATGGTTTCTGATTTGTAATCTTTTGCATCCTTCAATTCATACGTTTACAACCTTAATTAGTTACATCTTAACTCCATAGTTTCTTGTTTCGATTGTCCCTTTCCTGATTCATCATGCATCTTCCTATAGTGCATCTCCATACTTATCATTTAACTACCTCTAATCCACACTGTCCATTTGCTTAACATCATTAATTTATCCCTTCCTAGGTTTAAGTTCAATCACGAGTGTTTCATATTTATCTCATAATTCATGTACTCCATAAGTTCCTTCAATAGATCGTTCCAATTTAATTCATCAGGCATAATCAGATTCGAGGCATGAGTGCTGAATATAAAGATAAAAAAAAATAAACATGTTTAGAATCTTCTAGATAGAGTTTAGAATATTTTGTTGTGATCAAAATCATGAGTAAATATCGAGGTATAATTTAAATAATCATAACGAGTTTAAAGTTTTAAAATGAGATCAAATAAAATAGATAGGTCATAAAATACGACATCAATTTATTTGAGAAACAAATGATAATGTAATTTTCTGAAATGAGGGACAATTTTCAATTCAAACTGGTATGAGGTATAGGAGTTTGTGACTCAGAAAGAATCAACAAGTTGTACGATTTTAAGATGGTGAGGGTGATTAAAATAGCCATGACAAGAATATAATCCGATAGAATATTTCTGGAAGTGAGAGCAAATGCTAGAATACAAATCTTCAGAATGATTGGAGATAACCATGATATGAATATAGTCTTATTAATATTCGAAAACCACTATTTTCAAGTCACTTTGTTTCAAATTCATGTCTCGCCAGTGTGCACCTGACTGCAATAAATTTTTGACTCCATAACTTGAATAATTTAGTTTACCGAGTATTCTTCCAACTTTATCCATTTTATGGCTAAGCAAACAAAGAACAAAGTCTCAGTAATATTTGGAAACCTAACTGTAGAAGCATGGAAAATACTAAAGGAAATGATTCATGCGGCTCAGAATAAATCCTATGCGGCTCAAGCCATAGAAGCCTCATGCGGCTCAAGCAAAGGACTTCCCATGCGGCTCAGAGTGAATCCATCCTATACGGCTCAGGCCATGAAAGCCTCATGCGGCTCAAGCAAAGGACTTCCCATGCGGCTCAGAGTGAATCCATCCTATACGGCTTAGGCCATGAAAGCCTCATGCGGCTCGAGCGAGGACTTCTCATGCGGTTCAAGAAGATCATGTCCATGCGGCCCAGGCGGATATATACCTATGCGGCCCATAAGGATTACTCCTCTGTGGTTAGAGGACTCAAGTGAGGGCCACTGCCCACGCAGCCCTGACACGTGGGCCTAACCATATGCGGCTCACATTCATATACGGATCACATTCATATGCGGCTCACAAGTCATGCGGTCCAGATCTTCCCAGCAGCTCCTAGGACACGTGTCCTAAGCCGATTAATTCCTCAGATTTGCTGCCATTAAAGATTGGGTCAAATCCCAATAAATCTGGGACACGTGGCAGAAGAATAGATCTGATTTATTCGCAGATATCAGAAGATTAATACAAGGAAGATTTATTCCAATCAGCATTAATTGCTCATGGGATTTGGTGTAATCTACACCTAATGGTCCAGATTCATCATAATTAAAACGAATGGTCAAGATGGACCAATCCCCAAGCCGCCGCCATCTCTAAGAGCTAATCATTGGCAACCCTAATGATCACATTCCACTATTATAAATAGCAAGGTGCCATTCCCTTGTAAGATATACAATTTCAGAGAAAAAAAGACGTATATACAGAGAGACTCCCCAATAGTCAGAGAAAAGAATACGCAGAGAGAGAGAGAGAAGCCAGAAGAGCAACAGAGGAGCAAGAAGAGCATTTCTTCGTCAACGCCAACCATCTTTTCACGAGGAGCCAAGACTGCATACCGATCGTCCAAGGAGTAAGGCAGGGCTGCCGTCGCCTTCCCGAGCCTCTATCGTCACCCCCCAGAATCTAAAATAAATAATTATACTTAGACTGCTGTACCTAGGATTTCGTCCCTAGGCTTTCTTTGTACAAGCGAGTTTGTAACGTGAAGTAAAAGTTCGGTCCTCCGATAATTGTTCTGTTCTTTTATATTTCATGGCAAATACGATGGCGACTCTGCTGGGGACTAACTTCTCCACGGCTGAGGAGTTGGTGACGCAATCGGATGCAGCCAAGCTTGGCTCCACTCAACAAAAGATGGTCGCCCGGTTCGACCAACAGGCGTTCGAAGAGATGCTCTCCGACAAGAGCACTGGCCCGGTCCAGAAGCGAGCCCGCACAAAGAAGGCCCGTAAGGAGTGGAGACCCCGATCCTTCGTTCCTGCTGAAGCTCTTGCAGAGACACCCTCTGTTGTTCAAAATGGCGAGCAAGATTCCCCTGCGGCCCCACTTCAGATCGTAGACAACTCTGCTGTCCCCAAGTCCGGCAGAAGAAAACACTATGATGCTGGACTTGCAGGGACAAAGAGGAACTCTATGAGATTCGAGCCGCATAAGGTTATCAGCCGCAGGAAGAAAGCTCATGCGGCTACATCCTTCAGCCGCAGGGAGAAAGCTCATGCGGCTACATCCTCCAGCCGCATGAAGAAAACTCATGCGGCCATATCTGTCAGCCGCATAGCTTATGCGGCTACAGTTGCCAACCACAAGAATGAAACTCATACGGCTGTGGGAGTCAATCGCTTACAGAAAACCCATGCAGCCACAATTGCCAACCGTATGCGGCCAGCCTATACGATCGTGACTCCTAGCCGCACAAAAACAATTCGTCCGACGGCAGAAGACAACCGCATGCAGACAGCCTGCATGGTACCCAACTCTAGCCGCATAGCGTCCATTTCACGCTTCTCTCGATCAGTCTTCGACCGTCTCTCATGCGGTCCTGACCCTGATGATTCTCTGGATGATAAGCCAGACTCTGTGGTACCCAACTTGGACTCCTCCTATTACGCACCCACAAGTGCTAAAAGGAGGAAGTCTAGGGCAGCGCGGGCTCATCGGGCCCAGTCAGCTGTCCCAACCTCTGACTATCGGGGCGTCCCGTTGACTATTACACGGGCCTCGGATGGAAAGTTGTATACAACCGCTCGAGTCCAGCCCCCGGCGGCAAATAGACAGAGTGGTTCCTCTGACCTGCGGGAGGCGATCCTCCACAAACGCAAGGAAAGAAAAGGAGCGTCGGCGCACAAAGAGTCCTCGCTTGGACATCGCTGCACCCAAATCATCGTCAATTGCTGCTGCAACAACACGGCCGTGACGGAAGATCGGCCGTCCGTCTTCCAAAGGCTGCAGTACCCGAGCTCAGAAGATGAGGCACCTTCTGTTGTCTCCTACAATTCCGCTCAAAAAGTCCCCACCGAAGGGAGAAAGAAAAAGACGAGTATCTCCAGTCCCAAGATATCAACCACCACAGCTAAGAAACTATCGTCTAAACGGTTGTCCTCTACTGGTGTATTCCAACACACCCGTTCAAAGACGAAATTTATCGCAATGGGAAATTCATCGCTGGGGGTTGAGGGAACTGGGGGTAGCACTCCTCCGAACATCCGCAACAATCCGATGTTTCAAGGAGCCAAGCCCGGGGAAACCACTCTTCCATCAGGGGCAACAGACGCCGATGTCCCCGAGGACATCCATAACTCTCAAGACGAAGCAAACTCTGAGGCTGGGGGTACTACTCCCTTCGAGTCCGAACCCGAAGAAAACATTCCCACCTATCCCGATGACTTCTCGGTGCATGGGTACGACTCGGAGGGCACATCCTCCACCGTTCCTTCCATCACTCCTCACGTAAGGACGGTGTTCATGACGGACAGCAATCAAGGTGGTTCCAGTGATCGCCAGCGTATTGACAGTCTTGAAGCCATATTACTTGCTTTGGTCAAGTCTGTAGACGAGATTAAAGCAGTCCTGCAAACTCTACAAGGAGGAACGCCCGGTCAAACAAGCACGGGCCCTGCGGTCAATGTGGATTCGAAATCAGCGGCACCAAACCCGGACAATAATCCTCCCGAAGTAACAGCCCCTACCGCTACAAACGAGACCCAAGAAGTAAGGAGAGAGGTCCAGGAGCTCCAAGCCATGTTCCATGCCCGAGAGAACGCCCAAGATCTCAGAATACGGCAACCATACCCTGCTGAATGGAGGGATGTTCCATTCCTACCAAGATATAAGCCGTTCAATATCAACCCGTATGATGGCAAAACCTCAGCAAGTCGGTACATCAGTTACTTTGAGGTCACCACCGACCATCTGCCTCATGATGATGCGATTCTCACACGATTATTCATCGGGGCATTGGAAGGAGTCGCCTTCGATTGGTACCGCAATCTACCGGACAACTGTATCCACTCCTTCGTCGGCTTCAAGCGCCTGTTCTTGGAACGATTCTATGAAGTAGGACAGGACGTCACTATGTCCACTCTCATGGACGTCGTCTAAGGGGAGAAGGAGTTGACAAGAAACTACATCGAGCGGTTCTGCCAGACTGCCATGAAGCTGCCCTCCGGAAATCCAGATTCCTC
Source organism: Iris pallida (assembly GCA_029216955.1). Taxonomy (NCBI): domain Eukaryota; kingdom Viridiplantae; phylum Streptophyta; class Magnoliopsida; order Asparagales; family Iridaceae; genus Iris; species Iris pallida. Next base: position 23,162,974 of record JANAVB010018994.1, on the reverse strand, counting down.
TTTGATTGAAATTTGCCAAAAGAGACTGCTTCCAACGATCAGTCTCTGGATGGGCGAAAGTCAATTCAAAGATTGGAAGGCGTTCATCATCAGCATCACAAGCGCCGAAGAACGACTGAAGAAGGCTCGCCAACTGGGATTGCACATCTCAGAAGGAGAAAACAAGGGCAAGCGTCTCAACAACGATAATGGGGGTAACCCCTCCAACAATCGGAACAGCAAGGAAAAGTAGGCTATGGTGGCCGATACGGCCCAGAAGCCCGAGCCACAAACAGCAGACAAACAATGGCCTCAGATCACTTACTCTTTCGAAGACGGCCACGTCAAGCCTATCTTGGACATGCTCATACAAGGAGGTAGAATTCAGCTTCCTCTACCGAGGTAGGAGCCTCGGCCGGCTGATTTGGAGAATCTAAAGTTCTGCCATTACCACCGTTATGTACACCACGCTACACACGGCTGTTACCAACTAAAATAGTACATCCAAAGCCTCATCGATTCGAACGCTCTGGCCATCGACTTCGAAGAGGTAACTGTAGCAGCCAATATGGTGTCCGTACAATTCGGCAGCTTCCCTCCGACGGAGACTCAGGACGAGGTAATCCCCGTCCCTCTGGCGACAATAGAGATTACCAATCTTCCACCTCCCCGGGAACATGCCGCTGGTCTAATACCTCTCACCACCTCACGAGGAGAGGTCATGTGGGTCCATCCAGACTTGGTATCAGAAGTAACTCGGCCCACACCATCTTCCACCAACAGAAAGAAGAGTAGAAAAATTAGGACCTGCCACACCATCTCAGCAGACAACAAGGAAGCTACAGCCGTCGTCACGCGGTCCAGAGCGCAATCCCAACCTGTGGTTGACAGCCCAGCTGAAAAACATCAACCTACTACAACTGATGCTCCGGGACCGGCTCAGCCTTCGACGACCGACAAGCCTAGCCCGAAGGAGACTCGCTTCGACAAATCCCTCCGAAAGGATGCAGCCCAAGGGCTAGAGAGGTCCTATAACTTTGACATCTTAGCACAATTGGCTAACACTACGACCAAATTGTCACTATACGAACTCCTAAGGCTCTCCAAGGACGTTCGTATTGCATTGAGCGAAGCACTCCAAAATGCCGATGCTTATCTGGCTCAATCCAACCTCACCGGGGAGGACTCACCCGTGGATCTCTAAGATAGCGCCTGCATGGGAGCAATGCCCAACATCGCCTTCACTCCGCAGGATATGCTCATCAAAACCAACCTACATGATCGCCCGCTATACTACACGGGATACATCAGCGACGTGAAGGTGGATCGGATGTACATTGATCCTGGCTCTTCCATAAGCATCATCCCGAAGGGTCTGCTACATTATCTCCGCATCCCAATGCATCGCCTGACACCTACAAGCACCGCCATCAGCGGTTTCAATTCGGGCATGAGCTACCCTATTGGGAAGATTCGTCTGAAGTGTCAAATTGGCGACCTCCAATCCGAAGTCACCTGCTACGTCATAGATGCAGACACTTCTTACAACATCCTCTTGGGGTGCCTATGGATACACGATGATATGATCGTACCTTCCACGCTACACCAGTGCTTCAAATACGTCGACAAATACGGCTTCGTGAAGACAGAATTTGCTGATATCGATCCCTTCAAAGGGGTCGAATCTTACTACTCGGACTCTTGCTTATACGAAAAGTCGAATAGGCACCTTGATGAAGGAAATGAACAAGCTAGTACCGAAACGGCTACGGGATCTGAAGGACCCCTGACGATCCACCTCCAAGCTCACAAACCGGGCAAGTCCGCACCCTTTACCGCCACTCTACGGAAGGACGCAATCAGCCTCTCGGCGCAGGAGGAGCAAATGATAATCCGGCTGCCAAGGTCCGGCCAAATGTCGAGGCCTACAACGGAGCCACTGACAATCAGGCTATCAAGAGTCAGCCAACCACAAGCAGGGAAGCTCAACCCCTCGAATAGGCCCATGACGATATGCCTTTCCAAGAAGGGTCGACACCCCGATGCAAGGTCTGACACTTCTAGCGAACCAGCCACTCCTCGCTCTACATCAAATGCCAAACTGGGGGTTGCTAGTCTGCCAACAACACCACACTCAACTCCATCAACTGAACCACTGACAATCAAGCTTCCTAGGTCATCCTCTCAGTCTTCATTTACGCAGGGGGTAGCCGAAGAGGAACCGAAGCTAGCCAAGTATATGGCTACCCACACCAATGTTCCCTCCGCTGATGATGTAATCTCCCTAGAAAAGATACCTTACTTCATCAATAAAGGGTTATCTTTGAACTACACCGAGCTCAATAAGCTATGTACAATGTATGCTGTGGAACACGGTATAGGCGCTCACCTACACACACAGGTGACAAATGTGTACACCGTGATCCAGCTTACTCCAATAAAAGACGCTTACTGAATATTCGAGGGAGGAGATCATCCGATCATCTTCGGCCGGACGAACAACCCGTATCCCCTCACCATAGAAGAAGTCGACCTTGGGTCAGATGCCGGGAGACTGCCTCTGTATCTCTATAGCCCTCAATCTAAATATCTCATGCAGAAACAGGGGTATGATCTAGAGACGACGCCAGGATTGAACTACGGCACTGGGCGACGATTACCTTTGAAGCCGCCAGTCCCGGCGGGCAAACCACGGAACTACTATAATAAAACTCGATGCGGGTTAGGGTATGTAATGCCTACTACGTCCCCTGAAAGTTCAGATGAAGAATGCGACTGGCAGTCACATTCAACCGGATCACCAACTTCCGACTCAGATACCAGCATCGGAGATGTGTTCAGACAAGTCATGTCAGTCAACATGGCATTCGCCGACGCTTACGAGGAAGACGAAGACATCCCCGAAATCCTCGAGCTAGAGCCATGGGCCCAACAATTAGACGCACAATGGAAAAAGCGGTTCGAACTGAGAGAACCTCCTACTGAAGATGAGGTCATACAAGTGGATCTCGGCAGCGAATCTTCTCCAAAACCGATTTTCATCAGTAAAAGCCTAACTGACGAAGAACGAGAGTCGCTGTTAGAACTTGTCAGAGAGTACATTGATGTGTTCGCCTGGAGCTATGAAGACATGCCAGGGTTAAATCCTGACATCGCTCTTCACAAACTCAACATTCGACCAGATGCGAAGCCGGTCAGGCAACAACAGCGACGCTTCCGTCCAGGCATCATGGATGTGATCGAAGCCGAAGTCAACAAACTGATAGCCAGCGGCTTCATCCATGAGGAGCAACATCCCGATTGGGTCGCCAATATAGTATCCGTCCTCAAGAAGAATGGAAAGATTCGAATCTGCATCGACTTTCACAACCTGAACGAGGCATGCCCCAAAGATGAATTTCCCCTTCCTATCACAGACATCATGATCGACAATACCTGCAGCTTCGAACGCATGTCATTCATGGATGGCTTCTCGGGGTACAACCAAATCAAAATGTCTCCTGACGACGAAAAGCATACATCATTCCGAACACCGATTGACACGTACTGCTACACAGTCATGCCTTTCGGTTTAAAGAATGCTGGCACCACATATCAAAGAGCCATGAGCATCATCTTTAGAGACTACTTATGCAAGACGGTGGAGTGCTACGTTGACGATATAGCCGTTAAAAGCCGTAATAAGGGAGACCATCTGCAGGACCTAAGGACGGTATTCGACCTAATGCGAACGCACAATTTGAAGATGAACCCCACGAAGTCCTTTCTGGGCGTATCCAGCGGGAAGTTCTTAGGCTTCATCATCACTGCAAAGGGTATCCATGTAGACCCTAAGAAGACAAAAACAATCATGGAGATGGGTCCCCCGAAAAATCTCCGCGAACTCAGAGGCCTTCAAGGGAGGCTAGCTTACATCAGAAGGTTCATTTCCAACCTCTCCGGGCGATGTCGACCATTCACGCACCTCATGAAGAAAGGAGTCTCATTCGTATGGGACGAGGAATGCCAGCATGCTTTCGACAGCATCAAAGAATATTTGTCAAATCCTCCGGTCTTGGTGGCCCCAGTCCCTGGAAAACCATTCCTGCTCTATGTACGAGCAATGGAACACTCCCTCGGTGCCCTGCTGGCACAGAACAACGACGCAGGCCATGAACAGGCCATATATTACCTCAGCCGAATGATGATTGGGCCAGAGCACCGATACACCGCTATGGAGAAGGAATGCCTCGCCTTGGTGTTCGCCATTCAGAAAACACGACACTATGTCACCGGACAAACGATACATGTGATCTCACGGGTCAACCCTCTCAGAGTCCTCATGACTAAACCAGGGGCACTCAGCTCTCGACTCGCTACATAGGCAATATTGCTGTCCCCTTATCATATGATCTTTGTCCCACAAAAGGCAGTCAAAGGTCATGCCCTGGCGGACTTTTTAGCAGCCCACCCAGGCTCGGAGTCCTCCAGAATATACGAAGAGATTCCAGACGAGGTCGCCGACTTGCATACAACCTCTCACGAGGCTATATGGCGAATGTTCTTTGACGGTGCTTCAAGGACCGGACCTAAAGGCAATATAGTCGTCGGAGTCGGGGTAGTACTGGTCTCCCCTTCCGGATTGGTGATTAATCGCGCTTATTCCCTCACCGAGCCCTGCTCTAACAATGTGGCCGAGTACAACGCTCTGGTCATTGGCCTCCAACTTACAAGAGAGCTGGGGGTAGAATACCTTGAAGCATACGGCGATTCCCAACTAATCGTCAATCAGATCCGAGGTTCGTACGAAGTCCGCCATGAAGATATGATCCCTTATCACCAAATAGCGATCGATATCATCTCGTCATTTGAGGGGTTCTTCATCGAGCACGTCCCCAGACTCCGAAATATTGAAGCCGATGCCCTAGCTGGTCTTGCCGCTTTCCTAGCAGTTCCGAATTATGATCGCCAATCAGTGGAAGTGATAGGCCATGAGCTGGTCTGTCCCAAAAATAATGTGCAATTCGTGGCAAGTTATTCCGCACAGACGATCGATGACGCCCCAGATTGGAGACAACCATTCATCGACTTCATCGTCTACGACATCCTGCCCAAGAACCCAAAGGAAGCCACTTCCATCAGAAGGCGTTCTCTCAGATTCTTCTACAATACAGAGACGAAGATGCTGTATCGCCGCTCCTACGATGGATTATTACTTCGATGTCTGTCAAATGCAGAAGCCAAAGAAGCCGTACGAGAAGCTCACGACGGTGTCTGCGGGGCCCACCAGCCCGGCCCAAAACTGCAAGACCGTCTTCGCCGAATGGGCTACTATTGGCCCACGATGGTGGCAGATGCGATCGAATATGCTAGAAAGTGCAAAGCTTGCCAAGTCCACGCGGACTTCATTCACCAACCATCCGAATTTCTACATCCGACAGTGGTGTCCTGGCCATTCGAAGCATGGGAAATGGATATCATTGGTCCAATCACCCCACCTTCCTCCCGAGGACATCGCTTCATACTTGCGATCACTGAATACTTCTCCAAGTGGGCGGAAGCTGTCCCACTCGCCGAAGTCAAGACTTCGAACGTGATCAACTTCCTGAAGCACCACGTCATCTACCGCTTTGGACTACCCCGAAGGATCATTCATGATAATGGTCCGCAGTTTGCAAGCCACGCATTCTATCGATTTTGCGATAAACACCGTATCCAGAATATCGCTTCGACACCGTACAACCCGGCAGCAAACGGGTTAGCAGAGGCGTTCAACAAAACAATTATCAAACTCCTCAAGAAGTTCGTTTCCTCCAACAAGCGCGACTGGAACGAGAAGCTCGGCGAGTGCTTATGGGCTTATCGTACCACAATTCGAACAGCCACCGGGAATACGCCATTCTCCCTAGTGTACGGGAGTGAGGCAGTTCTCCCATTAGAGACTCAAATACCCTCACTTCGCGTCGTCCTCACTTATCAATTGACAACGGATGATAACTACAGACGTCGGCTGCAAGAATTAGAAGCCTTAGATGAAAAGCGCCTCCTAGCTCAGTAAAGGATCGAGCTGTACCAAGCACGCATCTCAGGAGCCTTCAACAAGAAGGTCAAAATCAGAACATTCCAAGTGGGCGATCTTGTTCTGGCAGTCCGGAGGCCAATGGTCATGACTCACAAGACCGCCGGCAAGTTCCAGCCAAAATGGGAAGGCCCATTTATCATATAGACAGTATTCTCCAACGGTGCTTACCGCCTCGCCAAGCAGAACGAAGACTTGCTCATGTTGCCCGTCAACGGCAAGTTCCTGAAGAAATACTATGTTTAAACAATATTCTCTAGATCCTTGAGACATGTACCCGCTGGTACCACTGAACTCGCTCCATAAATTTCCAGATTATTGAGTCATGTATCCGCTGATACCACTGAACTCACCCTCGCAGTTTTCCAGATTCTCGAGTCACGTATCCGCTGGTACCACTGAACTCGCTCCATAAATTTCCAGATTATTAAGTCATGTATCCGCTGATACCACTGAACTCACCCTCGCAGTTTTCCAGATTCTCGAGTCACGTACCCGCTGGTACCACTGAACTCGCTCCATAAATTTCCAGATTATTGAGTCATGTATCCGCTGATACCACTGAACTCACCCTCGCAGTTCTCCAGATCATTGAGTCACGTACCCGCTGGTACCGCTGAACTCACACTCACCATTCTCCATATTCTCGAGTCACGTACCCGCGAGTACCGCTGAGCTCGCACCCACAATATTCCAGATTTTCGAGTCATGTACCCGCATGTACCGCTGAACTCATGCCCTTCTTCCACAAAGATATCCTAAATTTCCAAGTCATGTATCCACTGGTACCTCTGAACTTACACTCTGATTCCAACATTCATGGATTGTCGAGTTATGTACCCATCGGTACCCCTGAACTTACATCCCGGTCACTCTTTTGAAAGAAAGTCATGTATAATCATACCGCTGAACTTTCTTCCTACAAGAGATCCTCCCTCATGATCTAATACCTGCACTCCCAGTGCACAACAAAGGTAACGGGTCCACAAACTTCCAAGACGGCCATGTCCTCATTACCTCTGAGCCGTTCCACTTCCGCCAAAAATAAATCACCCCCTACGTAGAACTTCCATGTCCTCATTACCTCTGAGTTGTTCTATGTGCCCTCCTTCATTGAGCCCACTCCTGTCATGTCCCCATTACCTCTGAATGGGAAGGCTCCGTCGAAGAAACCTTCATACTTGCCATGTCCTTATTACCTCTGAGTAAGTATGATGATCCCCTTTCGACCTATTATCTGTACCCACAACCGGAGTACGCCAAGGGTAATAGGTCCACAAATGTCCTCTGTTGACCATCAATATCCTCCGTCGAGTTCACTCCTGCCATGTTCTTATTACCTCTGAGTAGGAAGACTCTACGTTTAAAACCTTCTCACTTGCCATGTCCTCGTCACCTCTGAGCAAGTATGTCGGTTCCCCTTCATCCTATTATCCGCACCCTAAACCAGGGTACGCCAAGGATAATAGGCCCACAAATATCCTAAGCTAAATTTCTCAGCACAAATCTATCACCTCATCAGGCCCCAGGAGCCCAGCTGCTCTACAGCATTCCTTTTTTCTCAATACCAAGAGCACCCATAACCACTTCGCTATGGCTGCTTCAAGTACCCTGATCAAAACTTGTTACCTCTGCCTAAAACCAAGGTACGCCATGGGTAACAGGTCCACAAATATATCCCCTATACGGGGGAAAACTGTCACGACCCGCACCCACTGTTTGGGTACGAGAACGTAACAACGCCCAGCCTACGCCGCAGTGTCGGCGGTAGAACGCTGTCCTAGGTCTCAATGCATCTAACAGTATAAGACTAAACAGTTTATACTCCCCGAATAGGGGTGACATAGCAGATACAATCTCAATTACATCTAAGGTAGAGCATGATAAGGATAGATAAAACATGAAATCCAAAAGAGATACAGGAGATAGAAGTCTAAGTGTCTAAGATACATAAACCCAGAAATACATCTCAAAACTCAAGTATAGATACAGTAATCCACAAAGTAAATACAACTCCAGACAAAATGAAATAACTACCTAAACAACCTCTAATGTGTCTCCTCTAGGCTAGCAGGCACCTCCAGGCTATCTGTAAAATTTATCAACAGGTCCAGTCAGGACTGGAGCGAGCACAATACATCTCAACAGTTCATAGCAGGTTAGAAAATATAAACATGCAGTAGAGTAAAATACAGGATCTGAAGAAATATAGTATATAAACAAGAGAGAGAACTGTAACAGAAATATCTACTATAAATAGAGAACTAACAGTGGCTAGTGAGTCAGAGTACGAGATAGCACATGTGAACAGGACAGATTTGCACAGGATGTCGAGGTGCACAGGAATCTACACTACAATGGAATTGTTCACACAACTACTAGCACTCCTCCGTTTTCCCCAATCAATACACAAGGATCTAAACAGGTTATGTTATTTCACAGGATATCACATGGGGGCCCATATAGGGTGCACATGATAGTATACATGGGGCTCCGTGAACATGAGAGTACAAGATTCACAGGAGTACACATGTAATGAAAGCACAGGAGTACATGATGAAAGTGAAATGCACATGACACAATGTACCCGATGCTCCCGAGGGGGATAACATCGCATGAGAAGGTCCATATAGTACTAATCCGTGATAATGTCGTGACAGCATCAAGTATAGTAATCTAAAGCAGGAATATAATTCTAAGCAGGATATGAAATGATCAGAGAATGTACTCGCCTCGATAACCTGAACAGCTGATAAGTAAAAGGGGGTCCCACTGAAGCCACAAAGTCCTATTTAAAGCAACACAAGTTACAAGGTGTTCAAGTTGTAATAAATGAATCTCTAAAATCAATCTATATTATTCTAGGTTCTTCTAAGTCAAATTAACTCTAGGTCGACTCCGGTCAATAATCTAGTCAAACTAGGTCAAGTGTTGACTTATAGTTGACTTTGGGTCAACTGGTCAACTCTGGTCAAACAGGGTCAATTCTAGTCTAATATAAAGTGTACTTCGTTATTTGTACGTCAAAACTTACGACACGCAAATCGAGATAAGGAGATTATCGGTAAGGTTGATAATCTTATTATAATGATCCACGTATCCAACTTACCAATTTCAGCGATGTGAGATCACTGGAATTGACTGATCTCAGTTTCGTTGTACTAATCCCGAAATACGAACATTATATGAATTAATTATTAATTAATTATAAAAAGGTTAAACTCAGAGAAATTATCAACAAACATTGTCGGACGATGAAATGAACATCGCCAACGTGTCCAGAATGGTCAAATTAGCTAGGATAGCCTACCCAACGGTCCAATTTGGACACCAGGGCAAAAAGATAATTTCGGGTCAAAACGGTGTCCGTGTCGGAGCCGTTTTGCACCGAAAAACGTGCAAGAAAACAAGTCTACAAAATATAATAAATTATATATCCATGAAACCAGAATGTCGATACGAACCCAACGGTATCTCCAGAATTGGATTCCGTTGACCCGATCTCATTTTGGCCCGTCGACCAGAACTTGGAATTCCGGTTTGCACGAAAATACGTGCCGGAGCCAAAGTTCTCAAAACTCAGCAAACTACCTGTCAACGAGTCCAGAATGATGATACGAACTCAACGGTATCTCCAGAATTGGATTCTGATGAGCCGGCGTCAAAAAGTCCCGTTGATCCAGAAAGTGGGACCCGCTTTGCACCGAAAAACGTGCCCGGGCCCACGTTCTCCAAATCTAACAAATTTTATATGAAAACATGCCAGAACGACGCCACAAGTCTAATGGTGGTGTCAGAAATGAAATCTGGAGTCCCGTGTTCAAAAATAGAATTTTACAAGTTGGAAATTACGAATTCGGACGGCCAACTTTGGCGTCGAATTCAACCAATCAAACAAGCTCATAATGAAACGAAACTGGAGGGGCAGTAAGAGGGTTATACCAGCTTCGCACCGGAACTGGTAGCACGCCAAACGGAGCTACGGTGGAGGAGATACAAGCTGACGAAGTTGGCCCCACGAAACTGTCCAAATTTAATACAATTTAAACGGTCAACTTGGTGGCCGGTTTTTATGTATCAAACGATAAAATTAACGGACGAAAATTGACATGAGCGAAGGTGGATATACCGAGATTGCGACGGAGCAAAGAAATCGCCGATCCAACGGTCGGATCTCCTGGAAAATGCGTGCGAAGTTACTGCGACGGGGTGCCAAAACGAACTTCATTTCGCGCGCGTCACGACGGGACGTCGTCGTTCAAAACGCACGAATCGCCTCGACGGCGCATCCCGGAGGACGGTGGCCGTCAGGGGACTGCTCGACAGAGCTCGGCGCACGGCCAGGGGGCCATGGCGGCCCGTACGGCGGTACGGCGGCGCACGACGGAGGCCCGCGCGCGCGTGCGTGCGCGCCTGTGCGCTATGTACCGCTGCTGTCGTGCGAAGGGGAGGCTGTGCCTAGCCCGGCGAGGCAGGGCGACGGGGAAGGCTCGCCTAGCCATGGCGACGCAAGGGGGCGCGGCCAACTGGTGGCGGCGGCGGCTGACGAAGTTGGTGGTGGCAGATGATGTTGATGATGGTGAACGGTTGGTTGGAAGGAGGAGGAGGATGGAGTTGTTGGAGGAGAGAGGGAATGGGCTGTGCCCATGGCCGACGACCGACGAGGGGTGGTCGTGTGGCCAGTGGGAGGTCGGGGAAGAGAGTGCTCGGGAAGGAGATGGAGTTGGTCGGGTGCAATAGGCTGCTGCTGTTAGGAAATGTTGAGTTGTTGGTGAGGAATAATTTAAGGAGAGAGAGAAGGAGAGGATAAGATGAGTTGGCTCTCCCTAGAAATTAGGGCCGGCCTATGGCTATGGAGTGTGGGGAAAAGTTGCCATGGGAAATTAATGGTTGTGATTGAATTAAGGTGAAATCAAGGGCAATGATGGAATATAGGAAAATAGGTAATTCCAATAGGATTAAATCAAGGAAAATTTCTTATTAAATAATAAAAATAGATGAAATGAGTACTTGATATTTTTGGACAATAAATATGAGGGTGTCCCGATGGAGGGCAACACAAAGCTGGACTGGACTCAGTGGAGCCGGATTGGATCAAAATCGGACATTGTGCAAAAATCGAATTAAAATGAGGCGTTGATGATCATGGGTAAATAAGTAGCACATGAGGATTCCAATAAATGGGACACAAGTGTCGGACGGATAATAGGCTCAATGTGGGTCATATCCATAATTGGGGCGGACAGGTTTTGGTCGACAAGGGACCCACAAATCAAGTTGGAAGATGAATGTGACGCCGTGGAGTGAAATAAAATCGGGTCACGTGTCGGAAAAGTTGTGCGAATCAAATGGAGCACAAAATGACGTGTCTGAGTGGGGCACAAAGGTCATGGGCGACGAGTGACTCGAGTAGATCATCAATGAGGAGTTGGTTTCAAGAAACTGACTGGTCTTGCGCTCACAAATTAAAAGTCATGGTAACGCGCTAAAAATGATCGAGGAAAAGAGTGGGAAAATCAATTAATGATCAAACGGTCTAATTCGACCCGAAGTTCAGCGAAGCAGAAAGAGCACAAGGGAACAAGTTTGGGTAGGACACCATATACCGTCATAAAGGTAATCGTGTCCACTCCAAAACTCGTGAAGAAGATTTCCAGAGTTGAACATCCCTGATACTCCAAATATCAATGGCACGGGAAAGTACACTTAGGAAAAAAATAACAGAATAAATTATTTATCATCCAGTCAATCAGAAAATAAAATAAATGAAAAAAAAATTAACCCAAAATTCAGGGTGCTAACATCCTACCCACCTTATAAAAATTTCGTCCTCGAAATTAAAATGTCCATACTCCCTCTAGGTCAAACCCCCACAATAAAAGTCCCAGAACTTAAATAAAACATACCATCAAAAAAAAGAACGGCATACAGGGTCATGGTATACGGTGGTAGTGAAAGTCTCATCTAGGTATACTAGTCATACTAACCAAGGCGGTCATCGGGTATCCAAACACACAAGCAATCCAGGATGCTAAAATAGAAAGATACAGAAACAACAACCATCAAAACTATAAGGTTGTCTACCACCCCATATGAAAACTGGTACTCATAAAAAAAATAAAGGAAGGTAACTACCAATCATCTGAAAAAAGTACTATCCCAAGAAAATCAAAATCATAAGTTGAAGAATTGAAAGTCACTTGTATTGAAATCCAATCACAATATATATACAGAGAGAGCGTTAGAGAGGGAAAACTAACATCATGTGTATGGGGACATGTTCATACGGTTAGATAGTAGGCGTGTGTGTACGTGAGTATACATGAAAGTGTATATAAGAAATTGGGTTTTAAAACAACGGCTATCAAGTTACACTCATCATGGCATATTGGTTAAACAATCCACAACATGCAACACGCAACTTATTTAATCATAACATGCATAGCTAACCATATATATAAAAAAGGTAAAGACTTAGCTATGTATTTATATATATTATAACATGTATGCATAAACTCTATATATATCCTTATAGATATATAATCATAACATAGAGGGGAAGGGTAAGGTTAAATGACAGTATATACTATGTTAGTGTGTGTGTGTGTGTGTCCTTGTACAGGGTTATAGCTTAGTATTAAAAAGTTAAACCAGGTTTTAGTTCAGCATTTACATAAAAAAAAATTATCTGAACATAAGCTAACATTTAACCAGTGTAATATTAACATAATGCAATTTCAAAATTTAGGAGTTCGAAACATCACAACTAATTTCAATGCTCCCAATACATCCTAGCATGATAGAAATGAAACCCTAACATATTACCAATACATTTATCTACGCATACAATTCGATATTACATGTTAAATCTGAAATTTAACTAAACATGGAAATCAATGAAAAAAAATGTTAACATGTAACTGGTTTTCAGGGTTTTGGAGAAACTTGAACATTATAAATCCACTCAATGTTTATCGCAAACTAACATGTAAGAATATGAAACCTAAATTTATATTCCTACTTACAACAATGTACGCAGCTCTAAATATTATATTAAAAAAATAAAACAGAAATTTAAACTAAACATTTGGAATTCAGTATTAAGGGTTAATATGTACACAGTCTTAAATTGACAAATTTAAACACAAATCTTCAACCAAAATTCTTTTGAACTGAAACCCTACGTATAACATACATGTGCAGTGATGTAAACCTAAATAATAACATGAAATTTATATTTAAATTACGAATTTAAACATGGAAAAGCAGAGGACCAGAAATATTGGTTATGAAAATTTTGGACATCAACAACATATCAATATGTATCTAGATATGTAGAAAAATCAAGTGTAGCATGCATACGTGTTAGGCAAAGTGTTTGTGTCCGCTATATCTATATTCTCATGTCCCAATAAAATCAGATTCTACATCGGACCAATCATTTAAATTCCTACCAAAATTACAGAGTAGGTGATTGACAAAATCAAGACAGTTTTATTATCATTATTATTTAATACAAGAATAATAACAAGAAAGAAATAACGATAAAATCGGTTCTGCTTATCTATTTAAAGAAGGAACCGTTTTGAAATCCAGAGTTAAAATATCAAATTCAGATAAAGTCTAGCAAAATCATCGATTCATTGTATTATGAAAAACTCATAGCAAGAAGTTACACAAAGGTTTATGAAAACAACTAAACATACTCTTAAGTTAAATAACAAAAAACTAGGCAAAACAACAAACAATAAATTTTTTTTGAATGACTGAGAAAAGTAGAGAAAACATGTTTGAAAATATTTAAGGTACAATCTGATAATCATATGCGTCTATCCAAAATTATGGTACTCTAAATCCTCGTCATACTAGTAAGCAAGGCTACGATAATCACAGAGCCCTCGACTTATGCACATATCTCTAGAATCATGGTATTTAACATTTTTGCGGTGCCGCATGCTTGGCTGCGAAAACCTTAAATTCCCACACCCGAGAAATATATCCAGAGTCAGACTGTATGTCCCCACCATGCTAGCTAATGTGACTATAGAAGACTAGATTTTCATAACTTAGATGACCTAGCCCATATAATTTCATCTTGCCAAAAATTAAATTAAATCAACAATGAATACTCAAAAATCAAATCAAATTTATTAACGAACATCAAAATTCAAAAATGAACAAAATCCATCAAAATACAAACTCGAATGCAATAGCTATCATCAAAATTCAAAATTCGACAATCATCCATCAAAATTAATAAATACAAACTCAAATTCAACAATAATCCATTAAAATCAAATTTAACAACAAAAGTAAAAATGAATCAAATCGAGGGAAAAAGAGAGTTTTCAAATCGAAGTTAAATAAGATTCTCCAGGGTCGTCCCAGGAATCTCTCAAGGGTTCCTAACTGTGATTGAGTACCTTTAAAATATATCCTAATCCTACTGCAGGCTGTAGTGGTACTCAAGTTCGAATACCACTACACTTTAGTCTCGACCTACATGGGCCACCGCTAAAAACGTGTCACGATCTGCACCCACTATTTTGGTACGAGAACGTAACAACGCCCAGCCTACGCCGCAGTGTCGACGGTAGAACGCTGTCCTAGGTCTCAATACATCTAACAGTATAAGACTAAACAGTTTATACTCCCCGAATGGGGGTAACATAGCAGATACAATCTCAATCACATCTAAGGTAGAGCATGATAAGGATGGATAAAACATGAAATCCAAAAGAGATACATGAGATAGAAGTCTAATTGTCTAAGATACATAAACCCAGAAATACATCTCAAAACTCAAGTATAGATACAGTAATCCACAAAGTAAATACAACTCCAGACAAAATGAAATAACTACCTAAACAACCTCTAATGTGTCTCCTCTAGGCTAGCAGGCACCTCCAGGCTATCTGTAAAATTTATCAACAGGTCCAGTCAGGACTGGAGCGAGCACAATACATCTCAACAGTTCATAGCAGGTTAGAAAATATAAACATGCAGTAGAGTAAAATACAGGATCTGAAGAAATACAGTATGTAAACAAGAGAGAGAACTGTAACAGAAATATCTACTATAAATAGAGAACTAACAGTGGCTAGTGAGTCAGAGTACGAGATAGCACATGTGAACAGGACAGATTTGCACAGGATGTCGAGGTGCACAGGAATCTACACTACAATGGAATTGTTCACACGACTACTAGCACTCCCCCGTATCCCCAATCAATACACAAGGATCTAAACAGGTTATGTTATTGCACAGGATATCACATGGGGGCCCATATAGGGTGCACATGATAGTATACATGGGGCTCCGTGAACATGAGAGTACAAGATTCACAGGAGTGCACATGTAATAAAAGCACAGGAGTACACGATGAAAGTGAAACGCATATGACACAATGTACCCGATGCTCCCGAGGGGGATAACATCGCATGAGAAGATCCATATAGTACTAATCCGTGATAATGTCGTGACAGCATCAAGTATAGTAATCTAAAGTAGGAATATAATTCTAAGCAGGATATGAAATAATCAGAGAATGTACTCGCCTCGATAACCTGAACAGCTGATAAGTATAGGGGGGTCCCACTGAAGCCACAGAGTCCTATTTAAAGTAACACAGGTTACAAGGTGTTCAAGTTGTAATAAATGAATCTCTATAATCAATCTACATTATTCTAGGTTCTTCTAGGTCAAAATAACTCTAGGTCGACTCCGGTCAATAATCTAGTCAAACTAGGTCAAGTGTTGACTTACAGTTGACTTTGGGTCAACTGGTCAACTCTGGTCAAACAGGGTCAATTCTAGTCTAATATAAAGTGTACTTCGTTATTTGTAC
Source organism: Iris pallida (assembly GCA_029216955.1). Lineage (NCBI taxonomy): Eukaryota > Viridiplantae > Streptophyta > Magnoliopsida > Asparagales > Iridaceae > Iris > Iris pallida. Next base: position 23,147,090 of record JANAVB010018994.1, on the reverse strand, counting down.
GTCGAAACTTACGACACGCAAATCGAGATAAGAAGATTATCGGTAAGGTTGATAATCATGTTATAGTGATCCACTTGTCCAACTTGTCAATTTCAGCGATGTGAGATCACTGGAATTGGCTGATCTCAGTTTCGTTGTACTAATCCCGAAATACGAACATTATATGAATTAATTATTAATTAATTATAAAAAGGTTAAACTCAGAGAAATTATCAACAAACATTGTCGGACGATGAAAGGAACATCGCCAACGTGTCCAGAATGGTCAAATTAGCTAGGATAGCCTACCCAACGGTCCAATTTGGACACAAGGGCAAAAAGGTAATTTCGGGTCAAAACGGTGTCCGTGTCGGAGTCGTTTTGCACCGAAAAATGTGCAAGAAAACAAGTCAATAAAATATAACAAATTATATGTCCACGAAACCAGAATGTCGATACGAACCCAACGGTATCTCCAGAATTGGATTCCGTTGACCCGATCTCCATTTGGCCCGTTGACCAGAACTTGGAATTCGGGTTTGCACGAAAATATGTGCCGGAGCCAAAGTTCTCAAAACTCAGCAAACTACCTGTCAACGAGTCCAGAATGATGATACGAACTCAACGGTATCTCCGGAATTTGATTCCGATGAGCCGATCTCAAAATGACCCGTTGGCCCGGATATTGGTATCTGACTTGCACCGAAATGCGTACCAGACCCAATGTCCACCAAAACCTAGCAAAATATATATCAACGAGTCTAGAATGACGATACGAACTCATCGGTATATCCGGAATTGGATTCCGATGAGCCGGCGTCAAAAAGTCTCGTTGACCCAGAATGTGGGACCCACTTTGCACCGAAAAACGTGCCCGGGCCTACGTTCTCCAAATCTAACAAATTTTATATGAAAATATGCCAGAACGACGCCACAAGTCTACTAGTGGTGTCAAAAATGAAATCTGGAGTCCCGTGTTCAAAAATGGAATTTTACAAGTTGGAAATTACGAATTTGGACGACCAACTTTGACGTCGAATTCAACCAATCAAACAAGCTCACAATGAAACGAAACTGGAGGGGTAGCAAGAGGGTTATACCAGCTTCACACCGGAACTAGTAGCACGCCAAACGGAGTTGCGGTGGAGGAGATACAAGCTGGCGAAGTTGGCCCCGCGAAACTGTCCAAATTTAATACAATTTAAACGGTCAACTTGGTGGCCGGTTTTGATGTATCAAACGATAAAATTAACGGACAAAAATTGACAGGAATGAAGGTGGATATACCGAGATTGCGACGGAGCAAAGAAATTGCCGATCCAACGGTCGGATTTCTAGGAAAATGTGCACAAAGTTGCTGCGACGGAGCGCTAATTCTGAGTTCCAAACTCGCGCGCGCCGACGGGATCTCGTTCAAAACGCACAAATCGCCTCGACGGCGCGTCCCGGAGGACGTTGGCCATCAGGGAACTATGCTTGGAGTTCGCCGGAGCTAGGGGGTGTCCACGGCGGCCCACGCGGCGGCACGGCGGCGCACGACGGCGGCCCGCCCGCGCGCACGTGTGCGCGCCTGCATGCGATGGTCGGTGCAGCCGCTGCTGCTGGAGCTCTTGGCTGCTGTCGCAGCTGCACGCGAAGGCTGCGCGGTCTAGTCCCGGCAGAGGTGCGGCCATGCGCGGCCAATGGCGGCGGGCACGGCGGCGAAAATGATGGTGGTGGTGATGGCTTGCATGGAGATGGTGGTGTTGATGTTGAAGATGAGGAGGAAGGAGGTGGTGCGGGTGGTGCGCCGAGCTCAGCCATGGTGGCCGGCGGCGAGGATGGCCAGGGGCTCGTCTAGGAAGGCTGGTGGTGGCCGAGTGAGTGCAAGGTGGTGGTGGTGGTGGTGGAGATGAAATGATGTGGAGATGGTGGTGATGATGGTATTGATGGTGGTGGGAATGGCTCATGGGAGGAGAAGAATCGGTGAGGAGGAGGATGGTGGTTGTGCCCGACGGCCAGGGTGGTCGACGGCCAGGAGGAGGGGAGGTCGGGGGCTGGCCATGGGAGAGGTTCAGGGAGGAGAGGACTTGCATGGCTGTGTGATGTGAAGGTGGGGTGTTGTGTGAGTTGTTGTAGTAGGAAATAAATGTAGAGAGAGAGAAAGAGAGGATAAGAGAGAGAGATGGAAAAAGTGTGTTCCCTAGAAATTAGGGCCGGCACACAATGAGAGGGGGAGTGAGCTGTGTGATTGTTGGAAAATGAATGGTGATGATTTGTTTGGGAAATCAATGGCTATGATTTATTTAGAGAGAATTGTCCATTCTAATGGAAATTAAAATCAATAGGAAAATTCTATTAAATATAGAAAAATAGGCAAAATGAGTACTTGATATTTTTGGGCAAGAATTATGAGGGTGTCTTGATGGAGGGTAGCACAAGGCTGGACTGGACTCGGTAGAGCCGGATTGGATCAAAATTGGATATTGTGCGAAAATCGAATTAAAAATTAGACGTTGATGATTATGTGTAAATAAGTAGCACATGGGGATTCCAATAAATGGGACACAAGTAGCGGACGGATAGTAGGCTCAATATGGGCCATATCCATAGTTGGGGCTTACAGGTTTTGGTCGACAGGGGATCCACAAATTGAGTTGGAAGATGAATGTGACGCCGTGGAGTGAAATAAAATCGGGTCACGTGTCGGGAAAGTTGTGCGAATCAAATGGAGCACAAAATGACGTGTCTGAGTGAGACACGAAGGTCATGGGTGATGAGCGCCTCGAGTAGATCATCAATGAGGAGTTGGTTTCAAGAAACTGACTGGTCTTGCGCTCCCAATTTAAAAGTCATGGTAACGCGCTGAAAATGATCAAGGAAAAGAGTGGGAAAATCAATTAATAATCAGACGGTCTAATTCGACCCGAAGTTCAGCGAAGCAAAAAGAGCACAAGGGAACAAGTTTGGGTGGGACACCATATACCGTCATGAAGGTAATCGTGTCCACTCCAAAACTCGTGAAGAAGATTTCCAGAGTTGAACATCCCTGATACTCCAATTATCAATGGCATGAAAGAGTACACTTACAGATAAATAAATAAAATAAAATATTTATCAAAACCAAATAATCAGGAAAATAAAATAAAATGAAAAAAATTCAACCCGAAATTCAGGGTGCTCACATCCTACCCACCTTATAAAAATTTCGTCCTCGAAATTAAAATGTCCATCCTCCCTCTAGGTCAAACCCCCACAATAAAAGTCCCAGAACTTAAATACAACATACCATCAAAAAGGACAACGTCCAGGGTTATGGCATACGGTGGTAGTGAAAGTCTCATCTAGGTATACTAGTCATACTAACCAAGGCGGTCATCGGGTATCCAAACACACAAGCAATCCAGAGTGCTAAACTTAGAAAAGATACAGAAATAACAATCATCAAAACTGTAAGACAGTCTACCATCCTATGTGAAAACTGGTACTCATAAAAAAATAAAGGAAGGTAACTACCAATCATCTGAAAAAAGTACTATCCCAAGAAAATCAAAATCACAAGCTGAAGAATTGAAAGTCACTTGCATTGAAATCCAATCACAATATATATATAGAGAGAGCGTTAGAGAGGAAAAAGTTTAACATTATGTGTATGGGAACATGTTCATATGGTTAGATAGTAGGCGTGTGTGTACGTGAACATACATGAAGGTGTATATGAGGATTGTGTTTCAATTCAATGGCTATCAAGTTACACTAATCATGGCATATTGGTTAAACAATCTGCAATACGCAACTTATTTAATCATAACATGCATAGCTAACCATATATATATAAAAAGGTAGAGACTTAGCCATGTATTTATATATATTATAACATGTATGCCTAAGCTCTATATACATCTATCTAGATATACAATCATAACATAGAGGGGAAGGGTAAGGTTAAATGACAGTATATACTATGTTAGAGTGTGTGTGTGTGTGTCCTTGTACAGGGTTATAGCTTAGTATTAAAAAGTTAAACCAGGGTTTAGTTCAGCATTTACATACAAATCTGAAATGAGCTAACATTTTAACAAGTGTAATATTAACATAGTACAATTTCAAAATTTATGAGTTTGAAACATCACAACTAATCTCAATGCTCCCAATACATCCTAGCATGATAGAAATGAAACCCTAACATACTATCAATACGTTTATCTATGCGTACAGTTCAATATTACATGTTAAATCTGAAATTTAACTAAACATGGAAATCAATGTAAAAAAAATATTAACATGTATTCAGTTTTCAGGATTTTGATAAAATTTAACATCAAAACCAACTCAATGTTTATCACAGACTAACATGTAAGAATATAAATCCTAACATTTTATCCCTACATACAACAATGTACACAGCTTTAAATATTATATTAAGAAAATAAGACAGCAATTTAAACTAAACATTTGGAATTCAGTATTAAGGGTTAATATGCATGCAGTCTCAGATTGGACAATTTAACATAACTTAACCAATTTCTCTAAAAATTGAAACCTTGTAGATATCATGCAAGTGCAGTTATGTAAACAAAACTAACAACATGTAACCTATATTTGAATTACGACTTTAAACTGGGAAAAAAAAACAGAAAACCAGGAATATTGGGGTTGGAAATTAACATCAACAACATATTAATATGTATCTAGATATGTGGAAAAATTAAGTGTAGCATGCATACGTGTTAGGCAAAGTGTCTGTTATATAAATATACTCATATATTCTCATGTCCCCAAAAAATAATTCTACGTTAAGACTAACATTTAGATCCCTACCAAGATTACAAGCAGGTGATTGACGTAATCAAGACAGCTTTATTATTATCTAATACAAGAAAAATAGCAAGAAAGAATAACGATAAAATCTGTTTTGCTTATCTGTTTAAAGAAGGAACCGTTTTGAAATCCAGAGTTAAAATATCAAATTCAAGATAAAGTTTAGCAAAATCATCAATTCATTGTATTATGAAAACTCCTAGCAAGAAATTTCACAAGGTTTATAAAAATATCTAAAGCTACATCCTAAGTTAATAATAGGAAGCAAACGAAACAAAATGAATAATAATTCCTTTTTTTTTTGAATAACTGAACAAAGTAGAGAAAACATGTTCAAAAATATTTAAGGTGCAATCTGATAATCATATGCGTCTATCCAAAATTATGGTACTCTAAATCCTCGTCATACTAGTAAGCAAGGCTACGATAATCACAGAGCCCTTGACTTATGCACATATCTCTAGAATCATGGTATTTAATATTTTCGCGGTGCCGCTAGCTTGGCTGCGAAAACCTTAAATTCCCATACCCGAAAAATATATCCAGAGTCAGACTATATGTCCTCACCATGCTGGCTAATGTGACTATAGAAGGCTAGATTCCATAACATAGATGACCTAGCCCATATAATTTTCATCTTGCCAAAAATTAAATTAAATCAACAACGAATACCCAAAAATCATATTTATCAACGAACATTAAAATTCAAAAATGAACAAAAATCTATCAAAATACAAACTCGAATGCAACAGCTATCATAAAAATTCAAAATTCATCAATCATTCATCAAAATTAATAAATACAAACTCAAATTCAACAATAATCCACTAAAATCAAATTTAACAACAAAAAGTAAAAATAAATCAAATCAAGGGAAAAAGAGAGTTTTCAAATCGAAGTTAAATAAGATTCTCCAGGGTCGTCCCAGGAATCTCTCAAGGGTTCCTAACTGTGATTGAGTACCTTCAAAATATATTCTATTCCTACTGCAGGCTGTAGTGGTACTCCAGTTCGAATACCACTACACTTTTAGTCTCGACCTGCATGGGCCACCACTAAAAACGTGTCACGACCCGCGCCCTAGAGTTAGGGCACGAGAACGTAACAACGCCCAGCCTACGCCGCAGTGTCGGCGGTAGAACGCTGTCCTAGGTCTCAATGCATCTAACAGTATAAGACTAAACAGTTTATACTCCCCGAATGGGGGTGACATAGCAGATATAAACTCAATCACATCTAAGGTAGAGCATGATAAGGATAGATAAAACATGAAATCCCAAAGAGATATAGGAGATAGAAGTCTAAGTGTCTAAGATACATAAACCCAGAAATACATCTCAAAACTTAAATACAGATACAGTAATCCACAAAGTAAATACAACTCCAGACAAAATGAAATAACTACCTAAACAACCTCTAATGTGTCTCCTCTAGGCTAGCAGGCAATCCCCAAGCTATCTGTAAAATTTATCAACAGGTCCAGTCAGGACTGGAACGAGCACATTACATCTCAACAATTCATAGCAGGTTAGAAAATATAATCATGCAGTAAAGTAAGATACAAGATCTGAAGAAATACAGTATGTAAACAGGGAGAGAGAACTGTAATAGAAATATCTACTATAAATAGAGAACTAACAGTGGCTAGTGATGTAGAGTACAGAATAGCACATGTGAACAGGACAGATTTGTACAGGATATCGAGGTTGTACAGGAATCTACACTACAATGGAATTGTTCACACGACTACTAGCACTCCCCCGTATCCCCAATCAATACACAAGGATCTAAACAGGTTATGTTATTGCACAGGATATCACATGGGGGCCCATATAGGGTGCACATGATAGTATACATGGGACTCCGTGAACATAAGAGTACAAGATTCACATGAGTGCACATGTAATGAAAGCACAGGAGTACACGATGAAAGTGAAACGCACATGACATAATGTACCCGATGCTCCCGAGGGGGATAACATCGCATGAGAAGATACATATAGTACTAATCCGTGATAATGTCGTGACAGCATCAAGTATAGTAATCTAAAGCAGGAATATAATTCTAAGCAGGATATGAAATGATCAGAGAATGTACTCGCCTCGATAACCTGAACAGCTGATAAGTATAGGAGGGTCCCACTGAAGCCACAGAGTCCTATTTAAAGTAACACAGGTTACAAGGTGTTCAAGTTGTAATAAATGAATCTCTATAATCAATCTACATTATTCTAGGTTCTTCTAGGTCAAAATAACTCTAGGTCGACTCCGGTCAATAATCTAGTCAAACTAGGTCAAGTGTTGACTTACAGTTGACTTTGGGTCAACTGGTCAACTCTGGTCAAACAGGGTCAATTCTAGTCTAATATAAAGTGTACTTCGTTATTTGTACGTCGAAACTTACGATACGCAAATCGAGATAAGAAGATTATCGGTAAGGTTGATAATCTTGTTATAGTGATCCACTTGTCCAACTTGTCAATTTCAGCGATGTGAGATCACTGGAATTGGCTGATCTCAGTTTCGTTGTACTAATCCCGAAATACGAACATTATATGAATTAATTATTAATTAATTATAAAAAGGTTAAACTCAGAGAAATTATCAACAAACATTGTCGGACGATGAAAGGAACATCGCCAACGTGTCCAGAATGGTCAAATTAGCTAGGATAGCCTACCCAACGGTCCAATTTGGACACAAGGGCAAAAAGGTAATTTCGGGTCAAAACGGTATCCGTGTCGGAGCCGTTTTGCACCGAAAAACGTGCAAGAAAACAAGTCAACAAAATATAACAAATTATATGTCCACGAAACCAGAATGTCGATACGAACCCAACGGTATTTCCAGAATTGGATTCCGTTGACCCGATCTCCATTTGGCCCGTTGACCAGAACTTGAAATTCCGGTTTGCACGAAAATGCGTGCCGGAGCCAAAGTTCTCAAAACTCAGCAAACTACCTGTCAACGAGTCCAGAATGATGATACGAACTCAACGGTATCTCCGGAATTGGATTCCGATGAGCCGATCTCAAAATGACCCGTTGGCCCGGATATTGGTATCCGACTTGCACCGAAATGCGTACCAGACCCAATGTCCACCAAAACCTAGCAAATTATATGTCAACGAGTCCAGAATGACGATACGAACTCATCGGTATATCCGGAATTGGATTCCGATGAGCCGGCGTCAAAAAGTTCCGTTGATCCAGAATGTGGGATCCACTTTGCACCGAAAAACGTGCCCGGGCCTATGTTCTCCAAATCTAACAAATTTTATATGAAAATATGCCAGAACGATACCACAAGTCTACTGGTGGTGTCAGAAATGAAATCTGGAGTCCCGTGTTCAAAAATGGAATTTTACAAGTTGGAAATTACGAATTCGGACGGCCAACTTTGGCGTCGAATTCAACCAATCAAACAAGCTCACAATGAAACAAAACTGGAGGGGTAGCAAGAGGGTTATACCAGCTTCGCACCGGAACTGGTAGCACGCCAAACGGAGCTGCGATGGAGGAGATACAAGCTGACGAAGTTGGCCCCGCGAAACTGTCCAAATTTAATACAATTTAAACGGTCAACTTGGTGGCCGGTTTTGATGTATCAAACGATAAAATTAACGGACAAAAATTGACAAGAATGAAGGTGGATATACCGAGATTGCGACAGTACGAAGAAATCACCGATCCAACGGTCGGATTTCCGGGAAAACGTGCGCGAATTTGCTACGACTGAGCGCCAATTCTGAGTTCCAAACTCGCGCGCGCCGACAGGATCTCGTTCAAAACGCACAAATCGCCTCAACGGCGCGTCCCGGAGGATGGTGGCCGTCAGGGAACTATGCTCGGAGTTCGTCGGAGCCAGGGGGTGTCCACGGCGGCCCACGCGACGGCACGGCGGCGCACGACGGCGGCCCGTCCACGCGTGCGTGTGCGCGCCTGCATGCGATGGTCGGTGCAGCCACTGCTGCTGGAGCTCTTGGCTGCTGTCGCAGCTGCACACGAAGGCTGCACAGCCTAGTCCCGACGGAGGCGCGGCCATGCGCGGCCAATGGCGGCGGGCACGGCGGCAGAAATGATGGTGGTGGTGATGGCTTGCATGGAGATGGTGGTGTTGATGTTGAAGATGAGGAGGAAGAAGGTGGTGCGGGTGGTGCGCCGAGCTCAGCCATGGTGGCCGGCGACGAGGATGGCCAGGGGCTCGGCCTAGGAAGGCTGGTGGTGGCCGAGTGAGTGCAAGGCGGTGGTGGTGGTGGAGATGAAATGATGTGGAGATGGTGGTGATGATGGTATTGATGGTGGTGGGAATGGCTCATGGGAGGAGAAGAAGTGGTGAGGAGGAGGATGGTGGTTGTGCCCGACGGCCAGGGTGGTCGACGGCCAGGAGGAGGGGAGGTCGGGGGCTGGCCATGGGAGAGGTTCAGGGAGGAGAGGACTTGCATGGCTGTGTGATGTGAAGGTGGGGTGTTGTGTGAGTTGTTGTCGTAGGAAATAAATGTAGAGAGAGAGAAGGAGAGGATAAGAGAGAGAGATGGAAAAAGTGTGTTCCCTAGAAATTAGGGCCGGCACACATTGAGAGGGGGAGTGAGCTGTGTGAATGTTGGAAAATGAATGGTGATGATTTGTTTGGGAAATCAATGGCTATGATTTATTTAGAGAGAATTGTCCATTCTAATGGAAATTAAAATCAATAGAAAAATTCTATTAAATATAGAAAAATAGGCAAAATGAGTACTTGATATTTTTGGGCAAGAATTATGAGGGTGTCATGATGGAGGGTAGCACAAGGCTGGAATGGACTCGGTAGAGCCGGATTGGATCAAAATTGGACATTGTGCGAAAATCGAATTAAAAATTAGACGTTGATGATCATGTGTAAATAAGTAGCACATGGAGATTCCAATAAATGGGACACAAGTGGCAGACGGATAGTAGGCTCAATGTGGGCCATATCCATAGTTGGGGCTTACAGGTTTTGGTCGACAGGGGACCCACAAATTGAGTTGGAAGATGAATGTGATGCCGTAGAGTGAAATAAAATCGGATCACATGTCGGGAAAGTTGTACGAATCAAATGGAGCACAAAATGACGTGTCTGAGTGGGACACGAAGGTCATGGATGACGAGCGTCTCGAGTAGATCATCAATAAGGAGTTGGTTTCAAGAAACTGACTGGTCTTGTGCTCCCAATTTAAAAGTCATAGTAACGCGCTGAAAATGATCAAGGAAAAGAGTGGGAAAATCAATTAATAATCAGACGGTCTAATTCGACCCGAAGTTCAGCGAAGCAAAAAGAGCACAAGGGAACAAGTTTGGATGGGACACCATATACCGTCATGAAGGTAATCGTGTCCACTCCAAAACTCGTGAAGAAGATTTCCAGAGTTGAACATCCCTGATACTCCAATTATCAATGGCATGAAAGAGTACACTTACAGATAAATAAATAAAATAAAATATTTATCAAAACCAAATAATCAGGAAAATAAAATAAAATAAAAAAATTCAACCCAAAATTTAGGGTGCTCACAGTGGGGGAATGTGGTAGGTTGAGGTGGAGGTGTATCAGTCAACTGGTCAGCTGACTGAATATGGAGGGCCCCATTCTCGGGCGTAACATACTGGGACGAACGAGTAAGCACCATCTAATAAAAGTAAAAAGGACTTATAAGGATTTGTTTAAAGTAAGCAATCATAGACAAGAAAATCTAATTTATAATAGCAAACATGTGATGTTTTCCTATGTTGCAATCCTAGCATTCATCTAGGTGTTCTAAGCGTCATTTCTAATATTGTCTAATTACCTTAAGTTCCTAATTGCAAGCATGCTTGGTACAATAACGTAACCAAACAGTTTAGTCAGGACCTGCATGGGCCACCACTAAAAATATGTCACGACCCGCTACCCAAATTGTTGGGCCAGGCCGAGTCATGCCCAGCCTACGTTTGATATAAAACGTAGTAAGCTGTTCTAAAGACAACAGGATAAGACTAAATGTGCTAACAGTTCTATAAGTGAATAAAAGTCATAAATGCTCCAAACACAAAAGTCGACTCATATAGTAAAATGTCCAAAGTACAAGTGAACTGAAATGTAAAACTGGATACATGTCCAGTTACAAAAATATATAGTCTAATACATGACTACTCTCCAAAAGTCTAAAAACAAAAGACAACTAGGCGAGGTTTCCCGCAGGAACATCCTCGTAAAGCAGAGCCGGGTCCTCGGCAGTATCCCCATAATATGTATCGCAGAGTAACTCCTCCTCAGTAAGGACACCTACAACGTTATCCTATCAGGACGGGAGCAAGTACTGAATCTAACAAACATATAATACTGATCATGTGATGAAAAGAAATGGCATATCAAGTTTGTTCAGTTTTTAGGTACATTTTATCATGGCAATAGATATTCATTTTAAAGTTTAAAACTGTAGTAGGTGAGTGATCAGTCAATAGGTAATCAGAATGTACAGCGGTACATATCAATTTTTTGATGTGCACATACGTACACATAACGGCATCGATGTATATCCATACACAAACGCGGGACCAGACATACGACACAGATACATATAGAATGTAACGGTGCTCGGTAAATACATACGGAGAAGGGGGTCATGATCACGTACACTACTAGCAGTTTCCCCTTAACCCGTCATTTAAGTATGTGAGAGATATGAGATACGGTATAAACATGGTAGAGACTGAAAGTAATACAACATGTAAAGTTCTAACTTGCTACCCCAAGGATCAGCATTTAACATGGTTGGTAAATCACAGTTTATTGTTATAGCAGTATGTAAAGTTCGTAGAAAGTACTTGCCTCTAGCAAAGCAAAGCAAAACAAGCTGCGATAAAAGTGCTATGGATGTCCGGTAACTCGTCACTGTAGAAATAATTACATAAACTTAGCTTTTACACTAAGCTAAAACGCTAAGACACTAATCTGTGAAACACGACTTGTGACTGGGTACCTAGCCAAAATGATGATTCTGGCATAGGAGACCAATGTGGGGTGACACACTACTTTACTAACTTTCTAGGGTCTTTATACTAGTGAGGGGTGGGGTTCAACACGGCTAAAACTCAAAATAACACAAGAAGCTACAAGTCGTAATTAATCAATAAATAAATCAAATGATCATTGTGTTCTAACAATTTTAGAGTTAGACAAAAAGCCTAGTTTTACTTAAAGTAAAGTACCAAAGTGATCTTTGTTAATCGTAAAAATTTATTAAAATTTTTCTGAAATTTATTAACCAGTACAAGTATTTTATAAAAAATCAGTTTTCCTAAGTACACAGAAAATGAGTTTTGGTTCCATATGCCAAATTAGTGGCAAAACTGTAATTTAAATACTATAAAAATTATACTAAATTAGCTAACTTAACATAGTATCTAAATACTATTTTTCCATAATTTTAACAGTACTTTAAGTATTTTTAGAAAATCAAAAACAGCATTGCACACAATTAAAATTAAATAATTAATTATCTGCGTATTTTGTCCATGTATATAATTTGAACCAAAGTTCAAATACAGGACCCAAGGCCATGAATCAAGTCCAATATGACTTGCACAGGTCTTGAATGTGTAAAAACACATTTGGGTCCAAAAACCCATGCTAGGCTTGGACACCAAATGGTTGCAGTAATTTAAATACACTAAAATACAAATTGGTAAAAAGTAGAAAATAAATATTAATATTTTAATGGGATGAAATTATACATAGTGAAAACATACATATATATTTATAAGGAAAATACTTAATTTATATATATATATATATATATATATATATATATTATATATATCATATATATATATATATATATATATATATATATATATCTAAGGAAACATTTAATTATAAAGTGTATACTAATAATATATATATACACATGAAAATATATATACCTATATGTATACAAATACAAATATATATATATATATATATATATATATATATATCTATATATATATATATATATAGATATATATATATATCTATATATATATATAATTACTACATAAAAATATACACACAAGAAAATATACATATATACATATATGTACATAAATACTATAATATATATATATATATATATATATATATATATATATATATATATATATATATATATATATATATATATATATATATATTCTTTTTTTCTTTTTTTTTTTTTCTTTTTTTTTTGGGGGGGCCCGGGGGGGGGGGGGGGGGGTCCGGGGTGGGGGTACCCGGGGGAGGGGGGGCCAGGGGGGGGAAGGTGTAGGCACGGGGTCGCACCGAGGCCGCGGCCTAAGGCCGCCCAGCCACCTCGGACGAAGGGGGGCTCGAACCTAGCCCACCGCTAGGGGACCCCTCCACTTAACCACAAGGGCTAAGCCCGCCTACATATATATATATCTATATATATATATATATATTTATATATATATATATATATATATATATGTATATTTCTTGTGTGTATATATAATTTACTACTATAAAATATGTATATATATATATATATATATATATATATATATATATCTATATATATATATATATATATATATATATATATGTATATATATAATTTACTAACTATAAAAATATACACACGAAATATATACATATACATATATATACATACATACATATATATATATATATATATATATATATATATATATATATATAAATTCTATATATATAAACAGCATTATATATACATAAATAGTATGTATAATAATACATATATCTATATATATAATATATATATATATATATATATATATACTATATATATATTTTTCACAAGAAATATATATATATATATATATATATATATATATATATTATATATATAATATATATATATATATATCAAATATATATATAATATTATATATATATCTATATATATATATATATATAATATATCTATATATATAATATATATACAAATACTGTATATAAATATACATGTATATAAATATACATATAAATATACAATACATGTAAAAAAAAAAATATACTACATACATATATATAATAAGTACTAAAATGAAGTATATATTTATATATATATATATATATATATATATATATATAATATTATATATATATATATATTATATATATATATATATAATCTACTCTATGTATATAAATATATATACAGTATAAAAAAAAATATATATAATATATATATCTACATGTATATAATATACATATATATATATATAATATATATATATCTATATTATATAATATATATATATATATATAAACAGCATATATATATATAATAGTATTATAATACTACATATATATATATATATATATATATCTATATATAGATCTATATATATATATATATATAACAAAAAGAAAAAAGAAAAATAGGAAAACAACACAGGGGCTCGAACTCGGCCCACTGTGCGCGCAGGTGGGGGGGGGATTTAACTCGGTCGAGCTGGCCAGGGGTCAGCCCGAGCTCTGTGTTAGGGATAGGACTTAGGTAGTATTATTAGGTTCTGTTTAATTAACACATAAAAAAAATTCGACCCTGTGTCCTGACATTAGGGACACAGGTATTAATGTGTCTGGGCTAGCACGACACGTACGAGTTCAGTCTCGCGTGTCCAGTTTGTCCCTCATGCTCGCCAGGACACGGCGAACAATATAGACTCAACACGAGACTGCACGACACGAGAAAACAATGGTACATACGTGTCCGACTTCGGGAGAAGTTTTCGAAGGCGGAGACGGCAGCTAGGGGCGTTCGGGACGGTGGCGCTTGGGCGGCGATCGACCCAGCGTACTGAATGGTGGTGGATGGGCTGTTGGTCGCTGTGGGGGCGCGTAGGGGATCGTCGGAGTTAGGGTTTCGGTGGGGTGAGAGTGGAAGATGGGACGGTTTGGTGGTCGTGGGAAGAGTTTAGGGTTAGGGTCTGGTCGGGGAAGAGAGGGGAGTTTTATAGGGGGTTAATGGCGGTTCTAGGTCGGTCGGGGCAGCCGGAAATGGCGGGGGCAGCCTCGTCGGTCGTCGGTCGGGGGTGGGTAGGAATAGGAAGTTTGCACTTAGGTCCCCCTAGATTTAGGTTATTATGGTTAGGTCCCTCCAGTAGGTATATACATACTTAATTTGCATAACAGAATTAAAACAATTCCTAAATTGTAAACTGCTATAATACAATTTAAATAATTATAAATCTGTATTAAACAATTCTAATAATTGCAAAGTGTATATTAAAACATTTAAATAAATTACAAAATGATATTTTTAATATATAAAACTCATTTAAAAATCATTTAAAATTCTAAAAAATTCTTAAAAATCTAAATATTATTTAAGGCTAAATTGACACTAAAATTAATTAACACTAATTAATATGAATTTGAAAAATAGGGGCTTACAGATGACACTAGGCTCTCGTATTGTAGATCGACCTCTTCGGGCACGCTCGTGGGCGACAGATTTCCGCCCACACACCGGACGACTGTATTGAGGGATATGATTCTTCTGCGACCGCCCCTGCACTCCTAGGACTGGACCGTCCACCCTGGTCCCTTCCCGACCGAGTTTGTTCTCGCGGCCAGTGCTCAGCGTGGGTCTACCTCGACCCTGGCTGCATCCCTACCGGTTCGCATATAATCCATCCTGGCTCTCTCTGACATGCCTTTTCGTTCGACACGTTGAGTCGTCCTCGTGTCTCCATGAAGTTGAGGACGTCCCCGCGATGTATTACCGAACCGTGGCCCCTACTTCCTCCAAATATCCCGTCCTCTGAATTCCATGGTTCCTAGGCATCCCTTGCCGTAGACGTCGCCGTCGGCCCACCGTCGTCCACCCTCCGCCTATCTCCCAGGAGGCCTCATCGGAGCCAGCCCCCGCCTCTCCTTCTCCGGATGGGAGGCCGTAAGCCGCCGACACCTCATCGCCAATGTCTTGAAACCTAAATCAGGGGAACCACCGCCGCAGCCATCTTTTTACTATTGATTATATTATTATATATTATATATATATATATATAATATATATATAATATTATATATATATATGCCATGGCGCGTTAGCGTAACGGTAAGACCGTTGGCACCCGGGGTGTGAGATCGTGAGATCGATCCCTCACGGGCTGCTGGGTGGCATTGCCATGGCTCCCGGGCCAAATGCTGGCTGGGTGGTTCTAGCCCGAGGTTTTAGTCCACGGACGTTTGGTTTAATATATATTTTTTTTGAAAGAAGGTAATTGTGGCGAACGCTCCCACCGGGAATCGATCTCCTGACTACTCGGGCCGCATGCATCTCTCTTACCACTAGGCTAGAGGTCATCTGCCATTTGGTTTAATATATATATATATATATATATATATATATTTATATATATATATATATATATATATATATATATTAATTTTTGAAGCAATGGGACTTGTGGCGAACTCGCCTCCACTGAGGCTCGAACTTCCGACCCTTTGGTCGCATGCATCTCTCTTAACCACTAGGCTAGAGGTCATTTGCATATATATATATATATATATATATATATATATATATATATAGATATAATATATATATAGATAATGATTGTTCTTTATTCCAAAAAAAAAAAAAAAATTGATGATTGGTTCGTTCGGTATTTTCGGTATGGTATTACACTCAACGTTCCATTACCACTATACCAGTTTTGTCGGTTCGACAATTCGGTATCGGTACATAATTTCGGTTCAATTTTTCGAAATATTTTTAATCGATATTCGGTCGATTTTTTCGGTACCGGTCGGTATTTGCTTACCTCTATCGGATGGTGGTGGAGGATAAAAAGTTAAAAAATTTGAACAGTTGAAAGTATCAAATTGTAATTTAACTTAAAACTTTTGATATATTCAAAATCGAAAACAAACCAAAATTATTATTTCATTCGATTTAGTTTTTGGTCCAATATCGAATCATTATCGTCCTCGTCCTCGTCCTCGTCCTCGTCCTCGTCCTCGTATATATTTCTTTAAGGTGGCATGGTTTCCACAATCTTTAAAGAATCCGAACATTTAATGTTGCACAAGGGAACCGAAAGACCGAAGCATACTTATTGTTCAACAACCTATGTTTCTCCTTTAATAGCTCGCGTTATCATCGTCAAATATTTATTGGTCCAACTGATTGAACTGATTGATACATGTCACATAGTAGCAGAGCATTATTGGGTTGGCAATATGTAGCATTCAGTAGTGGCTAGATTTTTCTTTCTTAAGAATCTCACATTTTTGTACACTATGGGCAATATTTTATTCTTTTGGTCGAACCCACTGTAGTGACTGCAAAATGAGACTGCAGAACACCGAACCACCTGCATAGTACAAGAGTATGGGCAAGATGTAGAGCAGCATTTTGTTGCTAACGCATTTACTGAGAGTTACTTGGGAAGAGATATCGAGACTGCTGATATTTATTGCTACTTCGTACCTGCATATAATTAAGAATATTTAATGCGTCTCACTGGTCGACAAGATAGTTATAGATTATTTAGTAATAAGATCGCATATAATATTTAATATTAGAATTTAAGTCTAATATAATATTTAACAGAAAATTTTAAAAAGAGCATCATAGTTTAAATAAATTCCAAAAAGAGCATTAGGTTTAATAAAATTGTATAGAAAGGTCCCAACTTGACTCTAACACTATGTTTGGAAACATAGGAGCGAAGGAAGAGGAAAATTTGAGAGGAAGAAAAATTGAGGGAGAGGAAAGTTAACTTTACCTCTTCTTATTTGGATGACCAAAAAATGGAGGGAGAAAAAGTAAAAATTAACTTTTGTTTGTTTGTGAGAGATGATAAATTACTGATTTGTTCTTAACTTTTTCATGATTTTTAAAATAATCAATTGATAGGAGTTAAACTCATCCGTAAATTTTTTATGAGATGTCTCATAATGTGAGTTGTAGATTAACTAAGAGCATCTCCAACCCTATTGTGACTTTGGAAAAAAGTTAATGCCACATAGGAATGACAAAATTTTATTCAAAGTTCTTCTCCAATGCAATTGTCAAGTCATTGTGAAGCTTATGTGACAAAAATTAAAAGACATGTGAAGTTGATTGTCTTGTTCTAGACAATGCCTTGACAATGTCTTCTCTTCTATTCATCAATTATGAATAAAAATATTAGAAAAAAGAAAGAAGATGAGTAGTTGTCTTAAAGTTGTATTGGAAGTTGGAAAAAAATACTTTTTATTGTCTTCTCAATACTTTTGCATGGAGATAGTTTTCTACTCATTGTCTTTTGAGATATAATTTGCCACATAAACAAGACATTGTCTTGTGGCTCATGCCACATAGGAGCCACTAAGACTCACAACACTTAACAAGACCATAGGGTTGGAGATGCTCTAATCCAGTAATATATATGAAGTTAACTAATTAAAAATTTATAAGACACCTCATAAACAAAAACAAAAATATTATATTTATGATTTTCTTTTGCTAGAGATATCTCAAAATTATAAATATATATTTATAGTGTCTACAACTCACGTTTATGGTTTTTTTAAGATTAACTATATGTACGTGAGTTGTAGATTAACTATACATGTGAGTTGTAGATTTTTTAAGATTAACTATATACGTGAGTTGTAGATTAACTAGATTTTTTTAAGATTAGCTATATATGTTTATATTTTATTTTTTATTAGAGATAATACAGTACTGTAAGAAATTTAACTAATAAATAAATCAAATACAAATCTTATATTTGAATTAAGATTTAAATAATAAATATTATCTTTAAAATATAAACTTTATAGCAATTAAACTCCTACGATATTATTTATTTATTTTTGAGATGTCTTAAACGTGAGTTGTAGATAAAATCAATATTTGCTTAAGATTTCAAAATTGACTTTTTTGGTTTATATTATGTTTTTATTGTTAGAGATAATACAGTAATTTATATGAATTTAAATTGTAAATAAATCAAAATACAAAGTCTTATATTCGATTTAAGATTTAAATGATGAAATATTATGTTTAAAATAATCAAATTTATAGACTCGTACATGAACATTTTTATGAGAGTTTTAGATTACCTGATATGTAGCAATCACAACCGATAATTTTTGTGTGATATGTAAGCTGATAGGAGAGAAATATATATACTACCCAAAGAAAAAAAAGAAAAGAATATGAACGGACAACCTAGAAAAAGAAAGAGAATTGATTGAGGGGTAATTGGGTAAATATTACCCAATTCCCTCAAGCACCTACATTTTCCTCCCGGTTTTGGGAGAAATTTTTTTGGTGAGGCCTACCAAAATTTTTCCTCTAGATTTCCCTCCTCCTATTTCTTTCCCCCCTTTCCAAACAACTTAGTTTCTAATTTTCCTTCAACTTTTCCCTCAAATTTCCCCCTCCCTCTATTTCCCCTCGTTCCCAAACGTAGTGTAAAAGTCCGATTGCTGATGTCAGCCTGTTTAAGGAGAGTGGACGGAGAGATTAAAGTATTGTTTGGGAAGAGAGAAAAATGGGAGGAAGAAAAATTTTGAGGAAAAATGGGAGAAAAATTAAAAGTAGTAGTGTTTGGGAAGAGGGAGGGGAATTAAGAGAGAGGAATGTGGGAGGAAAATTCATGTGGGTCCCACTCAAAAATTTTTCTCCCAAAAGTGGGAAGAAAATGGAGAGAGATGAGAGGATTGTGAAATAAATTATCCAACTACCCTTCAATAAAGTAGTTATTAATTATGATTTGAAAAAAATCAAGAACTAAATGGTAATTATATCTTTCTCCATAATAAATAAATATTATTTTTAAAATTTTTCTTCCCCTACTTTTTATTTATCCAAACAAGTGAAGGAAAAATTAATTTTACCTTCATTTTACTCTCCTCCATTTTCCTTTCCCTCAAATTTTTCTCTCCATCCCCTCCTAGGTTCCCAAACACAGCGTAAAGAGTGGGGGAGGGGATTAGAGAGCAGCCAGACTTTTGAAGTCCGATTGCTGACGTTATGGGCCGAACTTCAAAAGTCCGGTGGTTATTTAATTCCAACGCCTCTAGTTTTTTAAAACCTATATATACGTGTAAACCTACCACTTCACTCATCTTCCAAATTTTATCTCTCAAATTTCATCTCCCAAATTTCATCCCCAAATTTGTACAATATTCTACACAATTTTTAATTATTTCCAGGTAAACTAATTAATATCAATTTGTACAATATTGGGGTTAACTATTTCTATAAATTTTGGGGGACAATTTTTCTACACGTTTTGGGGTACAATATTTCTACAACTTTTCTACAAAATTTTGGGCTATTTTTCAATATTTCTAATTATTATTTTTTACAATATTTCTAATAAATTCTGATTATATTTATAATTTTTCTAATTATTTCTACAATATATCTAATTTTTCTTCAATATTCCTATTTATTTCTAATTATTTTTAAACAATATTTCTAATTATCTGTAATTATAGTTCTAATATTTCTAATTCTTTGTACAATATTTCTAATTTATTTTCTACAATATTTTTTTACACTATTTTCTACAAATTTTTCTAATAAAAATAATATCATAATTTGCAGATTATTTCTACAAATATTGTCTACACTATTTCTACAAATAATTGTACAAAATTCTACAAATATTGTCTACACTATTTCTACAAATATTTGTAGAAATTAATTTCTACATTATTTCTACAAATATTTGTAGAAATTAATTTCTACATTATTTCTACAAATATTTTCTAAAAACATTTCTACATTAATTTCTACGAAAAAAACTACTAATAATTTCTACTAATTTTTTTTTACATATTCTTAAAAATCCGGCTCCTTGCGTCAGCAGTTGACTTCAGCAATCGGACTTTTAAAGTCCGGCTTCTTTTTTTTTTTTTTAGTGCAGGCTTCTCTCTTAATTACATTAACAGCAACCAGACTTTAAAAGTCCGGTCCAATGCTCATTTCACAATTTCCAAAAACCTAATGCTCTTTTTGGAATTCATTTAAACGATGATGCTCTTTTTAAATTTTTTTGAATATTTAATATTAGAATTTGAATATAAGTATCTCTCCAAATTGATACTAGAGTGGGTTGGCCGTGACCTAAGGTGGCCGTTTAGGACCCACGGATCATGAGAGGTCCAAAAAAATAAAAAATAAATATGTTAATAATTTTGTATATTAAAATAGAACTAATATGTACCAGGGCCAGCTCTGAGTTCAACGGGGCCCTAGGCAAATTTTTAAAATAGGGCCCATATATAATTTAATTTTTAAAAAAAATTAAAAGTAAAATTTATAAAATGTTACAACCAAGAATTAAACCTAGGACCTATAATGTGCAAGTTTAACATAATAACCACTACTTCACACTTGTTTTGTAATAAAAGAGGATCATGTTACATATTAGTTGTCTTTTAGATACAAGATAACTAATATATATATTTAAATTAAATTTTATAGTCCCATATTCCATGGGGCCTTGGGGGGTCACCCTGGCCGCCCTGGTCCAGGGACCCTGATATGTACCATGGGCAATCTTAGAAACAAAGTTATTGTCGTTTAGTGGTTAGTACTTTAGATTTTTATATCAAAGTTCCTAAGTTCAATCCTTTGTAGTATCCATTTTTAAAGTTTTTTTAATATTTTTTACATTATGGGGGCTATATTTTGAAAATTTGCCTGGACCCGCCATGACTCCATGAGCCCAGGACCGACCCTAATACTAGATTTGGACGTGAATAGTGAATATGCTATCTGTTGTAAAAATAGAAGAAAGAGAGAAGAATTTGGTAGCCAGGAAAGAAGTATACGTTGCTTTCTCAATGATAACATATATAGAGAGAATATGTTGGAGGTTATTGTGAGTATAGATAAGGACATTCATATTTGGGTCTATCCAAATCACAACACTCCCCCTTGGATGTTCACTTTAATTATTGCATCATTAAAAAACTTTTCTAGGAAAAACCCTTTGGAAAAAATTCATATAAAAGAAAAGAGTACAATAATATTCTTCATGAATATGATTCTTCAGGAGTCCAAGTGGGTGCGAGTTACATGCCTCATTAAAAACCTTTCGAAGGAAAAACCCAGTGAAAAAAAATCGCAACGAAGAAAAATAATACAATGCGCAAAGACATAATTCAAGATGTCCCCATTGGCATCTTCAGGATGCTTGCATCTACAGGATGCCCCCCTCAAAAATATTACATTCTTGTTCTTACATCAATACGAAATAAAAATTAACCCTCAATATAATATTATATCACACCCTAACACTTTATTTTTCTATACATTTATACTCATATCCTTATGAAGATATTGCAGACTTTATTTGTGATTCATGATAGCTCGTAGCTCCCCCTGATATGTTGAACTGTTAAAAAATAGCCATGTACATTCTCTGTTCTCTTTGATGAAATTGTCGCAATGATTTGATTTAAAAAGTACCTGCAATATTATTTATAAAACATACATTGTTTGTGGTATCCCCTTAATGAAAACCATTCATCTGCATATCTCATTAGATCAAAACATTCATCAAGAATAATTTATGTGCTTAATATTACTCTAAAATATTGTGATGAATAAATGACAATAAAGAGTTAAATATGGTATTTTAGGACACGGAACATGTTCTTTTGATTATAAAAGATCCTACTGACCTAACCATTATAGATATATCATTCATATTAAATCTCTGCAAGAGATTTATCTCTACAGGAGATTTATAGTAGATCTTTTTTAGAGCTTCATCCTTTCATGAGATTACATGAGATCTCTTTTGGATATTTTATCTTTATCTCTCTTCTGGAGATTCCTCTCTCTTCAGGAGATTTTCAATCTCTACGGGAGATTCCAATATCTACAGGAGATTCCAATGTCTTCGGGAGATTCTTTCTCTCTTCTGGAGATATTTAAAATCTCTACAGGAGATACTATCATATTTTCTATCTCTTCAGGAGATTTTTCTTTTCTTCAGGAGGCACTTTTAATCTCTTCAGGAGACCTTCTCTTCTGAAGGTAACCATTTTAATGAATTCGTTCAGGATTTCTCTATAAACTGAATGAGCCTATCACATTCTTCTGGATGATTTAATCCATATGTAGATCCTTCGGGGATAACATGATAATATCAAATTCTTCAAGGATTTACCTGAAAATTTAAATCTACGACCTTCAAGGATATGTCTAGGTTATCATGATCAAAGAATATATTTATTCATATTCTATTTATGATCATTTCGTGAATCCTTGAGCTAATATTGCTTTATATATTTGGATCTTTATTTGTTACAAACACCCATCAAAACCTATCAGATTTATTCCTTTTTGCAGCTTTGTACTGTAGGACTGAACATTCCACGTCTTGCGAGAGATATCGCATCTTTCCATTAGATTATTCGTGGTTTTAGTGTTATCCTTTAATTTTATCACCCTTTATTCTTTATTTGATAATGCCATTTATGACAAACCTCTTAATTCAAATTTTCTATTAACTATGTATAAAACATATATTTTATGGGTACCGGTACCTCTTTCTCAGTCTCTTCTGGAATCTGAGGTATATCCTCTACCGGAGCGATATACTTTGAGAAATTTGAGAAATTCGATCTTTGGTTCATGACATTTTCTGGACCGTCATGAACCTTTTCTCTACAGGAGATGCTTCTTCAGGAGCTGCTTCTTCAAGAGCATTAGGGTGTGTTGTATTATACGACCTCTTCTTCTGGAGAGATGAATCTTTAGATCCTTTAGTATTATTTGGCCTATATTTGATTCTTTTGTTACTTACTTCTAGTAGGAGATAAATACATAGTTGGTATAACTATTTTATGCAGCATAATCGGGTAAACATCTAATAATTCTTTGTAGTGAAACATAAGAAATAATATATCCTAATTTAATCAAGATGAAGTATGCCATTCTACATTTCTCTGAAACGATGTTTTTACGACGTTCTTCTGGAACGTTGATATTCATAAATTTCTTCTAGAATAAAAATTCATGACTTCTCCTAGAATAAGATATTTATCTTCCAATACCTCCTCGGCCCTAACGGCGAAAATTCTGTTGTATTAAAGTAAAAGATTATAAATTTTCATGTCTCTAGAAAAATTTGTTGATCAGAGGATAATCAAAATTGAACATAAATACCCAATCAACGTTGGGTGTCAGTTATTAACAATTCAAAACATAAATGCAAAGACTAATCATCCCTAAAAAAATCTGCATATGTCATCCCCAAAGAAATCTGCATGTCATATTGGCATTTTCTTGTGCCTCAAATTCGTCACCAAGGACGTCATCATTGTCCATGTCAAGAATGACGTTCGTTTCAATCTCATGGGTTTTCTGATAATTGGCCACCACTTCTTTGGATGCACGACAGGTGCGGGATCAATGGCCTTCACGTCCATATTTGAAGCATGTGTCTCTTGGTGCTCTATTATTTTTATTTTTTGATCTTCGTTTGGAATATGCTTTTTCTATTTTTTCTATGGCTCAGTATGCCTACCACTGCTGGGGTGACCACGCTTCCCTCTTCCTCTGTAACCACCTCTGCTAGAGTTTCCAGAACGTCCACTGGAATATCCGTAACTGGCATTCACTTCAGGGAATGCTAGTGTTCTAGTAGGCCTAGTATTATGATTTTTTATGAGGACTTTATTATTTGTAGAAAATAATAGTTGGTTAATTTTATTGATGGACTACTTCACTACTTATAGGGAGTCTAGCTCCTCTACATACTACATATTCCGATGTGGGACTAAAAGTCCCTTATTGACTCTCAACACTCCCCCTCAAGATGGGCGATAGATATTGATCATCCCCATCTTGTTACATAGCTTTGACAGACTTAATGAACTAAGACCCTTAGTCAGACAGTCTGCAACTTGTTCTTCTGAGCGGACATGGTCAATCTTCAGTATCCCTTGTTCCAGCTTCTCCTTGATGAAGAATCGATCAATCTCGATGTGCTTCGTTATGTCGTGCTGAACGGGATTGTTAGCTATACTTATTGCAGCTTGACTATCGCTCAGAAGATGCAATGGTGCTCCCTTGTCTAGCTTTAACTCTGACAGCAACGCTTTCACCCACAGCAATTCTGACACTCCCAGAGCCATTGCTCTGTATTCTGCTTCAGCTGTCGACTGTGCTACCACAGACTGTTTCTTGCTTCTCCATGAGACCAGATTTCCTCCTACAAAAACACAGTATCCCGTGGTAGACCATCTGTCGTCTATGCAGCTCGCCCAGTCTGCATCACAGTATCCCTCAACTTCTATGCGTCCATTCTTCTTGAACCATAGCCCCTTTCCCGACGTTCCTTTCAGATACCTCAAGATCTGAAATACTGCTTCCATATGACCCTTTCTTGGATCATGCATGTAGCGACTCACTACACTCACCGCAAATGAGATATCAGGGCGAGTGTGTCCCAGATAAATCAATCTTCCTACAAGTCGTTGATATCATTCACGATCAACGGGCTCTCCTGCTTCTGCTTCCAACTTGCACTTCTGGTCAATTGGAGTGACCGCTGCTTTGCATCCCAGCATCCCTGTCTCCTTCAGCAGATCTAGTGTGTATTTTCTCTGTGAGAGAACAATTCCTTGTTCGCCTTCACACACCTCGATACCTAGAAAGTACCTCATCGCTCCTAAATCTTTCACTTCAAACTCCTTCGCGAGTTTTGACTTCAGTTTAGTGATCTCGACTTCATCATCACCTGTGATCACTATATCATCCACATATACTGCAAGTATAGTGATGTGGCCTCTTGCATGCTGAAGGAAGACCGTATGATCTGTATTTGTTTGACGGTATCCCATGCCTGTAACAGCCTTTCTGAATCTGTCAAACCAGGCTCGAGGAGATTGCTTAAGCCCGTATAGTGACTTCTTCAGTTTACACACCTTTCCTTGCGACGTCCCTCCGTTTGATTCCGTCACATAGCACCTAGGCGGAAGCTCCATGTATACTTCTTTTTGCAGGTCCCCATAAAGAAAGGCATTCTTCACATCCAACTGGTACAGCTTCCACCCATAGTTCGCTGCAATGGAGACCAGAGTTCTCACGGTGCTCATTTTTGCTACTGGGGTAAACGTCTCATCATAGTCTATTCCATATGACTGTGTGAATCCTTTTGCAACCAACCTCGCCTTGTACCGCTCTACTTTTCCTTCTGGCGTCTCTTTCACTGTGTACACCCATTTGCATCCCACAGCTTTTTTCCCTTTGGGTAATGGAACCAGCTCCCATGTCTTATTTTTCTCCAATGCTTCAAGTTCTTCCATTATTGCAGCTTTTCACCTTGGATCTTTCTTTGCTTCCTGCCAACACTTGGGCAACGAAGTAGAGTCTAACGATGCAATGAAGGCTCGATAATTCGAAGAAATATTAGAATAAGACAAGAAGTTGGCAATGTCATGTTCGTAATCATCAAAACGAGCAGGAGCCTTACCCGCATTGATGCGAGAAGATCTCCTTAAGGGAGCAATATGTGGTGGAGAGATCATACCATCCGAGTCGGAGAGATCCGTATCAGAATCCAAGTGATTCAGTGCGGGGGCAACATCTTCAGGAGTTGGAGCAGGAGTAGACGAGGGACTTGGTACAGTAGGCACAGGGCATGGCATAGGCACAGTACTGGACTTCTGTTGTCTTCTTCTGTAGACTTGGAGCTCCTTTTCTCTTGTCTGCTGCTCCCTCTGCGTAACATATGGATCTTCTTCTTCATTTTCTGTACCTGAGTCACTGTGCTCTCCCCCTTTCGTCCAGTTTTCTACAACCGGACACGGAACCGATCCGACGACCACATTTGGGCTTATTATCTCCCCCTCACAGCGAACACCATCTGTGTTAGGTGTGTCAACAAATGCGGAACCTTCATCCGAACCATAGTATGGTTCGAGTTCTCTGAAAGTAACGTCCATGCTGACAAACATCTTCCGCTCGACTGGACTCCAACAGGCATAACCCTTCTGAGTCGCCGTGTAATCGACAAAGACACATTTAACTGCCCGAGGATCCAGTTTGCCAACGCCTGGCCGATTATCCTGGACAAAGCATACACATCCAAAAACTTTTGGTGGAACAGTGTATGTAGTTGCTCCAGTAAGCATCTCCAATGGTGTCTTCCAGTCCAATACCTGAGATGGCATTCTGTTGATGAGATAAGAGGCCGTCAATATAGCCTGCCCCCATAAGTGTTTCGGGACATTCATAGCCAGCATCATCGTCCGTGCAACTTCCAGCAAGTGTCTGTTCTTTCGTTCTGCCACACCATTTTGAGCCAGAGTATAAGCACATGAAGTTTGATGAAGTATTCCATGAGTGGAAAAATACTCAGCAACCCGCTTATTCGTATACTCCGTCCCATTGTCGGATCGGAAACACTTAATTTTAGCGCCATATTATGTTTCCACTCGTCGATGAAAGTCCTGAAAGGCCTCAAGGACGTCACTTTTATTCTTCAGAAGGTAGACCCATGTCACGCGGGTATAACAATCAATAAAGGTGACGAACCATCGAAAGCCGTTAATCCCGGTTGTAGGACAAGGGCCCCATACGTCTGAATGTATCATGTCAAAAGCAGCTGAACTCCTATTCCCTGTGCTCACATACGAGCTTCTGGTATGTTTTTCCAAAGCACATGCATTACAAAATAACTTTTCTTTATTAGCCCTTTGATATAAGGACGGATACATTCGACCAATAACCGGAAAAGAAGAATGACCGACACGCTGGTGGTGGAGTAGCAAGTCTGCTTCAACACTGCGACAGGAAGCCTCTGGTGGTGCGTCTGCTACCAAGGATGCCAATGCTTTGTCCAGTCCAGTCCTGTCTAAATACCACAGCCCCTTATGCCATATGCCAGTCCCAAGTCGTCGTCCTGTCCCTTTCTCCTGAAAAGTCACCTGAGGAATGTCAAAGGAAACAGTACAGTTAAGATCAAGTATAATGGCACTAATGGATAAAAGATTGACAAAAAAAGATGGAGCATGAAGGACATTGGTTAGAGTGATGGAAGGGGTGCATACGACAGTGCCTTTACCCATTACAGGGCTGGATGTACCATCAGCGGTCTGAATACTCTCCGACAATGGTAGGGGAGTATATTCCCGAAACGCACCATGGGACCCCGTGACATGGCGAGATGCCCCAGAGTCCATAATCCATCATGGCTAATGGATAGATGCAAGAGCACGTGCAGAATCATCGGTGCTAGTTTGGGCAAAGCAAGTGAAGTAATCTCCCGAGGTTGAAGACGCCCCAGGACTGTCGGCCGAACCCAGCTTTGTGCCACGCAACTTCTCAAGGAACTCCCGCTCAAGCGGGATTATTTCAGCCAGGTGATGCTCTCCCCCTTCTTTCGCCAGATTTACTTTGTCTGCCCCTCCTACCAGCATATCCTCCTCTTCCACCGCGTCGGCCTCCACGACCCCGTCCTCGATCAATAGACTGATTGCGCAAGGGTTTTGGACAAAATCATATGTAATGTCCGGAGTCACCACAATTGTGGCAAACACCACCCATAGATGGAGGTTGATTGAAGGCAGCAAGGGCAGACTTGTCAACTGAGGCTTGCTTCCCCTGGTAGGATCCCTTGTTGGGCATCAACTTCAGTCGAGCTTCTTCCTGTGTCATAACAGCGATAGCTTCTTCCAAGGTCGGAAGCGTGGGTTGGGATAGGAGGATATTCCGTCGCTGCTCAAATACAGGGTGTAGTCCCTTCAGGAATTTTATTATACGTTGCCGGGAAATGTAAGCCAGGAACGTCTAAAAGTACTTCGTGAATGCCGGTTCGATTTGTGCATCGTCCATCCCAAGAGAATCATAATGATCCAGATCAGACCAGTACTTCTTCAACAGGGCCGCGTACTCAGAGATGGTACGTTCTTCTTGGGCCACCCTATCGAGTTCATCTTGCAGTTGAAAGACTCGCATAGGGTTGCCGGAGCCGGAGTACATATCTTTTAGAGTTTGCCATATATCAGCAGCAGCCTCCATTGCCTCGATATTGCCCGACACCTGGTCGGTTAAAGAGGCAGTCAACCACCCAGCCACGACGTTGTTGACAATCTCCCACACAGCAAACGCCTTGGTGGAGTGATCGGCTGGCGCCTTGGCCTGGCCAGTGACATAGCCAACCAAGCCACGTCCCTTCAGTATCCGCATCGCCTGCCGCGACCACTTCAAGTAGTTGGACGTTCCTTCCAACTTCGTCTCCAGCTTCTCCAGCTTTCCCATTTTGTAAGGCGACGGATTCAAATCAGTATGGATCACACGCGGGGTTACCTCGGTTAATCTCTTGGATAAGATATCATCAACTAAGGCCTTCATCTCTTCGGCCGTCAGTTTGCCACTGATCGAATCCATGGCATCTTCAACGATGAACTCAATTCGTCGGCTCCTTCGTCGTCGTCGGAGTCTGCAACTGACCCAACGTCATCGTCGTCGTCTTCGTCGTCGACGTCGTCTTCTTCAACGCCAGAGACTTTACTAATGCGCTACTAACTTGGCCAGCACCGGCGCGCACATGTAAAGTGAACACGTCAGGACACCAGAGAAGACATGATCAGTCTCTATATAGATCCCGATGTGAAGAAGGAATAACAAATAAAGCATTTGTTAGTTCCAAACGGCGTAAGCACGGAACAGAGCCGGTGCAAATAAAGATTTGACAGCCTTCTCTATTCGAAATACGCCATTTTTTTGTTAAAAACTAGGGTTAGGGTTTAATGGGGCTGCTAGGTCTAGGGTTAGGGTTTCCATGGCAAAAAGCTAGGGTTAGGGTTAGGGTTTGATGGGGCTGCTAGGTCTAGGGTTAGGGTTAGGGCGGTGTGCTGCGGGAGAGGGGGGCGGCAGGGTGCTGCGGGAGAGGGGGGTCAGGGTGATGCGGGAGAGGGGGGTCGGCAGGATGCTGCGGGAGAGGGGGGAGGTCGGGGTGCTGCGGGAGAGGGGGGGTCGGCGGGGTACTGCGGGAGAGGGGGGTCAGCGGTTGTGGGAGAGGGGGGACAGGGTGCTACGGAAGAGGAGAGGCGGGCGGTTGGTGGGTTTCTGGAGGGACGACAGGGGGGTTGGGAGGTTGGCGGCTGCGGGAGAGGAGGGGGCGGGGTACTGCGGAAGGGGGGGACTGGGTGCTTGGGGTGAAGGGAATTTTTTTTTTTGTGGAGAGAGAGAGAGAGAGAGTTATGGCTCTGATACCATGTAGAAAATAATAGTTGGTTAATTTTATTGATGGACTACTTCACTACTTATAGGGAGTCTAGCTCCTCTACATACTACATATTCCGATGTGGGACTAAAAGTCCCTTATTGACTCTCAACATTATTTTTTTCGACAACTAGGAGCATAGAGATGAGTTCTGAAATCTTAGAGTAGTGTTGTTGTCTATATTGTTGTTGCAACAATATATTTGTGGCATAGAAAGTTGAGAGGGTTTTGTCAATCATTTGCTCCTGGATAACCGGTTCTTCACACAACTCAAACCTAGATGCAATATTGAACATAGCTGAGTTGTATTCAGATACCGACTTGAAATCCTGGAATCAAAGATTGGTCCATTCATTCCTCGCTGCTAGGAGGATGACTGCTTTCTGGTGGTCATATTTATCCTTCAGGAATTTCTACAGAATTTTTGGATCTTCTATAGTCAGGTACTCATTCTTCAAATTAGCATGAAGACGTCGATGCAAAAAATCGTCGCTTTAGCCTTGTCTCCAGGACTAATTGGCTTTGTTGGAGTACTCAGTGTGTGTACCAGGTCAAGGGAGTTGAGGTGAAGCTTAACATCTAATTTCCAAGCGAGATAATTACTTCCGTTAACTTCTAGGACAGAGAATTCCAACTTGGTAAGGTTTGACATATTTGATCTTTCTTGGTGGTGGTGGTATGAAACTCCTCTTTGATATTTTTCGGTGATGGCCTAAAACTCTTAGAGCAGTGGTGCTGATAACGTGTTGTAAAAAAAGAGGAGAGAGAAGAATTTGGTAGCTAGGAAAGAAGTATTCGTAGCTTTCTCATTGATAACATATATAGAAGAAATATGTTGGAGGTTGTTGTGGGTATGGATAAGGGCATCCATATTTGGATTTATCCAAATCACAATAATATCCAAATTCTAATGTTGGACATTATAGAATTATGGAGATCCGAATTTTAATATCAAATATTATATGAGATCCAATTACTAAAAGATGACGTTATTGGTACTCCTAAATGTTATTGTGCACTTTTCTTTAATTTTTTAACATTCAGATTCTAAATTATTCTTGTATTAACACTACTGGCACTCTTAAAATGTCATTGTGCACTCCTCCTACCATGCATGCACAAATTAATATCATATTTAATGCATGAGTATATTTGAAATTAGAATGATAGAAAATTAAAAATAAGTGCAAATGATATTCTAAGAGTGTCAATAACAACCCTATTTAGTAATAGGATCTCATATAATATTTGATATTAGAATTTGGGTCTCATATAATATTTGATATTATGATTTGGATCTAAATAGGCCTCCAAATTGGTAATAGATTTGAACGTCAATGGTGAATATGATATCCAATTCTAATGTTGGACATTATAGAATTATCGGATCCAAATTCTAATATCAAATATTACATAGATCCAATTAGTAAATAATCCATTAATTATTTACTATATACTTTACACAAATAATATAATATATAAGTAATATAATTAGTTCATAAATTATAAATTATACTGAACTTAAATGAATAAATAGAAATAACTATATTAACCCCTATGTTTCATGGGTATCACATGAACCACCCTATTTTGAAAATAATTATACTGACCACTCCTCTACTTTATTTTTTATTTTTAAATTAAGGGGTGGTTAGTGTTATTATTTTCTATAGAAAATATAAAATATTGGGGTGGTCCATGCATGTAGTTTCAAAATAAAGATGGTCCATGTAATAAATGTGAAACATATGGATAGTTATCGTACACTACAAGAATAAGGGCTTTTCTTGACGGTGATTCCCTGTTAAGAAATGGGTATCTTGACGGTTGCGGATCCGTCAAGTAGGCCGGAGTCAAGAAAAGGCCTCCCTTTCTTGACGGTCGCTGGAAGGGCTTTTCTTGACAGTTTTTGGCCGTCATATGAAGTACTTTTCTTGACTGTTTTTAGCCGTCAAGATAGCAATTTTTAGAAACCGTCAATGTAGACAAAAAATTTTCTTGACTCTGACCTGTTTGACATCAAAAATGCGACAAGGTTTTGTTGACTAAAACTTTGGTATTTCAATTACAAACAGAACATCATACAATGTAGGACTTAGACGTAGTCCTAGGTGTATACTTTTGTTTTTATCTGAGAACGGTATCGGTGGAGCGAGTGGTAATACGTTGACTTCGTTGACGATCTGACGACGATCTTGAATTCTCTGAAGGTTTGGGTTGCTCTGGATGCCGAAGCGTTGCGAGGAAAAGTGGACGTTAAGTGTCTCTTCTGGCCTCTGTGGATGTGCTTCTCTCTGTGTATGTATGTTCCTCCTTGTTTGTGTGTGTGGTGAAGGAATGATCCTTCTATTTATAGATAGCAGGCTGGCTGCTCATGCGCACATATGTCGAATGCGCCTGGCCGTGGGAACGCCACGTGGCTGATACTGGCGGGGGCACATGGTTGATGCGTCCTGGATTGAAGTTGAATCTGCTGGACTGCTGCGCTGGGCTGCGATAGAGCTGGCACGTGGTAGTCACGGAGATTTGGTTGTTACTGAGATCTTGGGTGGTTAGCACCCATTCTTTGAACAGAACTGAGTCAAAGGACGCGTGGCGTATGCCTGTGGCTCAAAGATCTCGATTTTAGAGGAGAGTGGTCTGTCGGAGTGCGCCTAGGATCGGGCGCATGGAGGAGACTTAGTTAATGAGTTTTAGGCATCATATACGAGTCTGGACGCATGGCTTTTGAGGCGCATGCAGAGGTTCGCATCAGGGTGCGCCTAGAATCAGGCGCAGGGGAGGCGACTTGGTCTCATGATCTTTAGGAGCCATGAGCAAGTCCAGGCGTATGACTTTTGAGGTGCATGTAGAGCTTTCTCTTTTGTTGCTTGGGGTCAAAAGTAAGCCGCGGGGGGGTGGGGGGGTTATGACCACTGGGGCACATGCAGTCTTCTGGGCGTATGGCCACGAGGCGCATACAAATGATCGGTCTGCCGTATGGCAATTGTTGTCGACCCAAGGTGTAATGATGGTGCTGACATCAGCGGTGCTTCGTTTTCTACACAGCTGATTGGATGGCTCTTGGTTGCCGTCTTTGTCATTCAGCAATAAATGTTTGATGGAAAGAGTTGTATTGGTTAGTGCCAATGTGGGCGCATAACTATGGTCGCTGGACGCATTCATAGGGAGCACACGATATCGACGACGCATCTGCCAATATGTTGTATCCTCTTTGACCTGTCGGTTGGGTTCTTCGAGGCGTTAATGGTTGCCTTGACTTAGCCGAATATGAGACGACGGATGTATTTGCTATTAATACAGATTCATTGCATGGAATTTGGAACGTTGGTCATTTGGTACTCGGGTGTAGGCTGCCCGTGCTTATAAATAGCTGCATGAGGGAAAGCTTTGCTTTCATTCTTCAAAAGATGAATTCGGAGCTCTACCTTGGCGAACTTCCGAACTTGAGCTCTTTCCGAGGGTGAAGATGCACTGCCCCAGTCTTTTCGTCGCTCTGAGCTTCTGTGATAGTGTCTGTTGCATCCAAATATCGGGATCGTCGAGTCCCGACACAAGCCGATGGTACCTGTTGCATCCAAAGATCGGGGCGACCGTGCTCCGTCTTTCATTATACTGGCAGAGCCACGGGTTGCCGAGTGTACCTGTTGCTTCCGAAGATCAGGATGTCATGCTGCGATCCTTGTCGAGCTAGGAGAGCTCCTCCTCTTGCTAACAAGGGCTGATTGGTGTTGATGAGAGAGAGTAATTCGCTCTGACTATGCACGAAGATGCGCATATGTTGAGATGCTGGAATGATGCGCCTGGACGAGACATCAGAGTGATGCGCCTGACAGATGATGCGCCTGGTAGATGATGCGCCTGGCAGATGGTGCATGGCAGTTTGCTGCATCTGGCTGTAGCTTTAGGACCTTCCTTCTTTGTAGAAGTTCTCCTTTGTAAAGCCTTTCTTTAGACATGTAATAAATTTTCATATGAAATAAAATTCCTCTTTTGAATGTCTTTAAATTTGTACTTTACTTTGCTGTGCCAAGTATCTGTCTGAGCTTTTCCTGGCGCATTGGAGTTGGTCGCATGGTTGGGTTGAGCGCATAGGATTCTGGCCTATAGATGTGCCTGAATTTCTATACTTCTACAAGACCCCCTTCAAAGTTTTCAAAACTTTCTGTGCAAGTTTTGGAATACTTTGAATAAGAAGCATGAGGATTAACGACTCTGAGTGCATGCCCCTCGCCTAGGCGCATGGCTCTTTTTTTGGCGTATAGTCGTTCTGAGCGTTGCTGTGGGGAACGCTTGTTGCTAAGGCGCATATTGTTGGGGCGCATGCTTTTTCTGAAGAGATAACGCCTCGATCTTAGAAAAGATTAATGATGATCTTTTGAAGATAAGTAGCCGTCGATTTCTCGAGACCTGAAGTGACTGATTGCTGATGTCATGCCTCATCGGTTTACGGGCGAGGCCAAGCCTATAAATAGACGGCTTGTGAGGAGAGAGAGAGTCTTTTACTTTTCTGTAAAAGTTATCTTCTTTCTCATAACTCTTTTCTCCCTTCTTTTCTTTGTCAGAGAGATGGCTCCCAAGAATCTCTGAGGCGGTGCTGCTAGCCGAGGAAGGGGCCGAGGCAAGGAACCCTTGGAGGTCGACACGGAGGAAGTCCCCATCGTCAGGACGACCCACGCCGACGTTCGCCCGGAAGTGCTTGGTGGATTTTCTCTTGCCTTGGTCTTTGTTGTAGTGATGTTAGGGTGACCCGACTGCAGATGGGCCGCCTCATGTTGATGTGTTTAGGCTGACGTGCATAAACTTTTGTCCTGATGATGCACTGAAGCCCTTTCAGCTGACGCGTATGGACTTAAGTCCTGATGATGCGCCAAAGCTCTTTCAGCTGACACGCATGGACTTAAGTCCTGATGATGCACCGGAGCTTAGGTTCTATCTGCACGCATGGGTTTCGACCCAGTTTGATGCGCCAGATTTGTTGATGTGCCTTAGATACTTGTTTTGAGCTTCTGAGACTTTTTGCTAACTTCTCTTTGACTCTGTTGCAGTATCCATGCTGAAGGCGGAGGCTTTCGTGAGGGAAGAGTTACCGCCTCCTCTCGTCAAGTAAGAGCCGGTGACCGTTAAAGAGGAGGCGTCACCGAAGGTCGAGGTCAAGGAAGAACCGACGACCATTAAGAAAGAGACTGCTCCCAAGGTTGAAGTTAAGGAGGAGCCACTGTCAGAGAGTAGCAGCATCGGGACTGACCCTCCTGCGGAAGACCTCAACTAGATTGTGCCTTCGTATGCAAAGTGGCTGAGGGAGTGGTACATGCCTCAACGCAACTATGATACCTTGCCGTGAGGATTCGTAGTTTGCCTTGCAATCGCCGTTTTCGGGAAAAGTCAATGTCCCTATTTTGTCTTAGTGTTTCTGAGATCTGAAGAAACCTGAAGATGCAATTTATTTCTTTTCAAATATTGATGTACTCTTTTGTTTTCTATTTATTTGAAAAAAAATGAAACGAACTTTCTGTTTTGTTCATTTCCTGTGATTTTCGTGGCCCCATTATCTATTGCGCACCTTGGTTTCTGGGTGTAGATAATAAGTTACTCACGGAGGAAACTGACACATTCACTCAAAGGTAATATGGACGTGGTGAATATAGGGTAATTTTTGTGTAGACTTATCACCCTTGGCGTACCTTGGTGTTAGGTACGGGTAATAAATTGAGAGAGGGGACCGACATATTTACTCAGAGGTAAGGTTGACATGGTAAATATGGGCTAAAATGGTGGAGTTTTCCTACTCAGAGGAAACATGGACATGTTAGTGGGGAACTCTCGTGGTGGTTTATAGAATAATGCAGAGGTAATATGGACGTGGATGTTCTATAGTGCAACAACACCGGGATTATTGTGCAAAATGTTTACTCAGAGGTAATGTGGACGTGGTAAACATTGCCTTTAAGCATGATCTTGCACGGTACAGGATCCTGCTTGATAAGGTGTAGAGAAGCAACTCAGAGGTAATGTGGACATGGTTGTTCTTCTACTGGGAATAGAATGCAACGAAACAACTGGGTTCCAGAAGCATATGATTTGTCAAAAGAAAGGGTGTGAACCTGGTTTGGTCAAGTTCACCAGTCCTCTCTCTGGGGAGAGGTAGTACGTTCTTGATGGAGGTCAAGAATAGTACTTTTTCAGGAACTTACCGTTGATGAGCATCATGAACAAATCTTCATTAGCTTGAACGAGACGATAAGCACCGTTTGAGTATACCGTCTCTATGATGAAGGGTCCTTCCCATTTGGGTTCAAACTTTCCCGTTGTTTTGTGAGTC
Source organism: Iris pallida (assembly GCA_029216955.1). Lineage (NCBI taxonomy): Eukaryota > Viridiplantae > Streptophyta > Magnoliopsida > Asparagales > Iridaceae > Iris > Iris pallida. Next base: position 23,110,760 of record JANAVB010018994.1, on the reverse strand, counting down.
AACACCATCGGTCTTCTGACTGCCAGGACCAGATCGCCCACTTGGAAAGTCCTCTGTCGGACTCTTTTGTTGAAAGTCTGTGATATGCGGGGTTGATAAAGTTTGATGCACTGTTGAGACAAGAGGCATTTTTCGTCCAGCGCTTCCAACTCTAGCAAACGACGACGTTGATTGTCCTCTTCCGTCAACTGATTTGTGATCACCACTCGGAGTGAGGGGATTTTGATCTCCAGCGGTAGTGGCACTGCTTCGCTCCCGTAAACCATGGAGAACGTTGTGTTGCCCGTTGGAGTCCGTACCGTTGTACAATAGGCCCTAAGGCATTCACCAAGCTTCTCATCCCGATCGCGCTTATTGGATGGCATGACCTTTTTGAGTAGCCTGACGATGGTCTTATTAAAAGCTTCAGCTAATCCGTTTGTTGTCAGATTGTAAGCGATTGATGCCACGTTCTGAATACGGTTCTTGTCGCAGAATCTATTGAACACATGTCTGATGAATTGTGGGCCATTGTCGTGGATAATCCTCCGAAGTAACCCAAAATGGTAGCTGACGTGATGCTTGATGAAGCTAATCACTCTTGAGCTTTTCACTTCTGTGAAAGGTACTGCTTCCGCCCATTTAGAAAAATAGTTGGTGATTGCCAGGATAAAGCGGTGTCCCCTTGACGAAGGAGGGGTGATAGGCCCCACTATATCCATTCCCCAGGCTTCAAATGGCCAAGAGGCAACCGTCGGGTGTAGAGGCTCTGACGGTCTATGGATGAAGTCAACGTACAATTGACAGGCATGACACTTTTTTGCATACTTGACAGCGTCGACCATCATGGTGGGCCAGTAATAGCCCATGCGTCGAAGTCAGTCATGTAGCTTAGGACCTGGTTGATGAGCTCCGCACGTTCCGTCATGAGCTTCTCAAAGAGCTTCGGCGGCTTCTTCGTTAGATAGACATCAGAGGAGGAGTCCATCGTAGGAGCACCGATACAGCATTTTGGAGGCTGTATCGTAATAGAAACGGAGGGAGTGCCTTCTGACTGAGACTGCCTCCTTTGGGTCTTGCGAGAGGATTCCGTAGACGACAAAGTCGATAAATGAGAATCTTCAGTCTCTGATATTGATGCCAGGGTCTGTGGCTACGGCATGAGTTGTTCGCATGCACAGATTATTTCTGGGGCAAGCCAAGTCCCGACCCGTCACCGTAACGAAGTGTTGAGTCCTGACGGGTGCAGCCAATGAGGCTGCGAGGCCGGCTAGAGGATCGACTTCCAAGTTTTACAGCCGAGACACATGCTCTATGAAGAATTCTGCGACGGTTGAGATGATATCCAATGCTGCTTTGTGGTAGGGGATAAGGTCTTCATGGCAGACCTCATATTGTCCCTGGATCTGATTGATGATGAGTTTTGAGTCGCCGTAAGATTCAAGGTAGTCCACCCCCAGCTGTCTTCCTAACTGAAGCCCCATGATGAGGGCATTGTACTCCGCAATATTGTTGGAGCACGGCTCTGAAAGAGAATATGTGCGCTAGATGACCAGTTTGTCGGAAGAGATTAAGACCACCCCCAATCCTACGATAATTTGGCCTTTGGGGCCTGTTTTGGAAGCACCGTTGAAGAACATCCGCCAGATTGGGCTTTCTTCGGTAATATTTGCTTCTTGCACCTCATTGTCGATACCTTCGTAGAGCCTGGATGATTCTGGGATTAGGTGCACGGCTAGAAAGTCGGCCAATGCTTGGCCCTTGATAGCCTTTTATGGTACAAATACCATGTCGTATGGTGTCAATAATATCGCCCACGTAGCCAACCGAGAGTTTAGCGCCCCTGGTTTTGTCATGAGAATTCTGAGTGGATTGACTCGGGAGATGACATGGATTTTTTGTCCCGAGACATAGTGGCGAGTCTTCTGGATGGCGAACACCAAGGCTAGACACTCTTTTTCCACGGGGTTGTACCGGTATTCGACCCCAACCATTATTTTGCTGAGGTAGTAAATGGCCTGCTCATAGCCTGCTTCGTTGTTTTGGGCCAACAAAGCGCCAAGGGAATGGTCCATTGCTCGAACATAAAGCAAGAATGGTTTGTTTGCGATGGGTGCCACCAGGACTGGGGGACATGTCAGATAAGCTTTGATATCGTAGAAAGCTTTCTGACATTCTTCCGTCCAGACGTAAGAAACTCCCTTCTTCATAAGCTTAGTGAAGGGTTGATATTTTCTGGAAAGGTTCACAATAAACCTCCGTATGTAGGCGAGTCGTCCTTGTAGGCCTCGAACTTCTCTGAGGTTCTTCGGAGGGTCCATGTAAAGGATGGCTTTAGTCTTTTTGGGATCGACATGAATGCCTTTCGCTGTGATGATGAAGCCCAGGAACTTTCCACTAGAGACCCCAAGAAAGGTTTTAGCAGGGTTCATTTTAAGCTGATGTGCCCGCATGAGGTCGAAGACTGTCTTCAGGTCTCGTAGGTGATCACCCTTAAGACGGCTCTTGACGGCGATATCGTCAACATAGCACTCGACTGTCTTGCGAAGGTGTTGACGGAAGATGATGCTCATAGCTCGTTGGTATGTGGAACTAGCATTCTTCAAGCCAAAGGGCATTACTATGTAGCAGTAAACCCCCTTTGGTGTTCTGAATGACATGTGTTTCTCGTCGTCCGGGAACATCTTGATCTGATTGTAGCCTGAGTAGCCGTCCATGAAGGACATACGCTCGAAGCCACATGTGTTGTCGATCATTACGCTAGTGATTGAAAGTGGGAACTCATCCTTCGGGCATACAAAGTTGAGATCCCGGAATTGATACAGACTCGGATCTTTTCGTTCTTCTTGGTGACGAAGACGATGTTGGCTACACAGTCGGGGTGTTGCTCTTCACGAATGAACCCGTTGTCCAAGAACTTGTCGATCTCTTTGTCAATGGCGTCCTTGATGTTAGGACGGAAGCGACGCTGTTGCTGCTTAACGGGCTTAGTGTCAGGCAATATATTAAGCTTATGCATTGCGACTTGTGGGTCGAGTCCTGGCATGTCTTCGTAGCTCCATGCGAAGACGTCGATATATTCTTTGACCAGGCGGATCAAGGATTCTCGGTCCTCCCCCACCAAGCTCTTGCTGATGAAGATGGATTTGGATGAAGATCCATCCCCAAGGTCAATCTTCTCGACTTCGTCTTCGGTAGGGGGTTCTCGCAATTCAAAGCGAGACTCCCATTGTGCGCCTATGCGTTGAGCCCAAGGTTCTTCTTTGAAGAACTCTCCTATTTGATCGTCGTCTTTATCTTCTGAAGGATGTACATATGTCATATTGGCTGACAGCACCTTCCTAAAGACTGAGCTGATACTGGTGTCGGAGTCCCAAGTTAAAGTTTCAGATGAGTGAGAATGTATGACATCCTCTGCTTCTAATTCTTCTGGAGTTGTTGGAGGCGTGATATAGCCTACCCCCCATCGGGTACGGTGATAGTAGTCTTACGGCTTCCCTTTTGGCACCGAAAGTCGTAGTAGAAGGCGTCGACCGTTGCCGTAGTTCAGACCTTGGCCGCTTTTTAAGTTGTAACCCATCTTTTGGATGAGATACTTGGCTCGATCATGTAGATTTGCATTCTGCCGGTATCGGGTTCTGGCTCTGTCGGTGGAAGGTCTCGGTGACACTCGACTTTGCCAAAGATAATGGGCTTCTCGTTCTTGTTTCGAAGTGGGACTATGTAACAGACTCCTTGGTACATGATGACTCAATTTATATGACTCACAGTCGTTATTTGTGTTTGCAACGACTGTAGAGCATTATCTAGAGTGTACATGGTATTCCAATGTGGAAGACTAGAATAATTGGAAGATACTCTATTATTGATAAAATACGGGATCTTGTCCCGAGGGATTATATTATCGAGGGATGGGCATCGACATTAGCCGATATGTACTCTTTAAGTTCTTCATCAGTGAGAACTGGAGCAGCCTTGGGAGGTTCAGGAGAGTTTTTTGGTAGCTTGGCCCGTGCTGGCTCGCGGGACTGTGCTGAGAAGGACGCCGAGGTCTTCTCTTGTGGCCTGATGGACGCTGACAACTGAGAAGGCTTGCCATTGAGCCGCACCTTTAGGGAACCTCGGTTGGTGTATCGGAAGCTGGAGCCTTTCCTCGAAGCTTGGCTACGAGGGGAGCCGCTACTTGAGGGGGCTTGCCTTTGAGGCATATCTTCAATGGAGCTTCATTGGGTGTAGTGCCCGGAGAAGCTGGCGCCTTCCCGCAGAGTTTGACTACCATAGGGGCCGGTGTTTGAGGCGGCCTCCATTTGAGTCGCACTTTTAAGGGAGCATTGATTATCATGTCCGCATCTGAGTCGGCTTCAACCTCAGCTTCTGCCTCGTCATCAGCGTCATTGGCTTCATCTTCGAGATAAATTGAATTTTACATGTCGGAGTCGGTAAAGAAGGCTTCAATCCCTCTGAAGGGATCGTCGAGTCCCGACACAAGCCGATGGTGCCTGTTGCATCCAAAGATCGGGGCGGCCGTGCTCCGTCTTTCGTTATGCTGGCAGGGCCACAGGTTGTCGAGTGTGCCTGTTGCTTCCGAAGATCGGAGCGTCGTACCGCAATCTTTGTCGAGCTAGGATAGCTCCTCCTCCTACTTCACAAGGGCTGATTGGTGCTGATGAGAGAGAGTAATTCGGTCTGACTATGTACGGAGATGCACATATGTTGAGATGCTGAAATGATGCGTCTGGACGAGACATCAGAGTGATGTGCCTGACAGATGATGTGCCTGGCAGATGGTGCATGGTAGTTTGCTGCATCTGGCTGTAGCTTTAGGATCTTCCTTCTTTGTAGAAGTTCTCCTTTGTAAAGCCTTTATTTAGACATGTAATAAACTTTCACATGAAATAAAATTTCTCTTTTGAATGTCTTTAAATTTGTACTTTACTTTGTTGTGCCAAGTATCTGTCTGAGCTTTTCCTGGCGCATTGGAGTTGGTCGCATGGTTGGATTGAGCACATAGGATTCTGGCCTATAGATGCGCCTGAATTTCTATCCTTCTACACGGCCTAGACGACGGTTATTAGCCGTCAAGAAAATTATTTATTCACAGGCTATTTTGCAACATGATTAGAATTAAAATTTACGTTTGACAACCGTCAAGAGAAGGTATCCAAAGTACCGTCAAGAGAAGCTTGCCAAAATTCCATCAAAAATTATATATAATATTAACCAAACACACCTAATATCAATCCAGAAGCTACACACATCAAATTACTATAAAATCCAAATTTCATATTAACAAACTGTATTGTTCATACTACAAAAACTTCCAATACAGATCCCACCACATGTATTCTTCATTTGTCCAACCACAACATAATCCAACCACAAAGTACACATATCCCACATCTGTTGTTTCCATACCACTTAAACATTCAAACCACAAACATCCATCACTTGTCACCACAAAACATAATCCAACCATACAAAATGAAACAAAAAAAGTAGCAAAGCAGACCGGAGCACATCCTTCCCATATCCACAACATTCTCCTTTTCACAGCATGCATGCATGCATCTTGATCTTTTAGCAAGTTTCTGAGAGAACAAGAACACAAATTATCAATATACTTTTCTATATGTTCTTATATAGATATTCAACTCACTATTAAAGAATTATCAATATAGTTTGACTTTAATGCTGCACACACATGAATTTACCAAAGGTTATTTTGGTTTTAACAATATATTTGCCATCGCTTATTGGCTCTACAAAAGAACAGATGAAGATATTTTCAAAAGATAGAAGTTACAATGAAGTATATGGGTGCCTTATCAGTTCTTCAAAATCGACATGTGGCAATAGAATATATCACATTATAAAATGCAAGCAATTGTACGAATGAAGAGAAAGTCAAATTCAGATTTTTTTTTAAACACATTATGTATGCGAGGTTACGGCTGAAAGCTGAGATTTTTAAACACAATACTAATTCTATCACTTGGTTATAATCGAACCAAAAGTTTCTTAAATCTTTCATACTCAAGGAAGTAGGTTTATCTAGTATAGATATAGGACCATCAAAAAGTTTCTATATATCAGGTCAAGATAGTAAGTACTTGTTTCCACAACAATTATAGTATATCCTATAAAGTCGAGCATAAGAATGACCTGGTTATTTGTCATGGTCAAATCATCAAGTATTTAAGAACCAAATATATTTTGGACTTTCAGCACAGTGCATCAGACAGTTACAAAAATGCATAGCAAAATTACTAATACTACCACTCATGCATAATTTAGAGAATCGAAAATTTCTTTCTAAATTAGGTCAAGAATGTAGATTTTCTAATTTATAGCAACACAAAGTTCTTCATATTCAGGTCAAGATAGTGAATGACTTACTTCCACACCCATTATAGTTGAACAAAAACCATACCTGAATCGAAGGCATTAAAATTGGTAAAATTTCATCCCCAAATACATTGGGAAAAAATCTAGACCAGCTGCACTGCATTTTCTTAGATTCCAGACATTGACTACATCATCGTCCTGTAAGTGACAACAATTGCAATTAGTAAGAGCCTCAACATCTTTCAGTCCAATGCTAGTGCAAAAAATATGATAAATATACGTCAGGGTCACAAAATTAAACATGTATACTTACAGCTTCTTCTCCATTTTCAGATCCATGAAAACGTGATGCATGAAAACGTGGCTTCAGATCCTGTAAAACAAATATAATGTTCTAAGTAATTTTCATAGAATCACAAATTAGATAAGTAAACATACAAACACAAAATAATCAAAACAATAACTAAAAAGTAATTGTCAACGAAAGCAAAAGGGAGGTAAGGCAGCAGCAGAAGACATGGGTATCACATATTCCATAACTAAGTAAATCCTATATATATATATATATATATATATATATATATATATATATATTTGATGGAATCACATATTCCATAACTAAGTAAATCCTAACCCCGCTCTCATTTACTTCTTCATTTCAGTCATAACCTGAACTCATCCTTGCTCTGAAACCCATATCTTCATGTATCATACCACATATCAGTTGAAACTGATACATAAATCAGTGAACCATAATTCGAGCCTCCCCCACACTTGTTTTCCATTCAACTGAACAGGGCTGCCCAAACCCTGCTTCCCCACTACCTTCCCCCTTCCATATCAGTCTAAGACTGATACATAAAGATGGACAATTTTTTGAAATAGACTCAATTATTTGCAAATATGGTACTAGTTTTCACTTAACTATCAAATGCCAAGCTTGAACAAATGATGGGAGATCAATGAGAACGATACTTGGAATTTAAACTACAATTTTAATCCAACTATATTGTAAGAATAAAGTTTAAATGGTACCCCTGGACAGCTCGAAAAAAACAGAGCTGCATCAAAAAGGGTATAATCTATGGTTGGAATTGACCCCAATAATAGCAGGGACAGTCCCTCTCGTCTCCTCAATGTAGGAGATGTAGTCATTGAAGTGCATAGCGTAGAGGGTACTTTGGTAGCGGGTTAGGCACAGGTTCTCATGGAGTTCTTTGGTGATTGTACCATCATACCCTGCTTTCCTTATTAGAGAGTCGATGGCCTCTATCTTTGTCCAACCCGTTTCCGAAACAAAGAGAAAAATATAAACAAGTTTTTTATCATGTCAGGAACACATATCTTCAATCATAGATGCACGATCATCCTCCTCTCCCCTCCCCTTTCCCACAAACAAAACCCTAGAAATCTTCAAAACCACAAAAATTCCTCATTTTTTCTTCAGCAATGAGAGCTCTCTCCAAGAAGAAATACTTCTGGAATTTTTTTTGGGAAATATCTAAAGATAAGTAGATAAACTTAAGAACAAACCCTAACCCTAGACTAATTTGAGTACGTACCGGAGGATTCGTGGAGCGACGGGGATCCTGAAAGCCGAGGCGGAGGGTTTCGGCTTGGCGGCAGTGGCGGAGGCGAGTTTCGTCCACTTCCCGGCTTGGCGGTCGGGGAGCTCCGGACGGAGGATGACTGGAGAGACCATCTGGCATCGGCTGAGCCATTCCCGAGCCATTCCTCCTCTATAGAGAGAGAGGGGGGGGGAGAGATTTTCTCTTAAGAGGAGAAGGGGTTTCTCAGGAGCAGAAGGAGAGAAAGTAGTAAAATGGAAAGGGGCTAGCTAGGGCACGGGGGATAGAAGTGATTAAAAGAAAAAAAGGTTTAAAATAATTACCAAAATGGCAGTTGAAAAAATCTCGCAAAGTTTTTTGCGCATACATTACTTGACGGTTATCACCGAACCGTCACTAAATAAAATATTATTTCTTGACAGATCCTCTAAAATCGTCAACTATTATGCTATAAAATTTCTACAGTAACAAAAAAAAATGGCATCTCTTGACGTAAGCCTAAATACGTCAAGATAACCCCTATTATTGACGGTTTTCGACGACCGTCAACTTATAAACCGTCAAGAATCGTCATTTTTCTTGTAGTGGTAAATTGTCCATATAAATATACAAAAGTAGTACTCCATAAAATTATTCATTAAGGTATAACATAACTTGCAGTATTGAATACACTCATTATGAGGACACATAAATTTAAAGACAAAAATAAAAAAAACCGGTACATGATAATTGTAATACGTAAGTTCCTAGTATTATTATATAAATAAATTAAAGAAATAAATACACTAACCCTCTTATGTTTTATGAGTATTAAAGGAACCTCCTTTTTTAACATAATTACTCGGACCTCCCTTATGCTTTATATTTTATTTTAAAAATAAGTGTGGTTAGTGTAATAAGTCTTCATATAAAATCTAAAACATGGGGGAGATCCGTGTAATTATTTTCAAAGTAGGGAGGTTTGTTTAATAAACAAAAAATATAGGGGAGGTTAAAGTAGTTTGCCCTAAATTAAAATTGACATTTGGTTAAGACACAAATATTGTAGGCCTCCATCCTCCATACCTATGGTCCTTGTCTTACTTAAGATGATAGATACTATATACAATAATATATATGCCTATGTAGTACTCATGCCATTTTTGTGTCTATTTTGACCGAGTTCTACATTTCATGCTTTAAACATGAGTTACACCTTAACTTATGTAATATTCTCAATATAAACTCCACTAAAGTGTTCCTAAATACTGGACGGACTGTGACGAGAAGGCCCTCCTTCTTCACCGTGGCCTTGTATCCCTTTGTAGTTGCTCTGGTAATTAGCAGTTTTTGTTCATTATTCATTGCGTTTAGATTGAGTAGTAAATACTAGAAATACTAAGGGCCTGTTTGCTAACAGTTATTTGGAGAACGCTTGGACATGACACTTATTTCCAGCACAGCTATCATATTTGAGAAAATTCTACGATTCTCAAAAAATCAAGAAAGTACAAGCTACAGTAAAAATATGTATCCGTATACAAATACAGATAAAGTGAGACGAGTCTCACATCATCCGTGAGTTTTGGGACTGGGGCGTGATACTTAGGCTCGCAAGGCATCACTTCCAGGAGATGACTATTGATTCTACGGAATCAGGGTATGACAGACTTCACAAGGTATTGTTGGAGACATCCAAAAAGTCAGAGTCGGAGGAAATGGAGTTGAAGCCGGCTACTAGTTCCATTAGTTTCTATTTAACCCATATTCTCTTCAATATTATAATAAAGAAACTACGATGTACATCGATAAAAGCTGGAGAGGTTGTACATGTTAAAGTCTATCATGACAAGGTCCTACTTAAAACATTAGTTGTATGACATGAGGATAAAGAAAGGTAAAAATCTACTCGAACACCTGATATTGTGCAATGGACTTTTGAACTAACTTTACACTTTGTTGCAAAAGTGGAGGAAGAAGATAACCTATTGCTTCTTACCTCGCTTCTCTCCCGTACGAGCATATAGTGACTTTACGTTTCTATATGAAAATGATATGATAAAGTAGGAAGAATTCACTATATTATTTCTATCTAATTAAATACTGCAAATTCCTACTACTGAGGGTGAACAATTGGTTGTGGTGGAAGACGGAAGAGGAAGTACTCTTGTTAAGGGATCAAATTCAACAATATTTTTATCGATATCAAGAAAGATGGGTGGCTCATGTTATTATTGCAAGGAGTTTGGCCATATCAGAAGAAACTACCTATAGTGTGCGAAAAAGAAAAATGACACTGAAGATGTGGCAATGGTGGCATAAGGGCATGATGACATTAAGGACGATATGCTCATGGTTTTCTAGGATAAGAAAGATACTCCTAGTTGGATTGAATTTTGGAAGTTTGCTACTTATTTTTCTAGATGCATCTTGCTTTGCTTATTTGGATAAGAATACTAATATTGTTCCCTTGGGTGATGAATCGATTTGTTGCCGGTGAACAAACAATAGATATTAAGATACATGACATCATGGGGCGCTTGCTTGATAGAGTACAATATATATGTAGCGAAGATATACAAGAACTTCATATCATATGTATTAGAATCTCTGGACTATGATTTTTCAAGAGTGTGGAGTTCTAAAGGTGACAAATGATTGCACTGTGCTCATGAAGAGAGAGAATTGTAATATTATTTATCGGTTGATATGGGATACAATGCAAGGTAGTGCTCCTATAATTTGTAGCAAAAGGTATGGATATCCTGGGTGGTTCATTTTTAGTGGATCAACATTCCATGGTCGAGGACGACGAGTCAGATTTGTAATTGATCCAGGTATGACAATATTGGTGATTTCGAAATGCATTGAAGTGGGTAATGTTGCAGAAATGAAGCACAAATTCGGGTTCGGCTCCACTTGCGACTAGGTGACGGTGCCCCAGGGGAAGGGGGGGTGGTTAGTGAAATTGAAGTTTGAAGATTGAAGGCTAGAGGATGTTAATTAGATGCTTGTTGAATTGGATGATAAAAATGATCCATGGTAGTGGTTTTCGAATTTGACTAATATCTGGTAATCATAGTAGTAATAGGCTTGGAGAGAAGTCCTAGTCCTACATAGTCAATGAGTTTCTTATGTCATGCTTATTTAGGATTGAATTTCTATGTATAGATACATGACATGCTATATAAAAGGACCTAGGGTTCCTTGTGAGAAATATTATTATGCTAAAAAGGTGTTTGGTAGCCACCAATAGATTGAAGAAAGGAAGAGAGAAGAAATAGAGAGGGTGAAGAAGAAAGAGACTCAGTTTCTCCTATCTTTTTGGATGTATATAATTTTTGTGAATTTCTTAGAATTTTTTTATTTAATTTGTCTGGTAGTGAGGATTAAGAAGTTATAGCGATCTTATAAAGCCTTTGTCATCTTATTTAATAGTGATTTCTCTCTCATAATGTGTTTTTTAACTGTTAGAATTTTTCCCTTAATTCTTGTATGTTTTCGTCTTGAATTTTATAATCTTTATTTTTCCAACAAAGATGTGTACATCTTGACTGTTGGGGGACCTGCATCAACACAAGCATCCAGGCAATTAGACCAACATCACTAGGCAAGATAAGATACATGTTCTACATAGAATTAAGTTTATCCTCCAATGGTTAAGAAGATAGACAATTTTTCAAGAAACATAGTTCCAGTCCTATCACGGCTACCAATAAAGGAAGCACTCAATTTCAAGACCTCCAAATATTTGGAAATCTTTCATTATCATTACAACTTCCCATTTTTTAAAGATAAAAAACATATATATGAGGACATTTCAAACAATATAGCAATGAAAAACTATAAATCAAAACTTATGATCCACAATATGTCTGTCTGTTCTTCCATCTTGACCCTCTGCACGTTAATTAAAGAGAGTTCTAAAAGGAAACCCAAAACCTAAATCTGCAGTCTGTCTATACCATCTAGACTACTACAAAAATATTAGTAATTACTGTTGGTATTTTTGCCTTTGGACTAGGAAAGATAGTCCCACATCGGCTACACCAAATGGTGAGTATCTCAATATAATGCATTGCTTGTGTTGAGGTGTGCACATGAGGTGTGGTGGGGCACAAGTGTGTGCCATGTGGGAGTATTTTCCTAGAAAAAAAATGATTAATTCCAATAAGGATGCAAGTTGATTTTTGTTGTGCGGACCCGGACTCGGACACGGACTACAGGATGTCTCGTGCATGCACGGGAGTATTCGGGGGGTAGGCATGGACTGTCACACTTCTATACTGATTGTAGGATGATCTAAAATATTAAACTCCATTTTTGAGTATTGGTATTTTAGTCCCATATCGGATAGGAGAAGAGGTGAAGTCTCAACTCCATTCTATAAAAAGAGCCCCTTGGCCTCCTTTGAAAGATGTACCAAGAAGAAAGTTAAAGGGAGTCCGTAAAGTCCAGAAAGCCCGTTCAAGTCTCAAATATTGACTTACGAGCGTTACAGAAGTTCTTCGTGAACTTGTTGGTTCCTGGAAGCAGATCGTGGTGGGGGGAACCTTGCTTTGAGCAACGATGATCTTAATCACCCTAGCAAGAACCTTTACTCTTCTTCTTTATTCTTTCTTCTCCTTCATCTGAGTTGTAACTCAGTTCTGTCCGTCTGCAACTGCGATTGCAAGAAAGAACGTGAGATTTATTTTCTGAACTCAGTTCTATCCGTCAGCAACTACGATTGCGAGGAAGAACGTAAGATTTATTTTTCTGATTATTGTTGCTTTAGTAATCAGATTCATATTATAGTGTTCCTCTTGGATCTCGAGAATTATCAGAAGGTGAACGTTTGTTGAACCTCCGATCTCGACATATAATCTACCATCTTTGGTCAAGCCCCGAGACTAACAATCTCAAAGCAAGATCCTTGTAGATGGAGAACTCTCGTGCTTCTCTCATCGATACCAGCTTTAACAAGTTGGAGAAATTCGACGGAGAACATTTCCAAATCTGGAAGAGGAAGGTCACCCTTAATCTTTAACTCATGGACGTAGACCATGTGTTGGTTGAAGATGAACCGACGATTCCAGAAGGAGGAACTGTCGATGCTATTACTGCTGCACTCGTCAAGCAGAGCAAATGGAAGAGAGAAAACAACATCTGTAAACTGCTGATTCTCAATTCTATGGAAGACTCTCTGGCAGAGTCATATTCCAAGAAGGTGAAGGCCAAAGAGATCTAGGATTCTTTGGGGAAGCTATATGAAGATAATGAGAACAGGTCCAAAATCTTCATCGTCGAGAAGTACAACAAATGGCTCTTCGAAGACGAGATGACGATGCTACCTCAAGTGAAGGAATTCTTGAAGTTGTACCAGAAGTTAGATGACAAGAAGATGCCCATCGTCGACAAGTTTGTCGTTGGAGGGATAGTCTCGAAACTTCCTGCTGGTTGGAGCAACTTCTATGCTAGAATAGATCGAAAGAAGCTGGACATTAGCTTGGAAGATCTTCTACAAGAGGTCCACGTTGAGGACGAAATACAATCTCAATAGAAGATGGACTCTCTGTCCAACCAACTGGCTAAGGCCAACTTGGTGCAGACAAGAGAGTTCAAGGGGAAGCAGGTGGCTTCTCATCACAAGAAGAAGGAATCCACTAATCTGAAAGTGAAGGGTCCTTCGTTCAAGCAACAGAAGTCCAAGTCCCACGTGACTTGCTTCAACTGTGGCAAGAAGGGTCACTATAAGAGTGAATGCAAATCCAAGTCCAAACAAGCTGAGCAAGGTAAGCCTAGCAAGGTTTCCATGGTTTCTAACATTGTTGCTATGATTGCTCAGGTCACAACTATGGGGGCTGACTCTGACTGGTGGATAGACACTGGTGTGACCTGCCATGTCTGCTCTGGCAAGGAATGGTTCGTCACATACCAGCCAACTTCTGAGAAAGTTATCATGGCGAACCAAGCCCAAGCTGAAGTTCTGGGGATCAGAACTGTGGAGCTGAAATTCACATCCGGAAATACTCTGACGCTTCAAGGTGTGAAGCAAGTTCTGATGATTGCAAAGAACCTGATCTCTGGAAGCCTGCTTAGCAACGCAGGCTTGAGGATGGATATCAATGCTGGCCAGATGGTGATGTCCAAGAAGGGAACATACTTCGAAAAAGCTTTTCAAACCGAAGGGATGTTCAAAATTTAGCTTATAAACCAGTCAAATGTAATCAATGCAATCGCTCTTTCTGATTATTCTCTTGAGTTGTGGCATAATAGGCTAGGACATGTTTACTTTAAAAGAATTAACAAAATGTCCAGTCTAAGACTTATCTCCAAATGTGGAGATAAGGTAGAGAAGTTTGAAGTATGTGCTCAGACAAAGATCACAAGGAAATCCTTTCATCGGGTCAGTCGAAGCACAGATCTTCTGGAGTTGGTGCACTCTGATATCTGTGACTTCAAGCAATTCTCTACAAAAGCCGAGATAAAGTATTTCATAAACTTTATCGATGACTTCTCAAAGTACGTGTTCGTCTACTTACTCAAGTCTAAAGACGAAGCGTTTAAGAAGTTCAAGGAGTTCAGGGCCGAGGCTGAACGACAAACTGGACAACAACTCAAGAGGCTAAGAAGTGATCGAGGCGGAGAGTATCGGTCTCATGAATTCATATTATTCTGTAAAGAACATGGAATCATAAACGAGACTACTACTCCGTATTCTCCTCAATCTAACGGAGTAGCAGAGAGAAAGAACAGAATGTTGACAGAAATGATGAACTTAATGCTGCTAACTGCGGGTCTTCCTAAATGCTACTGGGGAGAAGCTGCATTGACGGCAACTTTTCTTCTAAATAGAGTGCCGTATGCAACTTCAGACGTAACTCCTCATGAACCCTGGTTCAAAGTCAGACCTAACATGAATGTCATTCGAGTGTGGGGGTGTCTGGCCTATGTGAAGCTTCCAGATCTGAAGATTCAGAAGCTGGGGACAAGGATTACGAAGACGATCTTCTTGGGGTATGCCGAGAAGAGTGATGCCCAGAAATTTCTTGATATTGAGTCAAATCATATCATTGAATCTCACGATACTGAATATTTTGAAGACAAGTCTTTAAGGCACAAGAACATTGTTCTAACGGATATTCCGGAGAATGATAAAGGTGCAAAGATGACTGAGATCTTCAACGAGCCAGTTGTCCAAGATAAAGTTGTTACTGAAGAAACAACGATTGAACCAGAACTCGCTGAGCCGTCGTCGAAGTGAGCGAGGAGGTCGAAGAACTTTGGAGATGACTTCATCACCTATCATGTGGAAGCAGATCCGCTTACCTATGATGAGGCGATGAAGACCAGAGATGCTATTTTTTGAAAGGACACGATAGACAATAAAATTGAATCAATCACCTCCAATAACACTTGGGTGTTGGTTGATATACCTGAAGGAGCAAAATATATCGGATGCAAGTGGATCTTCAAGAAGAAGGTGAAAGCTGATGGAACCATTGACAAGTTCAAGGCCAGGCTAGTGGCAAAGGAGTTTTCTCAGAAGCAGGGGATTGACTACTTTGACACGTATGCTCCAGTAGCCTGGATGACCCCCATCAGAATGTTGATTGCTCTCGCAGCGATACATAATATGGTGATACATCAGATAGATGTAAAAACAGTATTTCAGAATGGCGAGCTGACCGAAGAGATCTACATGCAACAGCCAGAAGGGTTTGTCGTCAAAGGTATTGAAGACAAAGTCTGCAAGTTGGTAAAATCTCTGTACGGTTTAAAACAAGCTCCCAAAATGTGGCATAAGAAGTTTGACAAAGTCATAAGGTCAAATGGCTACAGGGTCAGTGAAACAGACAAGTGTGTCTATCCGAAGTTTGCTGACGGAAGAGGAGTCATCGTTTGTCTATACGTAGACGACATGCTAATCCTATGTATGGATATAAGCTATGTCACGGAGACAAAGAATTTTCTCTCGACGAAGTTTAGTATGAAGGACTTGGGGGATGCTAATGTTATTTTGGGACTCAAGATCATTCGGACATGTTTGTCATTAAAATCTTTTGATTGTAAATTTCAATTACAAACAGAACAGTATTACAATATAGGACTTAGACGTAGTCCTAGGAGTACACTTTTGTTTATCTCGGTCCCTTGTGCCGATGGAGCGAGTGGTAATACGTTGACTCCGTTGACGATCTGACGACGGTTTTTGGTTCTCTGAAGGTCTAAGTTGCTCTGGATGCTGGAGCTTGCGGAAAGGAAGACGACGTTGAGTGTCTGTATCTGCCTCTCTGTATATGTATGTCTGTGGTTGTGTGATGTGTGTGGAAGAAGGAAATGATCCCTCTATTTATAGTCTTACAGGCTGGCTGCTCATGCGCACATATACAGGATGCGCCTGTTTGTGGGGATGCCACGTGGTGATAGCTGATGGAGGCGCATGGATGATGCGCTCTGATTGAGGAGTTGAACCCTTCTTATTGCTGTCATGGGCTGCGGTAGAGCTGACACGTAGCAATGGAGAGGATCTTTCAGTTGCTGAGATCTTGGGTGATTAGCACCCCTTTATAGGCTGAATCAAGTCAAAGGACGCGTGTCGTAGGTCCATGGCTCGAAGATCTCGGATTTGGTGGGGAGTGATCTGATAGGATGCGCCTGAGATTGGGCACATGAGGAGGCTTTGGCTCGTAACCTTTAGAAGTCACGAACCAGTCGGGGAGCATGGCTTTTGAGGCGCATACGGGGCTTCAGTAGTGACTTTACTTCTGTCTTTAAGGATCAGAGAAAAGTCTGAGGTGCATGGCTTTTGAGGCGCATGCAGAGATTTGGACGCATGGCTGCAGAGGCGTATACAAAATGGTTGGGTGGCCACGTGGCTTGTAACCGCAAGAGGAAAGTAATGATGATGCTGACGTTGATGACGCTTCGTCTTCTAAAAAAGTTGTCAACTGTTAAGTCCTCGGGGGACGTGCTGCCAACTCTGTCAGACTTCAGCATTTAATATTCTTTGATGGGTGATGGACTGTTTGAGTGGGCGCATCGATCTGCATTCCACTGGGCGTATGGGGACGCATGGGGGCACATCCTTATGAGGCGCTTGGAGCTGATGGGCACATCAGTATGATGCGCGGTCTGGCCGGCGCATCCGCTTTGCATGACATGCCTTTATGGGCCCGACTGTTACGTTCTTCGAGTGCTTTAAATAGCCGTTTTTGACTTGGCTGAATTCGAAGCGTCAGGTTCATCACTATTAATACAAATTTATTGCACGGGATTAGGAGAGCCAGCCACTTGGCGCATGGGTTTGATTTGCCCGACCTATAAATAGTGGCATGGAGAGAGTTTGCTTCTCGTTCTCTCACGTCCTTCCGAAATAAACTTGTTTTCCCGAGCACATTCTATTGATGAGATGCTCTCGAGGGTGAAGATGCGATGCATTGTCTTCATTGATGCACTTGAAGGTGACTGTTACATCCAAAAGTCGGAGTCGAGGGCTTCTGAGGCAGGCAGAAGGTGCCTGTTGCATCCAAAGATCGGGATGCTCGAGCCTCATCTCCGTTATGCTGGAAGAGTCACAGATCGGAATTGCGGTGCTCCGATCATCTTTCTTGGGGTTTGGGAGAGCTTCTCCTACCGCTGGAGTGGGTGTTGCCCATTCTGGTTGGGTCGAAAGCTGCTCCTTTAGCCACAGGTTGATTTACGGTGCTCTTCTCTTCCTTGGTTTGGAGAGCTCTTCCTTCAGCTAGAGGGTTGATTGCCACCCTCGTTCTGCTCAATAAATGCTTTATTAGTCGAAGCATTTGATGGTGCATATGTTGAAACTTAATGATGCGCCTGACTGGGACGCTGAAGGGCGGCACATAACTGAGATGCTGAAGGGATGCACATAACTGAGGATGCACATAACTGAGCTGCTGAAGAGATGCGCCTGGCTAAGAGCGCATAGCGAGATGCGCATGGCGAGATGTACCTGTTTGAGAGCGCATGGTGGTTGCTGCGCCTGGCTGTAGACTTAGGGTCTTTTTTTTGTAGAAATTCTCTGTTGTACAGCTCTTTTTTAGACATGTAATAGACTTTTATGTGAATAAAAATCCTCTTTTAATGTCTATTCTTTTGCTTTGCTGTGCCAAGTACTTCATCTGAGCTCCCTGGTGCATGTAATGTTTGGCGCATAGGATTTCTGGTCCTGAAATTCCATGCTTCTACAAGACCCCCTTGAAAGTTTTCAAAGCTTTTTGTCAAGTTTTGGAATACATTGAATAAGAAGCATGGTGGCGTCTTCTACGGGACGCATGACTGTTCGGGCGCATGATTACTCCGCGCATCAGTGATGGGGCGCATGCTCCTCTCAGCAAATGTAAATGATAACGCTTCGATAACCAAAAAGATTAATGGTGATCTTTTTGGATTTATTTGTAGTTATCTCCTCACAGAACCCGAGGCGGCGGCTGAGGTCACACTTCATCGGTTCACGCGTACGACTGAGACTATAAATAGACGTGAGATTGAGAGAGAGAGTTCTTCCTCTCTTTGCTTTTTTTTAGAGTTCTTCTTTTGAAAAACCCTAACTTCCTTCTTCCAAGAAATGGCTTCCAAGACTCCTCGTAGCGGTGCTGGCCGAGGACGAGGCAAAGGGAAAGAGCCTGTAGAGGCTGCCGCGGATGGTGTCCCCCGTCCGCCTGTCGACGTTCGGTCGGCGGTGGTTGGTGAGTTTCATCATTCTTTACTATATCTTCCTGTGCTATTCTTAGAACTCACATATGTCGACGCGCATGGACCTTGAGTCCTGATGATGTGCTGAGGTTTTTTCCGCCGACGCGCATGGGTTTAACCCCTGATGATGTGCCGAAGCTCTATTCCTGACGTACATGGGTTTAGACCCTGATGATGCGCCGAAGCTCCACTGCTGACGCGCATGGGTTTAGACCCTGATGATGCGTCGAAGCTCCACTGCTGATGCGTATGGGTTTAGTCCCTGAATGCGCCGAAGCTACTGCTGATGCGCATGGGTCTAGACCCTGATGATGCGCCGAAGCACCTTTTCAGATGCGCCTGAGCCTTGGTTCAGGGTATGCGCTTTTGATGAGAACGTGGCTCAGATTCTTTTGTTGTTTCATCTGAATCTTTGCCTTCTTTTGTTGGCCACCAGTGTCGATGACTGTCCCGCTTTTGAATAAAGTGCTTCTGGACGCTGCCCTCTGTCAGATGGGGGTGGATTATAATGAGAAGGTGATAAACCCTGCTTAAGCTGCCATTATGCTGGATCAGCATCCCGAAAGAATGACTCAAATCCGGAAACAATCGCATGGGTTCCTCAAACGGATGATGGAGCGTGGCATTTTAAATTCTGCCACTTCTGATAATGTGACTTTTTTAAAGCCTGAGTTCCTGTTCGAGGACCGCCTTACTTCTATTGAAGCAAAGGTGATGAAGGTCAAGAAAGATTGGTTCTTTACAGCAAGGGGGGTGCATATGACTGTTAAGCAACTTGAGCGTCAATGGCCTTTGACGGCTTTCTGTCGTCTTGCTTTCAAGAGGAGGATGTCTTGGGAGCTAACCTCGTCTCAGGGGGGAGCGGTGGCAGGCACCATCAAGGTCGACGCTACCTCCAACAAGAGGGATACTTTGGCCGCCGTGCGGTCTAGACCTTCTTTCACCTGGCGGACTCTACGTCCTGGGAGCATTTACAGTGACGTTCCCATCAATACATTTGTTTTTGGCGCTTCGACTTTTGCAAACCGCATGCTGTTGTTGGAGCGATCGTGCCTAAAAGGTGAATTTTGGGTAGAGGGTTCGTGTCATTATATTTCCATATGGGACAAGCTGACACTCTAGATTCTGTCGCAGTTTCAAACCGAACTCCGAGAGATTAGGCTGACTGCCGCAATCTGCGCTACTCAGGCAGGCATCGACATTAACAGGCATATGTTTCTCGCGCTTCTGGAGATGTTTAACACCCAGTCCGGGACTTTCTTCACTCCAGTGGGGGAGCTGGGACTCGCACTTCACGAAATGTACGAGGTGTCAAAGCTCCCTTGGGGATAAGAACCTTATGAGGAATACTTCCCGACCAACGAGGAGTTCCAAGTCCTGGGGGACAAAGCCGAGGAGATGATGGCCGTCTTCAAGGAAGTGGCGAGTCATCATTATTATATGCAGAAGAGGGATAAGGGCGGGTCACAGCCTCATGTGACCGCTTGGAGAGATTACGTCTTTAAGCAAGACAAGGAGGATCCCTCTCAGTTTACCACTCCGCCAGCGCTTTCCCGTAGCGTGGTGCTCTCCGAAATGAGCAGGTTAGGTGAGAAGAATCCCCGGAAAAATGAGGACCGGCAGTCGGACGAACGCTCCTATAGCTGTTTCTGGCACCTTACTCATCGGATGTCGTCAAAAGCAGTGTTAGCTGCGTATCTGATGATTTGGCTTGGGGATTATGTCTTCTCGGGTGGGTCAGGATCTGTGGAGAGGGTGACCCAGAATCTAATCCTGCCAGCTGTGAAGTTGGTTTTTGGCCGACGCCTGCCTCTACACCCCGCAATGGTGTGCAACCTGCTGCGAGATTTACGAGAATTTACGGGAAATATGGTTCATGAATGAGGTAGGAATGACAACTTCCCCCATGTCGAACTGCCGTTTCATTATTTGATGGGGTGGTTAATTTTGTACCATCCCAATGTGATGAGTCCGGGCTCGGAAGAAGACCACAGGGTCGGAGATGCATTCCTCCGCCGTTTCCATCAGAGGAGCTGGTTACATGCTGGTGTTCCTGTTTGCAGGAAAGTTTTATCCCACCTTCAGGGATGGAAGATCACCAAAGTTGGTCCTGTCTTTTCGGGTTTTGAGGCCAACGAAGACTTAATGGATTCGGGTGAAGATGCCACCACTCTGCCTCCATGGGGATTCCGCTGGTTGCAAAGTATCCGGCCGTCCCATCTGGTGTACCAGAATAGGAACCAGTGTTACCTAGAACCGTATTTGCCGAGCCATTTTGTACGATAATTCGGCTATGCTCAGTCGATGTTGGATAACCCCAGTATTAACCTGGGGTATAATGGAAGTTTGTTGGATGGTACACGAGCTTGACATTACTACAATGTCGGATGTACCGGAGCTTGCTTTACGCTGCCCGTCCAGAATCCGTGGCCGTCGATTCTTTTCTCGGCCGCCAAATTTTACTATGTTATGAATGCCGTGCCCCCCGAATATGATAGGGAGACCAGTCTCATTGCCGGCACCCAATTAGCGGTGACCGAGAACATATTGGCGAAGGCTCGATCGTACCGTCCGCCAGAGGTGGGTTATCGAGGTACCCCTGCCGTATCCACAGGGGGTCAGGCAGAGCCCTCGGTCGATCAACCGAAAAGACGTGCTGATACAGAGGCTGGCTCTTCTGCGCCAAAGGGGCAGAAGAAGGCATTGTCACTGACAGTGTCATCGGACTCAGCACCTGCGGAGGTAAGGATGTCCCATATAGTCTGGTTAGGTTCAACATTTCTAGTGACCTATGCTTTTTTTTGTAGGAGCCGCTAAAAAGGAGACCCCGTACTCCAAAATCTGGTGGCAGTAGACCAAAGGAGGTGGCGGGCTCATCGAAAGAGCGCATTCCGCCGATTGTGATGTCTCCCATGGAGGAGAACCCAGACGATGTCGTTGTTGTGGAGATTCCAGTATCTCCAAATTATTGTTTGCCATTAAAATTGTTTTGATTGAAATCTTAATACAAACAGAACAGTGATACAATATAGGACTTAGATGTAGTCCTAGGAGTACACTTTTGTTTAAGCTGGGTCCTTAGTGCCAATGGAGCGAGTGGTAATGCGTTGACTCCGTTGACCGGCTGACGGCGGTTATCGGTTCTCTGAAGGTGTTGATTGCTCTGGGTGCTGGAGCTTGCTGAGAGGAGTAAGACGTTGAGTGTCTAGAGCTGCCTCTCTGGTGATTCTCTGTTGTGGATTCTTTTTTATGAGTCTTCTGTTCTGAGTCTCTGTGTGTGTGTGTGAAGGAGATGACCCTTCTATTTATAGTTTTGCAGGCTGGCTGCTCATGCGCGCATGTAGGATACGCCGGTGTGGGAACGCCACGTGGAGGTTGCTGATGGAGGCGCATGGATGCTGTGCCCTGATCGAGGGGGAGAACTCTTCATGCTGCTGTGGTGAGCCGGCACGTAGCAGGAAGAAGATCTTTCCGTTGCTAAAATCTTGGACGAGTTGAGTCAAAAGACACGTGTCGTCGACTCATGGTTCGAAGATCTCGGATTTGGTGGAGAGGAGTGATCTGGTGGGCTGTGCCTTGGATTGGGCGTAGGAGGAGGCTGCGGCTCATAACCTTTAGGAGTTACAAACTATTTGGGGCACATGGCTTTTGAGGCGCATGCAGGCGACTTTCCTTCTGTCTTTCGGGATCAGAGAGCAGTCTGAGGCGCATGGCTTTTGAGGCGCATGCTGATTTGGACGCATGGCCGTAGAGGCGCATGCGGGTTTGGACGCATGGCCGTAGAGGCGCATGCGGATGGACGCACGGCCGTAGAGGCGCATGCGGATGGACGCACGGCCGTAGAGGCGCATGCGGATGGACGCATGGCCGTAGAGGCGCATGCGGATGGCCACGTGGCAGTAGCCGTCGGAGTCATGATGATGCTGACGTTGCCGATGCTTCGTTCTCTGAAAAAGCTGTCACTTGTTCAGACTTTGGGAGGCATGCTGCCAACTCTGTCAGTTCAGCATTTAATGTTGATGACGTTCGATGGACAGCTGAGTGGGCACGTCGGTTGGCGTTCCACTCGGTATGGAGATGTGTGGGGGCGCATCCTTTATAATGCGCCGAGTACTGTAGGGCGCGTCTGTATGATGCGCCTGACGCCGAAAGGCGCGTCCGTGTGATGCACTGTCTGGCTGGCGCATCGGACATGTCTTTTAATGATGCGGCTGTCTCGCTCTTCGAGTGCTATAAATAGCCGTTTGGCTGAATTCGAGGCGTCCGGTTCATCCATTTAATGTAAATTCATTGCACGAAATTCGGAGGGCCATCCACTTGGCACGTGGGTTTGATCTGCCCGGCCTATAAATAGTGGCATGGAGAGAAGATTTGCTTCTCATTCCCTCACGTACTTCCAATATGAATTTGAACATACGGGTGCATTCTGCTGACGAAGTGCTCCCGAGGGTGAAGATGAGACGCTGTGTTGTCTTTGATGCACTTGAAGGTGACTGTTACATCCAAAAGACGGAGTCGAGGGCTTCTGAGGCAGGCAGAAGGTGCCTGTTGCATCCAAAGATAAGGATGCTCGAGCCTCGTCTCCGTTATTCCGGAAGAGTCGTAGATCGGAATGGCGGTGCAAGGCTCTCTCTTCCTGCAAAGTGGGGTTTCCCCACTTTGATCGTGTCGAAAGCTGCTCCTTTAGCCATGGTTTCGATCACGGTCTTCCTTCGGCTTTGGAGGATCTTTCGAAACCTCCCCTGGCCACAGCATTTGCGGTGCTCTTCTCTTCCTTGGTTCCAGCCAGAGGGTTAAATGCTTTGTGTCGAAGCATTTATCGGGCGAGCCTGGTTGGAAGAGCGGCACATAACTGGGCTCTGCTCGGCCAGGTGAGCCTGGCTGGAAGAATTTGGCTGAAGGGATGCTCATAACTGAGGTGCTGAAGAGATGATAGGATGCGCCTGGATGGAGGTGCATGATATCTGCTGCGCCTTATTGGTGGCGCATAGTGATGCTGCGCCTATCTGGAGACGCATGGTGGTTGCTGCGCTTATCTGAAGGCGCATGATGGCCGCTGGCTGTAGACTTAGGCTCTTTCCTTTGTAGGAATTCTCCTTTGTACAACCTTTTCTAGACATGTAATAGACTTTTATATATAAATAAAAAGTCCTTCTTCAAATGTCTATAGTTATTGACTTTGCTGTGAAGTTCTTCATCTGAGTTCTGGCGCATGTAGTGTCTGGCGCATGGGCTTTCTGGTTGTGAAATTCCATGCTTCTACAAGACCCCCTTCAAAGTTTTCAAAACTTTTGAGTAAGTTTTGGAATACTTTGAATAAGAAGCATGGAGGTCAGGGCGCATGATTTCTGGGCGCATGCCTGTTCGGGCGCATGCTCTTCTCAGTTAATGATGATGGTGCCTCGGTAACCGAAAAGATTAGTGATGATCTTTTGGTTTTATTTGCTGCTATCCTTGCACAGAACCCGAGGCGACGGCTGAGATCACACGTCATCTGTTCACGCGTGCGACCAAGCCCTATAAATAGGTAAGAGTTGGAGAGAGAAAGGGTTCTTCTTCTCTGTGCCTCTGCTTCTTTAGAGTTTCTTCTTCAAAAACCCTAACTTATCCTTCCTCGAGAGAATGGCTCCCAAGACTCCTCGCGGCGCTGCCGGCAAGGGAAAGGAGAAAGCGAAAGAGTCCGCGGATGTTGCGGCGGCGGTCGTTCCCCGTCGGCCTGTCGAAGTTCGGCCGGAGGTGGTTGGTAAGTCTCATTATCCCGCCAACGCACATAGGCCTTGAGTCTTTAATGATGTGCCGTGGTCTTTGTCCGCCAACGCGCATGGGTTTAAACCTTGGATGCGCCGAGGCTATTCCGCTGACGCGCATGGGTTCAAAACCCTGAAGATGCGCCGAGGCTATTCCGCTGACGCGCATGGGTTCAAACCCTGAAGATGCGTCGAGGCATACTGCTGACGCGCATGGGTTCAAACCCTGAAGATGCGCCAAGGCTATACTGCTGACGCGCATGGGTTCAAACCCTGATGATGCGCCGCAGTTTTCTCCTTTAGACACATTTGTGTGTTCTCTTCTGACTTTTTCTGATCTTTTACTAGTGTCGATGGCAATCCCGCTTTTGAGTGAAGTTTTCTCGAAGGCTGCCTTCAACCAAATGGGAGTAGAGCATAACGAGGAGGTGATGAACCCTGCTCAAGATGTTCTTATGCTGGATCAGCCTCCTGAGAGAATGACCCTAATCCGTGAACAGCCGTATTGGTTCCTCAAACGGATGATGGAGCGTGGAGTCATTAAACCCTCCACATCTGATAAAGTGACCTTTCTGAAGCCTGAGTTCCTGTTTGGAGACCGTCTCACTTCTACTGACTCGTCAGTACTGAAGGTCAAGGAGGACTGGTTCTTTACTGCGAATGGAGTGCATATGACTGTTAAGCAACTTGAACGTCAGTGGCCTTTGACGTCCTTCTGTTGCCTCGTTTCCCAGAGGAGAATGTCTTGGGAGCTTACCCCTTCTCAGGGGGGAGCGATGACTAGTGTCATCCAAATTGATTCTACTTCCGACCAAAGGGATGCTTTGACCGTTGTACGGTCTGGGTCTTCTTACACTTGGCGGACTTTACGTCCTGGGAGCCTCTTCAGTGATGTACCCATTGATATGTTTGCTTATAGTGCTTCGACTTTTACACATCGTATGTTTTTGATGGAACGTTCCTACCCGACAGAAGAGTTTCGGATGGAGGGTTGGTGCCATTACGTCTCCAAATGGGATAAACTGACGCTCTGGATCTTGTCGCGGTTTCAGACTGAGCTCCGAGAGATCGGGTTGACTGCCGCGATCCGTGCTACCCAGGCAGGTGTTGACCTTAATAGGCACATGTTCCTCGCACTCCTGGAGATGTTTGATATCCATACCGGGACCTTCTTTACCCCGATGGGGGAATTAGGGTTCGCACTTCATGAGATGTACGAGGTGTCAAAACTCCCTTGGGGGTCGAAACCCTATGAAGAGTACTTTCCAACCAATGAGGAATTTCAAGTCCTGGGGGACAGGGCTGAGGAGATGACGGCCGTCTTCAAGGAAGTGGCGAGTCATCATTACTATATGCAGAGACGGGATAGGAACGGGACGCAGCCTCATGTGACCGCTTGGAGAGATCATGTCTTTAGACAAGACAAGGAGGATCCCTCACAATTTTCCACTCCACCGGCGCTCTCTCGTAGCGAAGTGTTGTCCGAAATGAGCAGGTTAGGGGAGAAAAATCCCCGAAGAAGTGAGGACCAGCAGTCAGATGCACGCTCCTACAGCTGCTTCTGGCATCTTGCTTATCGGATGTCACCCAAGGCGGTGTTGGCATCCTACCTGATGATATGGCTCCGGGATTGCGTATTTGCGGGCGGATCCGGTGCCGTAGAGAGGGTAACCCGAAACTTAATCCTGCCAGCCGTGAAGCTGGTTTTCGGTCGGCGTTTGGCTCTTCTCCCCGCAATGGTATGTAACCTGCAGCGAGGTTTGAGAGAGTTTGCTGGAAATGTGATTCATGACAGAGGCCGAAACAATAACTTCCCGCGCACCGAACTGCCGTTTCACTATTTGATGGGATGGCTGATTTTGCATCATCCCAGTGTGATGAGCCCAGGCTCGGAAGGAGATTATAGGGCTGGAGATGCATTCCTTCGTCGTTTCCATCGGAGGAGCTGGTCGCATACTGGTGTCCCGATTTGTAGAAAGGTTTTATCCCGTCTTCAGGGTTGGGAGATCACCAAAGTTGGTCCCATCTATTTGGGTTTTGAGGCCAACGAGGATTTAAGGGACCTGGGCGAAGGTACCACCACTCTGCCTCAATGGGGATTCCGCTGGTTGCAAAGTATCCGGTCGTCCCATCTGGTGTACCGGAACAGGAATCAGTGCTACCTGGAACCATACTTGCCGAGCCGCTTTGTGCGGCAATTTGGTTATGCTCAGATGATGTTGGATAACCCCAGTAATACCCTAGGGTATGTTGGAAGTTTGTTGGATGGTGCACGAGCTTGGCATTACTATAATGCCGGATGTACCGGAGCTCGTTTTACGTTGCCCGTCCCCGATCCGCGGCCGCCCATTCTTTACTCGGCCGCCAAATTTTACTGCGTTATGGCTGCCCCGCCCTCCGGATATGACAGGGAGACCAGCCTTATCGCCGGCACCCAGTTAGCAGTGACTGGGGATACGCCAGTGAAGGCCCGACCGAATCGTCCGTCAGGGGTGAGTCAACGGAGTGCCCCCTCCGCATCACAAGCAGAAACCTCTGGCGATCGATCGAAACGATGTGCAGATACAGGAGCTGAATCTTTTGTATCGAAGAAGCAGAAGAAGGCACCGTTACCGACGGTGTCATCGGATTCGGCGTCCGAAGAGGTAAGGTTATCCTACTAAATCTGATTTTGGTTCCGCCACTTACAAGGCCTCACCTTCTTTTGTAGGAGTCGCTAAAAAGAAAACCTCGTACCCCAAAGTCGGGTGGGAGTAGGCGAGAAGAGATGGTGAGCTCGTCTGAAGTGCGTATCCCGCCGACAATGATGTCTCTCATGGAGGAAGATCCGGAGGATACTGTGGAGGTTCTGGTCAGGAGGGAATCTGAGGGTGCAGCAGCTTCCGAGGTGGCGAAGGCCACAGCGGAGGCTTCACATGGTTTAGCAAGTGCGCAGCTTCCTGGTGATGAAGAGGAATGGAGTTCATCATCTTCCGATGACACCGCTCCGGAGCTGCAGGAGTCTGTTGCGGGGGCAGCAGAAGTAGTGGGGATAGAGGAGAGGGTTGATTCCCCTCCTGGTCATGATGAAGGGAGGTCGGCTGAATCATTGCCGAATCCTTCCTTGGCTTCAACCATGGACATAGAGATGGCTACCGATCAGGCGGTAGCGACAGATTCTGTCCCTGTAGAGGGACTTGAGAAGAATGAGACTCTTCTGCCAGTCTTGTCTCCTGGGGCTGGCCAAGAGATAAATGTTGACCTCCCCGTTTTGCCGGGGGAGGTAGCTGATGCTGATAGAATGTCGGGGGAAGAGGTAGCCGTTGACGTCGGTGATTTCTCCAGTCTTGAGAAGGGTAAGGGTGTGGAACCCTCTGTTGCTCCTTCCACTTGGGGTACTATCACGACGCATATGCCTGCTCCTTCTGTTCCTTTGACTCCTCGGGCCAGCAGTCTGGGCCCTGTTGATGAAGAGCCTATTGCTGCCGAGATTCAAACCTCTCAGATCGAGGTCGGCGGATCTTCCTCCGGTCCGCAAACTGTAGTAGCTCCCTCAACTCCTGCTATGACGCCGCAGGTGCTGGCGGAAGCCGACGGGTATGTGAAATTCCTCGTCGAGGGAGTGTACAAAATGCTGGAGAAAGGTGTATCTGCAGTGGTAGATGCCAAGGGGAGCTTTGCGACGGCAAAAGCTTTGGCAATGCCTTGTATCGAGCTGATCCGCATTCACCAGGGCCATGACCATATGGCCGAAATTCTGGAGGTTTCGGTGATGGAGCTGGACGAGCGGCTCGCGGAACTGCAGCGCATCCAACGAAATGACCTCTCGGTCTTGGTAGATGCAGAGATAGGAAAGTCGATGGCTGAGATCGAGGCTTCCCATCGAGCCGAGGTGAGCAGTTGGGAGCGTGAAGTGGCTGGGACTGAGGCTGCGGCGGAGCAGCTGTCTCAATCTATGAAGAAGACGACGGAGAAGCGAGCTGCGGTGGATGCTAACATCGCAGAAGTTGATGCTCAGATGCGCCGTCTCGAAGACAAGCGGGCCCAACTTCAACTAGAGGCTGAGCGCGTCCTGGCTGAACACGTGGCATTCAAACGGGAGGAAACGACTCTTACTCAGCGGACCCTTGCTTTGGCTCAACAGCGACGACAGCTTGATGAGAAGTATGAGAGTAAAACTTCTGCTGAGGCTGTCGGGTTAATGCGTCAAGAAGTCGAGCTGCGAGTCCAGGCGACTGTGGAAACTCGTACTGCCGACCTGAGACGTCGAGTCAGAGAACTCTCATCCCACCCTGGGGAGGATCGGGGATTGTAGCTTCTCTTCTTTTTTGTGTGTTTTTGCAACTCTTGCTGGGGAAATAGCGTATTTCTGTACTCCCTTTTTAAAAATAAAGAAATACACTATCTCTTTGATGTGTTCATTTTTAATTTCATGAATTTGATGATTTATGTGGACCTATTATCTTTTGCGCACCTTGGTTTTTAGGTACAGATAATAAGTATAAAGGAACCAACATGTTTGCTCAGAGGTAATGTGGACATGGCAATCATTAGGTTCAAATGATAGAATCTTCCTACTCAGAGGTGTTTATGGACGTGGTAGGAATGATCCTGTGGGATACGCTGAACAACTCAGAGGTAATGTGGACGTGGAAGTTCTGCGATCAAATGTACGACAACGTAGGAGTTGCCTGTACGGGATGTTTACTCAGAGGTAATGTGGACGTGGTAAACATGAAGGATAGCGTAAGCTCACGAAGTGTAAGGTTCCGCTTTGTAGGATGTAGAGAGACAACTCAGAGGTAATGTGGACGTGGTTATCTTTCTACGGAAGGATGCCACGGAACAGCTGGGTTCCGGAAGCGATTGATTTTGTGAAAAGAGGTTATTTGGGGAAATACATATCTTGGAGGATGTCAAGAGTAGTACTTCTTTAGGAACTTGCCGTTGATGGGCATCATGAACAAGTCCCCATTGGGTTTGGCGAGCCGGTAAGCACCGTTTGAGTATACCGTCTCGATGATGAAAGGTCCTTCCCATTTGGGCTCGAACTTCCCTGGTGTCTTGTGAGTTAACACCATTGGCCTTCTGACTGCTAAAACCAGGTCGCCAACTTGGAAAGTTCTTTGCTTGACCTTCTTGTTGAAAGCCTGTGATATACGGGCTTGGTAAAGTTCGATGCGTTGTTGAGCTAGGAGACGCTTTTCGTCAAGTGCCTCCAATTCTCGCAGACGACGACGTTGATTGTCTTCTTCTGTGAGATCGTTTGTGATGGCCACGCGGAGCGAAGGTATCTGTATCTCGAGAGGCAGTACTGCTTCGCTCCCGTAGACCAGAGAGAATGGAGTGTTACCTGTTGGGGTCCGTACCGTTGTACGGTAGGCCCAAAGGCATTTGCCAAGCTTTTCGTCCCAGTCGCGTTTGTTGGATGACACGACTTTTTTGAGTAGTCTGACGATAGTTTTGTTGAATGCCTCGGCCAATCCGTTTGCTGCCGGATTGTAGGCGGTTGAGGCCACGTTTTGAATACGATTCTTGTCACAGAACCTGCTGAAAATGTGGCTGATAAACTGAGGACCATTGTCATGGATGATTCGCCGGGGTACCCCGAAACGGTAAATGACATGGTGTTTGATAAAGCTAACCACCCTGGAGCTTTTTACTTCTGCTAGTGGGACTGCTTCCGCCCATTTGGAGAAGTAATCGGTGATGGCCAGGATGAAGCGGTGTCCTCTCGATAAAGGAGGGGTGATTGGCCCTACAATGTCCATGCCCCAGGCTTCGAATGGCCAGGAGGCGACTGTAGGATGTAGAGGTTCAGATGGTGTATGTATGAAATCTGCATGAAGTTGGCATGCATGGCACTTCTTAGCATATTCCACTGCGTCGGCAACCATGGTTGGCCAGTAGTAGCCCATACGTCGCAGTCGATCTTGCAACTTAGGCCCTGGTTGGTGAGCTCCGCAAGTTCCGTCATGAGCTTCTCGAAGAGCTTCGACCGCTTCTTCGTTAGACAGGCATCGAAGGAGAAGCCCGTCGAAGGAGCGTCGGTACAGCGTTTTAGTGGCTGTATCGTAGTAGAATCGAAGAGAGCGTCTCCTGACTGAGACGGCTTCCTTCGGGTCCTCTGGAAGGATTCCGTAGACAGCGAAGTCGATGAACGGGAACCTCCAATCTCGGACATTAACCCCAGTGTTTGTCGGCATGGCGTGAGCCATTTGCAAACATAGGTTGTTTCTGGGACAAATCAAGTCTCGGCCAGTTACCGTGACATAGTGTTGAGTCCCAAGGGGCGCGGCCAATGAGGCTGCGAGGCCAGCTAGAGCGTCAGCCTCCAAGTTTTGTAGGCGGGGTACATGTTCGATGAAGAACCCAGTGAAGGTTAAAATGATGTTCAATGCAACTTCATGGTAAGGGATCAAATCTTCATGGCGAACCTCGTATTGCCCCCGAATCTGGTTTACGACGAGTTTCGAGTCGCCGTAGGCTTCCAGATGATCCACCCCCAGCTGTTGTGCTAGCTGGAGTCCCATGACGAGTGCATTGTACTCAGCAACATTGTTGGAGCATGGCTTCGAAAGGGAGTATGCGCGCTGGATGACCAGCTGATCGGGGGAGACTAAGACTACCCCCACTCCTGCGATGATTTGGCCATTGGGGCCCGTTCTTGAAGCGCCATCGAAGAACATCCGCCAAACGGGGCTTCCTTCAGTGACATTTGATTCTTGAACTTCATCCGGGATGTCTTCATAGAGTTTTGAAGATTCTGGAATGGGGTGTGCAGCTAAAAAGTCAGCCAGAGCCTGACCCTTGACTGCTTTCTGCGGGACAAACACCATGTTGTATGGTGTTAGTAGGATCGCCCATGTAGCCAGTCGGGAGTTTAATGACCCTGGCTTTGTCATGAGAACTCTGAGCGGATTGACTCGGGAGATGACGTGAATTGTCTGGCCCGAGACGTAATGACGAGTCTTCTGAATGGCAAACACCAAAGCCAAGCACTCCTTTTCAACGGGGTTGTACCGGTGTTCAGCCCCGATGAGTGTTCGACTGAGGTAGTAGATTGCTTGCTCGTAGCCTGTATCGCTGTTTTGAGCTAGCAAAGCGCCGAGGGAATGATCCATGGCACGGACGTAGAGGAGGAATGGTTTGCCGGCGACAGGTGCCACTAGGACTGGCGGGCTTGTTAAATAAGCCTTGATGTCGTCGAAAGCCTTTTGGCACTCCTCTGACCAGACATAAGAGACTCCCTTCTTCATGAGCTGAGTAAAGGGTTGACATTTACCAGAGAGGTTCGCTATGAACCTCCGGATGTATGCCAAACGTCCCTGTAGGCCCCGAAGTTCTCGAAGGTTCTTCGGAGGGTCCATGTTAAGGATGGCTTTAGTCTTCTCGGGATCGACATGAATGCCTTTTGCTGTGATGACGAAGCCCAAGAATTTGCCGCTAGAAACCCCCAGAAAGGATTTAGCGGGGTTTATTTTGAGTTGATGCGCCCGCATGAGATCGAAGACCGTCTTCAGGTCCTGTAGGTGATCTCTTTTGAGGCGGCTCTTGACTGCGATGTCGTCAACATAGCACTCAACTGTCTTGCGAAGATGTTGACGGAAGATGGTGCTCATAGCTCGCTGATACGTTGCACCGGCGTTCTTCAAGCCGAAGGGCATTACGGTGTAGCAGAAAATACCCTTTGGAGTCCTGAATGACGTGTGTTTTGCGTCATCGGGGAACATCTTGATTTGATTGTAGCCTGAATACCCGTCCATGAAGGACATGCGTTCAAAGCCACATGTGTTGTCGATCATTACATCGGTGATTGGGAGCGGGAATTCATCCTTCGGGCAAGCGGAGTTGAGATCCCTGAAGTCGATACAGACTCGTATCTTCCCGTTCTTCTTGGTGACAGGGACGACGTTGGCTACCCAGTCTGGGTGTTGTTCCTCACGGATGAAGCCACTGGTCAAGAGTTTGTCTACCTCCTGATCGATGGCGTTCATGATGTCCGGGCGGAAGCGTCGCTGTTGTTGTTTGATAGGTTTGGCATCTGGTAAGATGTTCAACCTATGCATCGCGATCTGTGGATCGAGACCCGGCATGTCTTCGTAGCTCCAGGCGAAGACGTCGATATACTCCTTAGCGAGTTGGACTAAAGATTCTCGGTCTTCTCCTTCCAAGCTTTTGCTGATAAAGATGGGTTTAGAAGAAGACCCATCCCCGAGGTCGATTTGCTCGACTTCGTCTTCGGTGGGAGGTTCTCGTAACTCAAAACGAGACTCCCATTGCTCTCCTAGGCGTTGAGCCCAGGGTTCCTCTTCGAAGGGTTCCGGCGGTTGGTCTTCGCCTTCATCTTTCTGAGGCTGCGCCGATGTCATGTTAGCTGACAGCACTTTCCTGAAGACTGATCCAATACTGGTATCGGAATCCCACGTCGATGCTTCTGATGAGTGGGAATGTTCTATGTCTTCTGCGTCTGAACTCTCTGGAGTTGATGGCGGCGTGACATAGCCTAACCCCCGTCGAGTCCGATTATAGTAATCCTGTGGCTTTCCATTGGGCATCGAAAGCCGGACAGGGAGATGCCGACCCTTGCCGTAGTTTAGGCCTTTGTTGCTTTTCAGGTCGTAGCCCATCTTTTGGATGATGTGCTTAGCCGCATCTGTGTATCGATATACTTGTACCCTGCCGGTATCAGGTTCGGGCTCGATCGACGGGAGGTTCCGACGACGCTCGATTTTGCCCGAGATGATGGTGCCTTCGTCTCGGCTTCGTGGAGGGACTATGAAGACTCCTTGAGACGGGACTATTTGATTATGGTAGACAGTCGTTACTTGTGTTTGCAACGACCGTAGAGCATTGTCTAATGTATACATGGCATTCCAGTGTGGAAGACAAGAATAATTGAAAGACACTCTATTATTGATAAAGTACGAGATTTTATCCCGTGGGATTACATTGTCGAAGGAGGGTGCGTCTACATCGGCAGAGATATATTCGCCAAGCTCCTCATCTGTAAGCACTGGGGCCGGATCAGGAGAGTCCTCCACCGTTCCGACTTTGGGGTCTGAGAGGGTTATGTGAGCCCTCTCCGGCATCTTGGATGACTGCGGCGGCTTGTCTTTAAGACGCACCTTGAGGGGTGCCTCGGTTGCGCCTTCGATGAGTGGCGCCTTCCCTTGTAATTTTACCGCTAGGGGAGCCGCTGTTTGTGGTGGCTTCCCCTTGAGGCGTATCTTCAGGGGGGCTTCGCGAGCTGGCGCTTTTCCTGATAGCTTGATGCTCATTGGAGGCGCCTTCTGGGGTGGTCTCCCTTTCAGACGGATTTTCAAGGGGGCGTCAGGAGTCACTTCGGGTTCCAAGTCCGGCTCTGTTGCCGTCTCTGCTTCATCATCGGCGTCGTTGGCTTCCTCCTCGTCAAGTGGCTTGTACAAGTCGGAGTCGGTGAAGTAGGCCTCAATCCCTTTGAAGGGATCGATATCAGCAAACTCCGTCCGGATGACGCCGTTGGTGGATACATATTTCATGCATTGGTAGAGCGTGGAGGGCACCACCATGTACTCATGTAACCATGGTCGTCCGAGTAAGATGTTGTAGTTGACCTCGGCATCCACCACATAACAAGTTACCTCAGTTTTGAGGCTGCCGATGTGACACTTCAGCCGGATCTTGCCCAGTGGCTCGCTCTTGCTGGCGTTGAAGCCGCTGATGGTCATATTGGAGGGCGCTAGCCGGTACATTGGGATCCCCAACTTTGATAGCAGCGCCTTTGGAATGATGCTTAGGGAAGACCCCGGATCGATCTGAATCCTGCTCACCTTTACCGAACCGATGTATCCTGTGTAATACAACGGTCGGTTATGTCGGTGATGCTTGAGCAGCATATCTTGTTGGGTGAAGGTTATGTTTGGGATAACTTCATCCGCACAATGACAGTGTGCACAAGTAGTTGGAAGGTCTTCAGGCTGCTTGACCTGACTGAGAAAGGATTCGGCATCCTTCAGAGCTTCGCAAAGAGCTTCTCGGGAGTCCTTGGAGAGACGCAGGAGCTCGAACAGAGACAAGCGTGCAGGAGTACTGGCCAGTTGTGCCAGGATGTCAAAATTGTGGGGCTTGGCTAGCCCCGAAGCATTTTCTTTCCGCAGAGGTCTGTCGAAACGGACCTCCACTTGCTTTTGTTTATTGGCTGCTGAGGGCTTGGATGGACCCTCCTCAGGGATGGTGCCAGGAGGCACCACTTCGGCGGTAGCTTCATCGGGCTGGGAGTTCTGTTGTGCACGCGTCTGCACAGGAAGCGCCTCTTCCGTTGAAGAAGAGACCGTGCGGCAAGACTTGATCTTCCTGCCTTTTGCTTTGGAGGTAGGGCGTACCTCCGGTTGAGTTACCTCGGAGACGAGGTCTGGGTGAACCCAGAGGACCTCTCCTCGAGATGTGGTGAGTGGGACAAGTCCACTCACATTGTCACGGGTGGGTGGCAAATTCACCACCTCCATTGTCGTCTTAGGGATGGGGACGACGCCATCTTGTGTGGTAGTCGGCGGCAAGGTGCCGAACTGTAGTGACACCACATTAGCTGACACCGTCTTCTCTTCGTAATCGACGGAAATTACATCCGCATTGATCATACGCTGGATGTAATTTTTGAGGACGTAGCAGTCCTTAGTCGGGTGTCCGACAAACCGATGGTAGTGACAGTACCTTGGATTGTCCACCTTCCCGACTTCATCGGGCCGCTTCGGGTCCGGAAGCTTGATCTTGTCACCCTGCTTCAGTATCTCAAAGAGTTGCAGGGTATCGTCATCATTGAATGAATAAACCTCCTTGGGTCTCGGTGCCAATGGAGGCTTTTGAGTAGGCGCAGATGCGCCCTTCGAGGCATTAACTGTCAATGCCTGTTTTCCCTTTGTTTCTCGTCCGGAATTGTTGGTTGCGGACTTTTTCCCTTTATCGTCAAAGGCGGGGAAGCTAACACCCAGAAGACGTGCATTGGCCGCCTTCTTCTCTGCAGCTTCAGCTTCAATGATTAGGGAGCTCCAATTGGGAGGGAGAGTAGAGTTAAGCCAGAGCTTTACTGCAGGTAGCATGTTCATACTGCAAGCGGAGAGAAGCGCATGTTCTGGCATGCCTGGAGGTAACCTGAAGCAGGCCTGACGGAAGCGTTCGATGAATGCCCGAACCGTTTCCTTGTCCTTCTGGCGTATCTCAATGAGAGATGCCATCGTCATGTCCTTCCCACCGTCGTAGAAGCGGTCGAAGAAGAGGCGTGTCAGGTCGTCGAAGGACGATATGGAATTATCGGGGAGGCTGCAGTACCAGTCATACGCCACCCCTTTCAGGGCCCCAACAAAGATGCTGGTGAGGAGCGCGTCCTCCTTCGGAAGATGCCCTGTCTGCGACTGGAAGTACGTCAAGTACCGTCGTGGAGAGTCCTTCCCGTCATACGGCGTGAGTGTCTGTGGTTTATACTTTGGGGGATAAACCACCTTGTTCCACTCAAGTGGATAAGGCTGGGGAATGCCCATCTTCTGGCGTTCCTCCTGCCTGTTCTTGGACTCGAAGCGCTCCCGCAGATCTTTGATCATTTCGACCACGTCCTCCGTGGAGCTAGGAGCCGGAGAAGGAGGTACCACCTGGAGTGGAGCGTTTGAGGGCTCCGATGTCCGGGGTGCTTCTGTGTCTGAGGGTGTCCGCTGGAGGGGCACACTCGACTCTCCATTAGCTCCTGGGTCGGGACCATTTGAAGGTATCTGATCAAGGCCGACCGCATCTCAAACACTGCTTGAGTCAGTGCTTGCATTGAGGCAGAGAGGGTTTTGAGTCCTCCCTCTAATGAGTCTATGCGCTGGACAATGTCCTGTGGCGGCGCATCAGCCTCAAGATCACCCCCGGTCATGTATACTGTCATGACACGGCCGGAAGTGGATGGATTAGTTGAGGCTTCGCTCTCAGCGTCACTCTCATGTGGGGGAGTTACTTCTCCTGGTGTTTGGCCACCCCCAGCCACATTCTGGAGTTCGTCTTCGACAGGCGCATCTGCAAGGGCCTGACTGCCCTCAGCTCTGTCTTGAAGGGCCTCTTCATTTTCAGCACTACCCCCGGCGATGTCTTGGAGGACATCGTCATTTTGAGGGGCTTCAGGGAGGCCATCTTCGCTTTGATGAAGATCCGCCGCAGCTGTGCTTTGGACATCTTCGTCTTCGGAAGGAGGCTGAACAAGGGTCTGGATACCCCCAGCTTCCTCCAAGGACTTCTTCCTTGACCGAGTGCCTTCGAACACCCCAGAGGTTGTGACAGCTGCCTTGGTTTTCCTCGACTGGCTTTTAGATGAAGACGAGGAATTGGCAGTCGTCTTCCGGACAGATGAGGAATTGGAGATCATGTTGCATGACACAATCTTTAGTCCCTCTTCTGCTGACACCTTTGTCCCAAGGCGATGTCGGAGGGGTGTCGATGATTGTAGCCGTTGGAAGACCGACTACTTTGGCGGTACTGCCGTCTTGCAACAGCAGTTGATGGTGACAACTGCACAAGTGTGCCCCGTGAGAGGCGCATCGTGCTTGTTGGTCAACTCTCCTGACCGGCGCTTGTGAGTGATCACGTTGCGCAAGTCGTTAGAGGAGAGTGCTACCCTCACACCCCTCTCAGGCGCATGGCAGGGCCAAGCACCGGGGTGGTCGGGTGAGTGCTGCGCCCCCTGATCTAATACCAAGCAGGCATCACGATCAGTAGTGGGGGAACCACAGCATTTGAAGTGACTTGAACGGACCTCAAACGCACAACCAGAGGAGGCGCGGGAGTTCAAGACCACTGAGTTTGCCTCTCTCGGCTTGGTTGTGCACGCAGTGAATGCGCCCAAGTGAGATGAGGACTTTGAAGGTCGACTCGTTGTCGGTGCAGGAGCACTTGAGTCAACCTTGTACAGCTTGCCATCGGCAGCACGCGTGATTGTAAGCGCGTGCCTCTGGCCGGCTGCTGGCATAGCACGTTTGTGGCGCATGGCCCGTGCCGCCTTGGATTTCTTCGTACCAGCCCGCTGGGGCGCATAGTACTCAGCATCCAAATTCTCCTCGCCGTTACAGCGAGTGAGTCTGTCAAAGACAGAGGCTCTTTGTGGCGCATCAGAAGTAATGCGCGGGGCATTGGCTGCGCCCCTGCTCCGTCGACGTATCTTCCTCGCCTGAGAGGAAGATGGCTGGGGAACGTGGTCAGCCGCACGCTTCCCCGAGAGATGCGCTGCATCAGCGGGCGCACCTTGACTGCTGAGGACGTCAACAGGAAGGGAAGGCTGGACGGGCGCATCCCCTTCAACGGTGGTGCCCGAGGCGTCGACTTTGCGCACCCAGACTGCGCGGGTCTTCTTCGGCTTCGACAGCCGCTTCGAAGGACTCGCACTTCCTTCAGAAATGAACTCCTCGTACGCCTGTTGATTGAGGCGCACTACCAGCGTCTTGTGGGAGGAGCCCACCTTCACGTCGTCGGCCTGTGACACGACTTTCTCGGTAGAGGAGAAAGAGGTCCCCAGCAGAGTCGCCAGCTTGTTTGCCATTAAAATTGTTTTGATTGAAATCTTAATACAAACAGAACAGTGATACAATATAGGACTTAGATGTAGTCCTAGGAGTACACTTTTGTTTAAGCTGGGTCCTTAGTGCCAATGGAGCGAGTGGTAATGCGTTGACTCCGTTGACCGGCTGACGGCGGTTATCGATTCTCTGAAGGTGTTGATTGCTCTGGGTGCTGGAGCTTGCTGAGAGGAGTAAGACGTTGAGTGTCTAGAGCTGCCTCTCTGGTGATTCTCTGTTGTGGATTCTTTTTTGTGAGTCTTCTGTTCTGAGTCTCTGTGTGTGTGTGTGAAGGAGATGACCCTTCTATTTATAGTTTTGCAGGCTGGCTGCTCATGCGCGCATGTAGGATGCGCCGGTGTGGGAACGCCACGTGGAGGTTGCTGATGGAGGCGCATGGATGCTGCGCCCTGATCGAGGGAGAGAACTCTTCATGCTGCTGTGGTGAGCCGGCACGTAGCAGGAAGAAGATCTTTCCGTTGCTGAAATCTTGGACGAGTTGAGTCAAAAGACACGTGTCGTCGACTCATGGTTCGAAGATCTCGGATTTGGTGGAGAGGAGTGATCTGGTGGGCTGTGCCTTGGATTGGGCGTAGGAGGAGGCTGCGGCTCATAACCTTTAGGAGTTACAAACCATTTGGGGCGCATGGCTTTTGAGGCGCATGCAGGCGACTTTCCTTCTGTCTTTCGGGATCAGAGAGCAGTCTGAGGCGCATGGCTTTTGAGGCGCATGCTGATTTGGACGCATGGCCGTAGAGGCGCATGCGGGTTTGGACGCATGGCCGTAGAGGCGCATGCGGATGGACGCACGGCCGTAGAGGCGCATGCGGATGGACGCATGGCCGTAGAGGCGCATACGGATGGACGCATGGCCGTAGAGGCGCATGCGGATGGCCACGTGGCAGTAGCCGTCGGAGTCATGATGATGCTGACGTTGCCGATGCTTCGTTCTCTGAAAAAGCTGTCACTTGTTCAGACTTTGGGAGGCGTGCTGCCAACTCTGTCAGTTTAGCATTTAATGTTGATGACGTTTGATGGACAGCTGAGTGGGCGCGTCGGTTGGCGTTCCACTCGGTATGGAGATGTGTGGGGGCGCATCCTTTATAATGCGCCGAGTACTGTAGGGCGCGTCTGTATGATGCGCCTGATGCCGAAAGGCGCGTCCGTGTGATGCGCTGTCTGGCTGGCGCATCGGACATGTCTTTTAATGATGCGGCTGTCTCGCTCTTCGAGTGCTATAAATAGCCGTTTGGCTGAATTCGAGGCGTCCGGTTCATCCATTTAATGTAAATTCATTGCAAGGAATTCGGAGGGCCATCCACTTGGCGCGTGGGTTTGATCTGCCCGGCCTATAAATAGTGGCATGGAGAGAAGATTTGCTTCTCATTCCCTCACGTACTTCCAATATAAATTTGAACATACGGGTGCATTCTGCTGACGAAGTGCTCCCGAGGGTGAAGATGAGACGCTGTGTTGTCTTTGATGCACTTGAAGGTGACTGTTACATCCAAAAGACGGAGTCGAGGGCTTCTGAGGCAGGCGGAAGGTGCCTGTTGCATCCAAAGATAAGGATGCTCGAGCCTCGTCTCCGTTATTCCGGAAGAGCCGTAGATCGGAATGGCGGTGCAAGGCTCTCTCTTCCTGCAAAGTGGGGTTTCCCCACTTTGATCGTGTCGAAAGCTGCTCCTTTAGCCATGGTTTCGATCACGGTCTTCCTTCGGCTTTGGAGGATCTTTCGAAACCTCCCCTGGCCACAGCATTTGCGGTGCTCTTCTCTTCCTTGGTTCCAGCCAGAGGGTTAAATGCTTTGTGTCGAAGCATTTATCGGGCGAGCCTGGTTGGAAGAGCGGTACATAACTGGGCTCTGCTCGGCCAGGTGAGCCTGGCTGGAAGAATTTGGCTGAAGGGATGCTCATAACTGAGGTGCTGAAGAGATGATGGGATGCGCCTGGATGGAGGCGCATGATATCTGCTGCGCCTCATTGGTGGCGCATAGTAATGCTGCGCCTATCTGGAGACGCATGGTGGTTGCTGCGCTTATCTGAAGGCGCATGATGGCCGCTGGCTGTAGACTTAGGCTCTTTCCTTTGTAGGAATTCTCCTTTGTACAACCTTTTCTAGACATGTAATAGACTTTTATATATAAATAAAAAGTCCTTCTTCAAATGTCTATAGTTATTGACTTTGCTGTGAAGTTCTTCATCTGAGTTCTGGCGCATGTAGTGTCTGGCGCATGGGCTTTCTGGTTGTGAAATTCTATGCTTCTACAATTATGTTGGAAGGGAAGCTGAGGTTGAAGCAATTTCGAGACGGTGCAAGCCGCCGTGGGGGCCTTGGACGTTGAGGGTCCAGCAGACACGGGGCTTCCAGATGAGGAAGTGGAGTGGAGTTCGTCGTCTTCAGATGACGTTCCTCCAGAGATGCGTAAGTCTGTTGCGGGGGCAATAGACGTGATTGAAACAGAGGAGAGGGTTGATTCCCCTCCTTGTCATGATGAGGGGAGGTCGGCTGTAGCGTTGCCGAGCCCTACCCCAGACTCAGCAGCAGAGGCTGAGGTAGCTGCCGACCGGGAGGAAGCGACAGATCCTTTCCCTGTAGAGGGATTCGATGGTAAAAGTAAGACTCGTTCGCCGATCCTGACTCCAAGGAAGTCGAGTCAGGAGACAAGTGCTGATCTCACTGCTCTGCCGGAGGGGGAATGTCCCGTACGGCCTGCTGATAGTGTGTTGGGGACGGATGAGGTAGTCCCTGACGTCGGTGGTCCCTCCGAGCTTGAGAAAGGTAAGGGTTTGCTGGAACCCTCTGTTGCTCCTTCTACTTGGGGTACGATATCGACGCCTCCCTCGGCTTCTTCTGTTCTTTTGGCTCCTCGGGCTAGTAGTCAAGCCCCTGTTGAGGAAGAGTCCGTTATGCCGAGGTTCCAACCTCGCAGGTTGAAGCCGGCGGGCCCTCTTCCGGTCCGCCGTCTAGAGAAGCTCCTCCAACTCCTGCTATGACGCCGCAGGTGTTGGCAGATGCAGATGAGTATGTAAAGTTTATTATTGAAGCGGTGTATAAGATACTGCAGAGAGGCGTATCGGCAGTGATGGATGCCAATGGGAGTTTCGCGACGGCAAAAACCCTGGCACTTTCTCACATCAGTCTGATACGTTCCCACCAGGGCCATGATTATATGGCCGAGATTCTGGAGGCCTCAGTGGCTGAGCTTGACCAGCTGCTTTTCGAGTTTCAGTATATCCAGCGAAATAATCTCTCTACCCTGATAGACGCGGAAAAGGAGAAGTTGATTGCTGAGACTGAGTCCTCTTATCAGGCCACCGTGGGTGTCTGGGAACGCGAGGTGGCTGAAACTGAGGCCGTGGTGGAGAGGTTGTCTCAGTCCACGCAGGAGAAGGTGGAGTTACAAGCTGCGTTGGGCGCTAGTATAGCGGAGGTTGATGCCAAGATTCGCCTCCTTGAAGACCAGCGGGCCCAACTTTTATTAGATGCTGAGCGAGTCCAGGTTAAACATGTAGCATCTAAGGAGGAGGAAGCAGCTTTCACCCGCCGGGCACTTATCCTGGCTCAGCAGTGGCAACAGTTGGACGAAAAGCATGAGGATGACACTTCTCCTGAGGCCATAGAAATAATGCGTCAAGAAGCCGAATGCCGGGTCCTGGCGACCGTAGAGACTCGGGCGACAAACTTGAGGCGTCGGATTGAAGAGCTTTCGGCCAACCCCGGGGAGGTTTAGGGATTGTAATCTCTTCTCTTTTTTCTTTTTTTTTGTAATTTTGCAACTCTTGCTGGGGGCATAATCCTTTACTTTTGAATAAAGAATACAGAGTTTTTGGTGGTACGTTCATTTTTGCTGTCATGAACTTGATGATTTGTGTGGACCTATTATCTTTTGTGCACCTTAGTTTTTAGGTACAGATAATAAGTTCGAGAGAACCGACATGTTTGCTCAGAGGTGATGTGGACGTGGCAAATATGGGATTCAAATAATAGAATCTTCCTACTCAGAGGTGTTATGGACGTGGTAGGAATGACTCTGGAGGATACGCGGAACTACTCAGAGGTAACGTGGACGTGAAAGTTCTGCGATCAATGTACGGTAATACAGGGGTTGTCTGTACGGGATGTTTACTCAGAGGTAATGTGGACATGGTAAACATGGTGGAGCAGCGTAGTCTTATGGAGTGTAAGATCCCACTTTGTAGGGGAACAACTCAGAGGTAATATGGACGTGGTTGTTCTTCTGCTGGAGAATGCCACGGAACAGCTGGGTTCCGGAAGCATAAGGAACTGTATGTGTGCCCTGATGATTGGGTCTACAGACTCCCTTGTTGGGTGGAGATGGAAGTACATGTCTGAAAGATATCAAGAGTAGTACTTCTTTAGGAACTTGTCGTTGATGGGCATCATGAACAAGTCTCCATTGGATTTGGCAAGGCGGTAAGCACCGTTTGAGTATACCGTCTCTATGATGAAAGGTCCCTCCCACTTGGGCTCAAACTTTCCTGGTGTCTTGTGAGTCAACACAATCGGCCTCCTGACTGTCAGAACCAGGTCGCCTACTTGGAAAGTCCTCTGCTTGACCTTCTTGTTGAAAGCCTGTGATATACGGGCTTGATAGAGTTCGATGCGTTATTGAGATAAGATACATTTTTCGTCAAGTGCCTTCAATTCTCACAGACGGCGACGTTGATTGTCTTCTTCTGTGAGTTGATTTGTGATTTCTACACGGAGTGAGGGTATCTGGATCTTGAGAGGCAGTACCGCTTCGCTCCTATAGACTAAGAAGAATGGTGTGCTGCCCGTCGGGGTCCGTACCGTTGTGCGGAAGGCCCAAAGGCATTCGTCGAGCTTTTCGTCCCAGTCGCATTTGTTGGATGACACGACCTTTTTGAGTAGCTTGACGATAGTCTTGTTAAATGCCTCGGCCAATCCGTTTGCTGCCGGATTGTAGGCGGTTGATGCCATATTTTGAATGCAATTCTTGTCACAGAATCTGTTGAAAATATAGCTGATGAAGTGAGGACCGTTATCGTGGATAATCCTCCGAGGTACCCCGAAACGGTAGATGACATGGTACTTGATGAAGCTGATCACCCTAGAGCTCTTTACTTCCGCCAGTGGAACTGCTTTTGCCCATTTAGAGAAGTAGTCGATGATGGCTAGGATGAAGCGGTATCCCCTCGATGAAGGAGGGGTGATCGGTCCTACAATGTCCATGCCCCAGGCTTCAAAGGGCCAGGAGGCGACCGTAGGATGTAGTGGTTCTGACGGTGTATGGATGAAGTCAGCGTGAAGCTGGCACGTATGGCACTTTTTAGCATAGTCGACAGCGTCGGCTGCCATGGTTGGCCAGTAGTAGCCCATGCGTCGCAGTCGATCCTGCAACTTAGGGCTAGGTT
The DNA here is from genome assembly GCA_029216955.1 of Iris pallida. Taxonomy (NCBI): domain Eukaryota; kingdom Viridiplantae; phylum Streptophyta; class Magnoliopsida; order Asparagales; family Iridaceae; genus Iris; species Iris pallida. Next base: position 23,067,510 of record JANAVB010018994.1, on the reverse strand, counting down.
GATGGGCCCCGCAGGTTCCATCGTGAGCTTCTCGAAGGGCTTCGGCTGCTTCTTCGTTGGACAAACATCGAAGGAGAAGTCCATCGTAGGAGCGTCGGTACAGCATTTTAGTAGCTGTATCGTAATAGAATCGAAGGGAGCGCCTCCTGACTGAGACGGCTTCTTTCGGGTCCTCTGGAAGAATTCTGTAGACAGCAAAGTCGATGAACGGGAATCTCCAATCTCGGACATTAACACCAGCACTTATTGACATGGCATGGGCCATTCGGGAGCATAGGTTGTTTTTAGGACAGACCAAGTCTCGACCCACTACCGTGATGTAATGTTGAGTCCCGAGGGGTGCTGCCAATGAGGCTGCGAGGCCAGCCTCCAAATTTTGTAAATGAGGTACATGTTCGATGAAGAAATTGGTGAAGGTTAAAATGATATTCAATGCAACTTCATGGTAAGGAACCAGATCTTCATGGCGAACTTCGTACTGTCCTCTGATCTGGTTAACGACGAGTTTTAAGTCGTCGTAGGCTTCCAGATGATTCACCTCCAGCTGTTGCGCTAGCTGGAGACCCATGATGAGTGCATTGTACTCGGCAACATTGTTGGAGCACGGCTTCGAAAGGGAGTAGGCACGCTGTATGACCAGCTGATCGGGGGAGACTAGGACTACCCCCACTCCTGCGATGATTTGGCCTTTGGGGCCTGTTCTTGAAGCGCCATCGAAAAACATCCGCCAGACGGAGCTTTCTTCGGTGACGTTTGATTCTTGGACCTCATCTGGGATGTCTTCATAGAGTCTGGAAGACTCTGGGATGGGGTGTACAGCTAAAAAGTCGGCCAGAGCCTGACCCTTGACGACTTTTTGTGGAACGAACACCATATTGTATGGCATTAACAGGATTTCCCACGTAGCTAGCCGGGAGTTTAATGACCCTGGCTTCGTCATGAGAACTATGAGTGGATTGACTCGAGAAATGACATAAATTGTCTGGCCCGAGACATAATGGCGAGTCTTCTGGATGGCAAATACCAAAGCCAAACACTCTTTTTCAACGGGGTTGTATCGGTGTTCGGCCCCGATCAGTGTTCTACTGAGGTAGTAGATAGCTTGCTCATAGCCTGTATCGCTGTTCTGAGCAAGCAGAGCGCCGAGGGAATGATCTATGGCACGGACGTAGAGGAGAAATGGCTTGCCGGCGACGGGTGCCACCAGGACTGGCGGGCTCGTCAAGTAAGCCTTGATGTCGTCGAAAGCTTTTTGGTATTCCTCTATCCAGACGTAAGAGACTCACTTCTTCATGAGCTGGGTGAAGGGTTGACATTTTCCGAAAAGGTTTGCTATAAACCTCCAGATGTATGCCAGACGCCCTTGCAGGCCTCGAAGTTCTCGGAGGTTCTTCGGAGGGTCCATGTCAAGGATGGCTTTGGTCTTCTCGGGATCGACATGAATGCCTTTCGCCGTGATAATGAAGCCCAAGAACTTTTTGCTAGAAACCCCAAAAAAGAATTTAGCGGGGTTCATCTTGAGTTAATGCGCTCGCATGAGATCGAAGACTGTCTTAAGGTCTTGTTGGTGATCTCCTTTGAGACGGCTCTTGACTGCGATGTCATCAACATAGCATTTGACTGTCTTACGAAGATGCTGATGGAAGATGGTGCTCATAGCTCGTTGGTATGTCGCACCGGCGTTCTTCAAGCCGAAGGGCATTTCTATGCAGCAAAAAACCCCCTTCGGAGTCCTGAATGACGTGTGTTTTACGTCATCGGGGAACATCTTGATCTGGTTGTAGCCCGAATACCTGTCCATGAAGGACATGCGTTCGAAGCCACATGTGTTATCGATCATCACGTCGGTGATTGGAAGCGGGAATTCGTCCTTCGGGCAAGCAGTGTCAAGATCCCTGAAGTCGATACAGACTCATATCTTTCCATTCTTCTTGGTGACAGGGATGACGTTGGCCACCCAATCCGGGTGTTATTTTTTACGAATAAATTTGCTGGTCAGGAGTTTGTCTACTTTCTGATCAATAGCGTTCATGATGTCAGGACAAAAATGTCGTTGTTGTTGCTTTATAGGCTTGGCATCAAGTAAGATGTTAGGCCTATGTATCGCGATCTGGGGATCAAGTCCCGACATATCTTCGTAGCTCCAGGCAAAGATATCGATATATTCTTTAGCCAGCTGGATTAAAGATTTCCGATCTTCTCCTGTTAGGCTTTTGCTGATGAAGATGGGTTTGGAAGAAGATCCATCCCCAAGGTCGATCTGTTCGACTTCGTCTTCGGTAGGGGGTTCGCGTAATTCAAAATGAGACTCCCACTGTTCTCCTAGGCATTAAGCCCAGGGTTCTTCCTCGAAGAATTCTGGCATTTGGTCTTCGCCTTCATCTTCTTGAGATTGTGCAGATGTCATGTTGGCTGATAGTACTTTCTTGAAGACTGAGCCGATACTGGTATCGGAATCCCAAGTTGATGCTTCGGACGAGTGAGAATGTTCTACTTCTTCTGCCTTCGAACTCTCTGGAGTTGACGGCGGCGTGACATAGCCCACCCTCCGTCGAGTTCGATGATAGTAGTCTTGCGACTTTCCTTTAGGTGTTGGAAGCCGAAGAGGAAGACGTCGCCCCTTGCCGTAGTTCAGGCCTTTGTTGCTTTTTAGGTCGTAACCCATCTTTTGGATGAGGTACTTTGCCTTGTCCGTGTACCGATAGACTTGTATTATGCCGGTATCTGGTTCTTGCTCGAGTGGCGGGAGGTCTTGATGACGCTCAACTTTGCCGAAGATGATGGATTCTTCATCTCGATTCTGCGGTGGGACTAAAAACAAACCCCTTCGGACAGGACAACTCGATTTGCATGATGGACGGTCGTTATTTGTGTTTGTAACGACCGTAGAGCGTTATCTAATGTATACATGGCATTCCAATGTGGAAGACTAGTGTAACACCCAGTTTTCTAGATGAGGGTAATTTTGAAATTTTGTAATTTTAATTATAAATTATTGATATTTAATTCACATTATGATTTTTAGTGATTTTTAATAAATTTTAAACTATTTTAAAACTGGTTTAAGTCATGACTTGTGATTTTGATGTGCTGCTAGTGAAACCTGAGAGACTGCATGACCTAGAGCCTAACCATGTCATTAGCATGATTAATTATCATTTTTAGCCTAGGGGTATTTTGGTCATTTTGACTTATTTGAATTATTTGGTGATTTGTTGAATTAGTGAATTCTAGTTTGACTTTGACTTGTTGAGACCTAGTGGACTAGCCTAGAACCTAACCCTAGCCATGGTGACCCTAGTCTAGGTTGAGTTAACCTATTTAAGTCATTAGAGAATAGTTTTAGAATGAGGGGATGTGGTTTGGTGAATTTAAGTCATGGGTTGAGGTTTCATGAAATGACTTATGGCTTAACTATTTAATTGATCATGACTTAAGCCCATGGGCCATTTAGTGAACCCTAACCCTAATTAATGAACCTATGAACAGCCACATAGGGATCCCCACCCTATTTAAACACTTATTCATTAGGGTTGCCTCTTTTTTTATCATTCCACACTTGGAAAAAAGAGAGGTAAGTTTTCCCTTTCCAAAAAATCCCATTTTATTCATTTGATCTCCTTTTTCATCCTAGTCTTTTGCATTGGGTTCTAAATTAAGTTTATGGACTGTTGGTGGAGAGTTATTTCAGTTTGGGATCAATTTGGAGCTATTAGCCATCAAGAAGAACACCCCCCATTTGGAGCTTTTCCATGCAATTTGCACCAATAGGTAAAACTCCTCATATTGATTTAAATTGCTGTTTTCTTTGCATTTAGGGTAGATCTAGGAGTCCCCTAGCTGTCCCTGGAATTTGGGCACAATTCGTGTCGGTTTCGTGTCCGTATCGGACACGTGTCATAGTATGCATTTAGGTGTTTGATGATATGTCACAAAGGGAATTAAATTGTTGTTTTTGAAAAGTATTTGAATGAAAAAATTGTTTTATATGTGTATATTGATTTCGTGTCCTTCTGAGCACGAAATTGTGTCGTGTCGTGTCCACACGGGGACACGAACACGCTGTCTGTGCACTGTGCACTGTGTCCTGCATCACGGGGCCTATTTCTCCCGACACAGGACACATGGACACCCCAAATTTTGTGTGAGTATTGGGGCAGTGACTGCCACCATGCTCCCAAAGATTGGGAGCATCTCGTTTTGTGTGCGAGAAGAAATCCTCCTCGCACTGGTCGCACGGGCCGCGCGCGAGCTGCTGTGCACGCTCGTTTTTCTGCTCTGACATGCACTTTTACATTGGACACGGGGACACGGGGATGCAGTGCAGGGCCATGGACACGTATCCCTATATGTGGCGAACACATGGGCACGAGCACGAGTCGTGTCGTGCCCTGTGTCGTGTCCTAGGACAACACACACGCGTGCACGATGCTGCGTGCCTGTGCAGTGTCTATGCGTGTTTTGGGGCTTCGACACGCCGTGTTCGGCCCTAGGGTGACACGAAAGTATTCCTGGGGACACGTGCACATATGTTTGATGATTACCAACCAAATAAATTTCATTTTATCATGTTTTGATACACGAATGTGGATTTTCCCATTTTCAACTGATACACACTCCAGTTTCAGTTTTCCTGAGATTAGGTTCCTCCAAATTGATTTTAAATGATGTTTAAATCACTGAATTAATTTCCCACACATGTATTATATACTGCTAGTTGGATTTTACAAGTTAGACTAGGTTTTCACTTAAGGAAACGAAATTTGAATGTTGATTGGGCATGTAGACTGATTTCTGAGATTATTTTTCTGTTAGCATTAATTCGGATATTTGAATCCCTGGTTAACTGAAGTTTGATTGACAATTGGTCCAGATACATGTGTATTAGGCCATTGTTAAGATTGTTCATTGTTTGTGTGGGTTTTATAGACTCAATTTAGTGTTGGAAATAATATGATTTCATTTTGGTTGAGAACCCAGTTTCCTGTCACTCACCCTTGCACCACACCATTGTTGTTTTCTGATTTTTGCACACACAAAAACTGAGATTTCAATGGTGGTTAATGAGAAGCTTTTCACACAGATTTTTGCACCTTTGACACACTCTTTTGCAAGTTTCCAGATTTCTTAAGCTATTGACACTTGGTTTTCCAGATTACACACATCTGTTACACCTTGTTCTGTTATTGCACAGTCTATTTTGAACTTGGTATTGGGTTTGGGGGTTTTGAATTGCTAACTAATGATAAATTGCTAGTGGTTAAACCTGTGTTATGTGGGTGTATACAAGTGGCATGGGACTGATTTGGAGAATGCATAGTGAGTGTCTTAGTTTTAGAGTGTCTATGAAGTTCTGATTTGAGTTCCAGGAAGAGGAAGGGTGACAGGGACTTGTTAGCAGTAGAATGGATTGTGGTAGACAGTAGATAAGAGCCTTGGACAGCAAGTATGTGTGTGTTGTGTGATATATATGTTGATATAAGAGGGTGTCTTGTGTATCCAGAACCTGGGAATAGAAGAGGGTAGCAGTGGCCTTGCAGCATCATTTCATGGCAGTTGTAGCCTTGGCAAGGCCTGAGATGCAACTGCAGTAGGCAGCAGAGGCAGTAGCAGAGCATTGCAGTGTGGCACTTGGCCATTTTGGCCATTTGCCTTGCAGTATTAGATATAGGACTTCCTAGTATCCTAATGTGGATGTTAGTGTATAGTATTTTGTGTTAGCATGTGTCAGGGGTTATGAGGTGGGTTATGTCCTAGTGAGCTAAGAGTGTGTTAGTGTTGTGTCAAATAGGTTTAGTTGGTGTCTTGGCCATTCCAAGTATGTTGGTATAGGGTGTGAGTGAGTGAGAGCTTGGACAATTGAGTATTAGGCCATTTGTTTGGGTTTGAGAAGGAGTGTGGGATTAGAAGAGTCCTATAGGTTCTAGGTAAAGTTTACCTAATTAAATAGTGAAGGTTTTTACCTATCTAAGTAGAGTGGGGTGATCTAGCTAAGGTATAGCTTAAAACCTATCAAGTAGGATTTGGAGGAAATTACTTCTAGGTGATTTAGGTATGAGTTTTACCTTCTGTCTAGTATAGAGATTACCTTTTAGTCTAGGGTAAAAGTTTACCCAGGAAGGATTGATATATCTTACATATATAGGTATATATATGAATAAGGTAATGTTGTGTATGTGAATACCTAGATTAGGGTATCTAAGTAGGTAATGGTTGATATAGGATGACTAGGCTTAGATTTGACCATGGTTGACCAAGGTTGACTATTTTGACTAGAAGTCAACTTTGAGTTAACATCTGACCTAAATTGGAGTAGGGTTTGACCAGAGTTGACCAGTTGACCAAAAGTCAACTGTGAGTCAACACTTGACCTAGTTTGACTATTGTAGTTGATTTGGGTCAACTCAGAGTTGACCAAGTTTGACTTGGGCCTAGTTTGACCTAGACAGTTGATCATGTTGACCTAGAGTTGACTTTGACCTAGATTGGCCTAGAAATCATGTAGATTGTATCATAACCATCATTGTCTTATTTTAAACACATTATAACCTGTACTGTTCTATTTAGGACATTGTGACTCCGGTACAGACATCTGACATTACACTACTCTTTTCAGAGTATCAGGCGAGTACATTCTCTGATAGTTCTCTCATTTATTTGCCAGTTACTGTATTTCAGTTCTATTTAGTTTTATGTGATTCTCTGATACCACACGTATGGATATTCTGGATTCATGTATGCGACACACTCACCATATTATCTGGCCTCTATTACTGGAATCACTAGAATCATTCTGGAATCTATTTCTGGAATTATTATATTTTGGCTGGACTCATCTCGATTCTCGTGTCGAATTCTGGATTCACTTGTTTACGGGGCGGGGAAATATTGAGTAAGACATGTAGATATACCCCAAATCTGGAATCTCCCTACTGGAATCTACTGGAAGCATAGCCATCTCTCGCCTGATCAGTGAGAGGTGTGCCTGATTACCCACAGCCGTCTACATGTCGATCTCGGTATTTTAAAACACACTATTAGATTAGCTGGACTCACCTGGATTCTTGATCACTACCTAGAATCATCTGGTACTGGATTCATCTTGTATTAGATTCATCTCGTACTGGATTTATAGCAGTTTACACTTGTTTTACATTTACTGCCTGGACTCATTATGATTACTTTAGTTCAGCTAGATTTATTTACAGTCGTCATTGCCATCATTCTTCTCTTGTTTAGTTACTTTACTTTCCTTGTATCTTACTGTTTCTCTATACCATCACCTGTATATAAACTGTCATATTCATCAATAAAACTGTTTATAACTGCTTTATAGTTTCCTGTCTTTTACTTGGGTTTTCTTGATGAGTTGTACTCGTTCCTGTCCTGACTGGACCTGTTGAAAATTTTACAGATGACTGCCCTGAGGACTCATGCCCTACATATTACTGAGGAGATGGTTTAGCTACCGTTGGCCCCGACACTCAGGAGTGATCGGGAGTTAGCTAGTCTATTTGGTTTTAGTTTTTTTTCCTGTTTAGAACTGGAGTTGTATATAGAGAATTGAGACTTGAGATGTATTTGAGATTGTTGAGTTTGTTGTTATTTTATTAGTAGTTTTGTTGCCTTAAATTCTTAGTTTATTTCTGTGTTATCTTATCGTGCCTAGACTGTGATTGAGTTACACCATATCTTATACTTGTCCTCCGTTCGGAGTTGATCATGATGAGTACATTATATACTGCATGAGTTGATGGTTAGTTAGAGACTAGAACAGCGTTCTACCGCTGACACTGCGGCGTAGGCTGGGCGTTGTTACGTGCTCGTACCCTCACAGTGGGTGCGGGTCGTGACACGTTTTTAGTGGTGGCCCATGCAGGTCGAGAGTCGTATTAGTGTGATATCGTGGTAGTACGGCGACTTAGTTGTACTGCTGCGAGCCTGCGATAGGATTGAGAGATAGGCTTTAACGGGGAGGTACTCAATCACAGTTAGGAAAAATTCTGCTTCAATTCATGCCATCTACATATCTTACTGATTGTCTTCTCTGAAATAAACTGTCCTCCTTTGATTTTATCGATTCCTGCTCAGTATTGACTTCCTTTTCGATCTGTCTTCAGGATGGTGGAGACACGATCACATCGCTCTGGTACAGTAGCCGCTGCAGAGGGGTCTGCCACCTCTCACCTTCAGCAGCCAGCCTCTGGTACCGCAGCCCCAGTCATGCCAGCTGGGGTGGGTGTTTCAGCAGTTTTCGGAGATCCACAAGCTGGGGTGGGTGTTCCATTAGCTGGGAGGCAGAGTCCGGTGCTTCCCGAGATCCTTCCACCGCAGCAGCCTCCACCTGCGGGGATGGTAGATGCTGCTCATCTATTTTCTTTCGTGGAGAGAATTCTAGCGTCTCACCACCAGCAGCAGCAGCAGCAGCAGCAGACTGCCGAATATCGTCAGGGGATTGACAAGGCACATCAGCTGGTTCGTACTACAGTAGAGATGGTGACTGCTCAGGGGGAGCAGCAGCAGCCTCGTCGGAAGGAGAAGGATATACAGGACTTCCAGAAGATGCACCCCAGAGAGTTCCTGGGCACGGAGGGCATTCATTACGCAGACGACTGGATCGAGCATATCGAGGAGATATTCAGGCTAGCAGAGATACCAGATCGACTCCATATCGAGGCGGCGGGCAGCCAGATGCAGGACTTAGCCCGTGCGTGGTACCAGACAGATCCCAGAGTGGGAGTTGAGGGCCAGACTTGGGCCCAGTTCAAGGAACTGTTCAAGGAACAGTTCTTTCCTGATGTGGCCTTGGGAGGCATAGAGGCACAGTTTGAGGGTATGGTTCAGGAAAACCAGACAGTAGCTGAGTACGCCGGGGAGTTTTGTCGATTGGCCCGGTTCATAGACGACTTGACTGAGAAGACGAAGGCGAGGAAGTTCCGCCGAGGCTTGATTCGAGAGGTTCGGTCGCTGACTAAGAGCGACCGGAACGCTACCTTTGCGGAGATATTTTCTGGGGCTATGGCAGCGGAGGACGACCTAGGGTTAAAGTTGAAGAGGAGTCGTGACTTCCAGAGTGGTAGTAGCAGCGGAGGCCAAGCCAAGAGGCCTCATATTCAGATTCAGCAGACCCGGGCACCAGTGATGGTTCAGCAGGTGCAGCATCAGCATCGGGGTCAGGACCCGAAGACGATCAATTGTTTCTACTGCAGGAAGTTGGGACACACCAGGGAGCAGTGTAGGAAGAGGCTGAAGGTTTGCTATTCCTGTGGGTCTGAAGCCCACCAGAAGATAGACTGTCCCTTTGCACTTCCTCTTGAGGGAGCTAGGCAACCTGTAGCTCAGCACCAGAGGGGTGGAGCTTTTGCGATGGCGGTCGAGGAGACCGACGCTGCAGGTGATGGGTTAGCAGGTTTGTCCTTCTCATTCTTCTTCCCACTTTCCTGTGTGATTCCATTAGTACCTGCCAGGATATTGTTTTGATTGCTAGATAGTGTAGCTACCCCGTTCGAGACTGTGAAATCACGACCAGTAGGATTGTGTTGCTTCGACCTTGATTTGCTGGGGGTTTGACCTAGGACGGGTGCGATCATTTTAATTTCGAGGACGAAATTTTTCTAAGGTGGGTTGGATTGTAACACCCAGTTTTCTAGATGAGGGTAATTTTGAAATTTTGTAATTTTAATTATAAATTATTGATATTTAATTCATATTATGATTTTTAGTGATTTTTAATAAATTTTAAACTATTTTAAAACTGGTTTAAGTCATGACTTGTGATTTTGATGTGCTGCTAGTGAAACCTGAGAGACTGCATGACCTAGAGCCTAACCATGTCATTAGCATGATTAATTATCATTTTTAGCCTAGGGGTATTTTGGTCATTTTGACTTATTTGAATTATTTGGTGATTTGTTGAATTAGTGAATTCTAGTTTGACTTTGACTTGTTGAGACCTAGTGGACTAGCCTAGAACCTAACCCTAGCCATGGTGACCCTAGTCTAGGTTGAGTTAACCTATTTAAGTCATTAGAGAATAGTTTTAGAATGAGGGGATATGGTTTGGTGAATTTAAGTCATGGGTTGAGGTTTCATGAAATGACTTATGGCTTAACTATTTAATTGATCATGACTTAAGCCCATGGGCCATTTAGTGAACCCTAACCCTAATTAATGAACCTATGAACAGCCACATAGGGATCCCCACCCTATTTAAACACTTATTCATTAGGGTTGCCTCTTTTTTTATCATTCCACACTTGAAGAAAAGAGAGGTAAGTTTCCTCTTTCCAAAAAATCCCATTTTATTCATTTGATCTCCTTTTTCATCCTAGTCTTTTGCATTGGGTTCTAAATTAAGTTTATGGACTGTTGGTGGAGAGTCATTTCAGTTTGGGATCAATTTGGAGCTATTGGCCATCAAGAAGAACACCCCCCATTTGGAGCTTTTCCATGCAATTTGCACCAATAGGTAAAACTCCTCATATTGATTTAAATTGCTGTTTTCTTTGCATTTAGGGTAATCTAGGAGTCCCCTAGCTGTCCCTGGAATTTGGGCACAATTCGTGTCGGTTTCGTGTCCGTATCGGACACGTGTCATAGTATGCATTTAGGTGTTTGATGATATGTCACAAAGGGAATTAAATTGTTGTTTTTGAAAAGTATTTGAATGAAAAAATTGTTTTATATGTGTATATTGATTTCGTGTCCTTCTGAGCACGAAACTGTGTCGTGTCGTGTCCACACGGGGACACGAACACGCTGTCTGTGCACTGTGCACTGTGTCCTGCATCACGGGGCCTATTTCTCCCGACACAGGACACGTGGACACCCCAAATTTTGCGTGAGTATTGGGGCAGTGACTGCCACCATGCTCCCAAAGATTGGGAGCATCTCGTTTTGTGTGCGAGAAGAAATCCTCCTCGCACTGGTCGCACGGGCCGCGCGCGAGCTGCTGTGCGCGCTCGTTTTTCTGCTCTGACATGCACTTTTACATTGGACACGGGGACACGGGGATGCAGTGCAGGGCCATGGACACGTATCCCTATATGTGGCGAACACATGGGCACGAGCACGAGTCGTGTCATGCCCTGTGTCGTGTCCTAGGACAACACACACGCGTGCACGATGCTGCGTGCCTGTGCAGTGTCTATGCGTGTTTTGGGGCTTCGACACGCCGTGTCCGGCCCTAGGGTGACACGAAAGTATTCCTGGGGACACGTGCACATATGTTTGATGATTACCAACCAAATAAATTTCATTTTATCATGTTTTGATACACGAATGTGGATTTTCCCATTTTCAACTGATACACACTCCAGTTTCAGTTTTCCTGAGATTAGGTTCCTCCAAATTAATTTTAAATGATGTTTAAATCACTGAATTAATTTCCCACACATGTATTATATACTGCTAGTTGGATTTTACAAGTTAGACTAGGTTTTCACTTAAGGAAACGAAATTTGAATGTTGATTGGGCATGTAGACTGATTTCTGAGATTATTTTTCTGTTAGCATTAATTCGGATATTTGAATCCCTGGTTAACTGAAGTTTGATTGACAATTGGTCCAGATACATGTGTATTAGGCCATTGTTAAGATTGTTCATTGTTTGTGTGGGTTTTATAGACTCAATTTAGTGTTGGAAATAATATGATTTCATTTTGGTTGAGAACCCAGTTTCCTGTCACTCACCCTTGCACCACACCATTGTTGTTTTCTGATTTTTGCACACACAAAAACTGAGATTTCAATGGTGGTTAATGAGAAGCTTTTCACACAGATTTTTGCACCTTTGACACACTCTTTTGCAAGTTTCCAGATTTCTTAAGCTATTGACACTTGGTTTTCCAGATTACACACATCTGTCACACCTTGTTCTGTTATTGCACAGTCTATTTTGAACTTGGTATTGGGTTTGGGGGTTTTGAATTGCTAACTAATGATAAATTGCTAGTGGTTAAACCTGTGTTATGTGGGTGTATACAAGTGGCATGGGACTGATTTGGAGAATGCATAGTGAGTGTCTTAGTTTTAGAGTGTCTATGAAGTTCTGATTTGAGTTCCAGGAAGAGGAAGGGTGACAGGGACTTGTTAGCAGTAGAATGGATTGTGGTAGACAGTAGATAAGAGCCTTGGACAGCAAGTATGTGTGTGTTGTGTGATATATATGTTGATATAAGAGGGTGTCTTGTGTATCCAGAACCTGGGAATAGAAGAGGGTAGCAGTGGCCTTGCAGCATCATTTCATGGCAGTTGTAGCCTTGGCAAGGCCTGAGATGCAACTGCAGTAGGCAGCAGAGGCAGTAGCAGAGCATTGCAGTGTGGCACTTGGCCATTTTGGCCATTTGCCTTGCAGTATTAGATATAGGACTTCCTAGTATCCTAATGTGGATGTTAGTGTATAGTATTTTGTGTTAGCATGTGTCAGGGGTTATGAGGTGGGTTATGTCCTAGTGAGCTAAGAGTGTGTTAGTGTTGTGTCAAATAGGTTTAGTTGGTGTCTTGGCCATTCCAAGTATGTTGGTATAGGGTGTGAGTGAGTGAGAGCTTGGACAATTGAGTATTAGGCCATTTGTTTGGGTTTGAGAAGGAGTGTGGGATTAGAAGAGTCCTATAGGTTCTAGGTAAAGTTTACCTAATTAAATAGTGAAGGTTTTTACCTATCTAAGTAGAGTGGGGTGATCTAGCTAAGGTATAGCTTAAAACCTATCAAGTAGGATTTGGAGGAAATTACTTCTAGGTGATTTAGGTATGAGTTTTACCTTCTGTCTAGTATAGAGATTACCTTTTAGTCTAGGGTAAAAGTTTACCCATGAAGGATTGATATATCTTACATATATAGGTATATATATGAATAAGGTAATGTTGTGTATGTGAATACCTAGATTAGGGTATCTAAGTAGGTAATGGTTGATATAGGATGACTAGGCTTAGATTTGACCATGGTTGACCAAGGTTGACTATTTTGACTAGAAGTCAACTTTGAGTTAACATCTGACCTAAATTGGAGTAGGGTTTGACCAGAGTTGACCAGTTGACCAAAAGTCAACTGTGAGTCAACACTTGACCTAGTTTGACTATTGTAGTTGATTTGGGTCGACTCAGAGTTGACCAAGTTTGACTTGGGCCTAGTTTGACCTAGACAGTTGATCATGTTGACCTAGAGTTGACTTTGACCTAGATTGGCCTAGAAATCATGTAGATTGCATCATAACCATCATTGTCTTATTTTAAACACATTATAACCTGTACTGTTCTATTTAGGACATTGTGACTCCGGTACAGACATCTGACATTACACTACTCTTTTCAGAGTATCAGGCGAGTACATTCTCTGATAGTTCTCTCATTTATTTGCCAGTTACTGTATTTTAGTTCTATTTAGTTTTATGTGATTCTCTGATACCACACGTATGGATATTCTGGATTCATGTATGCGACACACTCACCATATTATCTGGCCTCTATTACTGGAATCACTAGAATCATTCTGGAATCTATTTCTGGAATCATTATATTTTGGCTGGACTCATCTCGATTCTCGTGTCGAATTCTGGATTCACTTGTTTACGGGGCGGGGAAATATTGAGTAAGACATGTAGATATACCCCAAATCTGGAATCTCCCTACTGGAATCTACTAGAAGCATAGCCATCTCTCGCCTGATCAGTGAGAGGTGTGCCTGATTACCCACAGCTGTCTACATGTCGATCTCGGTATTTTAAAATACACTATTAGATTAGCTGGACTCACCTGGATTCTTGATCACTACCTAGAATCATCTGGTACTGGATTCATCTTATATTAGATTCATCCCGTACTGGATTTATAGCAGTTTATACTTGTTTTACATTTACTGCCTGGACTCATTATGATTACTTTAGTTCAGCTAGATTTATTTACAGTCGTCATTGCCATCATTCTTCTCTTGTTTAGTTACTTTACTTTCCTTGTATCTTACTGTTTCTCTATACCATCACCTGTATATAAACTGCCATATTCATCAATAAAACTGTTTATAACTGCTTTATAGTTTCCTGTCTTTTACTTGGATTTTCTTGATGAGTTGTACTCGTTCCTGTCCTGACTGGACCTGTTGAAAATTTTACAGATGACTGCCCTGAGGACTCATGCCCTACATATTACTGAGGAGATGGTTTAGCTACCGTTGGCCCCGACACTCAGGAGTGATCGGGAGTTAGCTAGTCTATTTGGTTTTAGTTTTTTTTTCCTGTTTAGAACTGGAGTTGTATATAGAGAATTGAGACTTGAGATGTATTTGAGATTGTTGAGTTTGTTGTTATTTTATTAGTAGTTTTGTTGCCTTAAATTCTTAGTTTATTTCTGTGTTATCTTATCGTGCCTAGACTGTGATTGAGTTACACCATATCTTATACTTGTCCTCCATTCGGAGTTGATCATGATGAGTATATTATATACTGCATGAGTTGATGGTTAGTTAGAGACTTAGAACAGCGTTCTACCGCCGACACTGCGGCGTAGGCTGAGCGTTGTTACGTGCTCGTACCCTCACAGTGGGTGCGGGTCGTGACAACTAGAATAATTAAAAGACACTCTATTATTGTTGAAACACGAGATTTTGTTCCGCGGGATTACATTATCCAGAGAGGGTGCATCTACATCAGCAGAGATATATTCCCCTAGCTCTTCATCTGTGAGTACTGGGGTTGGATCGGGAGAGTCCACCACAGTTTTGATCTTGGGGTCCGAGAGGGCTATGTGGGCCTTCTCCGGCAGCTGGGACGAGACAGATGATTGCGGCGGTTTGCCCTTAAGACGCACCTTCAGAGGTGCCTCAACTGCGCCTTCGGTGATTGGTGCCTTCCCTTGTAGTTTTGCCACAAGGGGAGCCGATGTTTGAGGTGGCTTTCCCTTGAGTCGTATCTTCAAGGGAGCTTCAGTAGGTGTTCTACCTGGAGCAGTTGGTGCTTTTCCAAGTAGCTTGATGTTCATAGGAGGCAACGTGTGAGGCGGCTTCCCTTTGAGTCAAATTTTTAAAGGAGCGTCGGGAATCATCTCTGGCTCGGCTCTGCTGCTGTTTCTGCTTCATCGTCAGCATCATTGGCTTTCTCCTCGTCAGGTGACTTCTAGAAGGTAGAATCAGTGAAGTAGGCTTCAACCCCCTTGAAAGGGTCAATGTCCGCGAACTCCGTCTGGATGATGTCATTGGTGGACACGTATTTCATACATTGATGGAGTGTGGATGGTACCACCATGTACTCATGCAGCCATGGACGACCCAGTAGGAGATTGTAGTTTACGTCGGCGTCCACGACGTAGCAAGTCACCTCGGTTCTGAGGTTACCGATATGGCACTTTAGCCGTATTTTGCCCAACGGCTCGCTTTTGCTAGCATTGAAGTCACTTATTGTTGTATTGGAAGGCACACGTCGGTACATTGGGATCCCTAGTATTGAGAGCAGCGTCTTCGAAATGATGCTAAGGGAACACCCCTGATCGATCTGAATCCGCTTCACCTTGACTGAACCGATATACCCTGTATAATACAGAGGCCTGTTGTGTCGGTTGTGTTTGAGCTGCATGTCTTGTTGGGTGAAGGTTATGTTGGGGATAACTTCATCCGCATAATGACAGTGCACACATGTAGTCGGAGTATCCTCAGGCTGCTTGACCTGACTGATGAAGGACTCAACATCCTTCAGGGTTTCACAGAGAGCTTCACGAGTGTCCTTGGAAAGACGAAGGAGCTCAAACAGAGATAGGCGGGCAGGAGTACTGGCAGGTTGTGCCAGTATGTCGAAGTGGTGGGGCTTGGCTAGCCCTGAAGCATTCTCCTTTCGCAGAGGCTTATCGAAGCGGGCCTCTATATGCTTCTGCTTATTGGCTGCTGGGGGTTTAGATGGGCCCTCTTCCTGGACAGCAGGGACGGTGCAAGGAGGCACCACCTCGACGGCAGCTTCGTCGGGTTGGGCGTTCTGATGTGAACGCGTCTGTACGGGAAGTACCTCTTCCGCAGAGCAAGAGACCATACGGCAAGACTTGATCTTCCTGCCTTTGGTTTTGGAGGCAGAGCGTACCTCCGGTTGAGTAACCTCGGAGACGAGATCGGGGTGAACCCATAAGATCTCACTCCGAGATGTGGTGAGTGGGATAAGTCCACTCACGTTGTAACGAGTAGGTGGTAGATTGATTACCTCCATTGTCGCCTTTGGGATGGGGACGACGCCATCTTGCGTTGTGGTTGGCGCCAAGGTGCCAAATTGGAGTGACACCAGGTTGGCCGAGACCGTTTTCTCTTCGTAGTCGACGGAGATAACATCCGCATTGATCATGTGCTGGATGTTGTTTTTGATGACGTAGCAGTCCTTAGTTGGATGTCCGACAAACCGATGGTAGTGACTGTACCTCGGATTGTCCACTTTTCTAACCTCGTCGGGACGCTTCGGGTCCGGCAACTTGATCTTATCACCTTGCTTCAGTATCTTGAAGAGTTGCAGGGTGTCTTCATCGTTGAAAGAATAAACCTCCTTTGGCCTTGGTGCAAGTGGAGGCTTCTGAGTGGGCGCTGATGCACCTTTTGAGGCATTGACAGTCAATGCCTGTTTTTCCTTCGTCTCTCATCCAGGGTTGTTGGCTGCAGGCCGTTTTCCTTTGTCCTCAAAGGCAGGGAAACTAACTCCCAGAAGGCGAGCATTGGACGCCTTCTTTTCTGCTGCTTCGGCTTCGATGATCAAGGAACTCCAGTCGGGAGGAGGAGTAGAGTTGAGCCAGAGTTTGACTACAGGCAGCATGTTCATGCTGCAGGAGGAAATGAGTACATGTTCTGGCACGCCCGGGGGCAGTCTGAAGCAGGCCTGTCGGAAGCGTTCGATGAATACTCAAACTGTTTTCTTCTCTTTCTGGCGTATCTCTATGAGGGACGCCATTGTCATGTCCTTCCCGCCGTTGTAGAAACGGTCGAGGAAGAGACACGTCAAGTCGTCGAAGGAAGATATAGAGTTATCGGGGAGGCTGCAGTACCAGTCGTACGCCACTCCTTTCAGTGCCCCGACAAATATGCTGGTGAGTAGTGCGTCCTCCTTCGGGAGATGTCCCGTTTGGGACTAGAAGTATGTCAGATAGCGACGCGGAGAGTCCTTCCCATCGTATGACGTCAATGTTTGTGGTTTATACTTAGGAGGATAAACCACTTTGTTCCATTCGAGGGGATAAGGTTGGGGGATCCCCATCTTCTGGCGCTTCTCTTGTCTGTTCTTGGACTCAAAGCGCTCGTGCAAGTCCCTGATCATCTCCACTACGTCTTCCGTGGAGCTGGAAGTCGGAAAAGGTGGTACATCTTGGAGTTGAGCATTTGATGGCTCCGACGTCCGAGGTGCTTCGCGGCGATCCATATCCAAGGATTCCAAATCTGAGATCTTCGAGGCATGGACCTACGACACGCGTCCTTTGACTTGATTCAGCCTATGAAGGGGTACTAATCACCCAAGATCTCAGCAACTGAAAGATCCTCTCCATTGCTACGTGTCAGCTCTGTCGCAGCCTACGACAGCAACAAGAAGGGTTCAACTCCTCAATCAGAGCGCATCGTCTATGCGCCTCCATCAGCTATCACCACGTGGCATCCCCACAAACAGGCGCATCCTGCATATGCGCGCATGAGCAGCCAGCCTGCAAGACTATAAATAGAGGGATCATTTCCTTCTTCCACACACATCGTACAACCACTGACATACATATACAGAGAGGCAGATACAGACACTCAACGCCTTCTTCCTCTCCGCAAGCTCCAACACCCAGAGCAACTCAGACCTTCAGAGAACCGAGAACCGTCGTCAGATCGTCAACGGAGTCAATGCATTACCACTCGCTCCATCGGCACAAGGGACCCAGATAAACAAAAGTGTACTCCTAGGACTATGTCTAAGTCCTACATTGTAATACTGTTCTGTTTGTAATTGAAATTTACAATCAAAAGATTTTAATGGCAAACAAGCTGGCGACTCGGCTGGGCGCCTCTTTCTCTTCTACCGAAAATGCTGTGTCGCAATCCGACGACGTGAAGGTGGGCTCCTCCCACAAGACGCTGGTCGTACGCCTCAATCAACAGACGTCTGAGGAGTTCATCTCTGAAGGCAGTACGAGTCCTTCGAAGCAGCTGCCGAAGCCGAAGAAGACTCGCCAAGTCTGGATGCGCAAGGTCGACGCCTCCGGTACCACCACTGAAGGGGATGCGCCAATGCAGCCTTCCCTTCCCGCTGACGTCCTTAGCAACCAAGATGCGCCCACCGGTGCAGCGCATCTCTCAGGGAAACGTGCGGCTGACCACATCCCCCAGCCATCTCCCTCTCAGGCGAGGAAGATACGTCGACGGAGCAGGGGCGCAGCTAATACCCCGCGTATCACCTCTGATGCGCCACAGAAGGTCTCTGTCCTTGACAGACTCACTCACTGTAGTGGCGAGGAGAATTTGGACTCTGAGTACTATGCACCCCAGCGGGCTGGTACGAAGAAGTCTAAGGCAGCACGGACCCTGCACCTCAAACGTGCTATGCCGACAGCAAATCAGAAGCATGCGCTCACAATCATGCACGCTACTGATGGTAAGCTGTATAAGGTCGACTCGGGCGCTTCTGTGTCGGAAATGAGTCGACCTTCAAAGTTCTTGTCTCACTTGGGCGCATCTGTTGCGTTCGCAACCAAGTTGAGCAAGGCAAACCTTGTGGTCTTGAACTCCCATACCTCCACTGGTTGTGCGTCTGAGGTTCGTTCAAGTCACTGTAATTGTTGTTCCCCCACTACTGATCTGAGCGCCTGTTTGGTGTTGGATCAGGAGATGCAGCATTCACTTGACCACCCCGTTGCTTGGCCTTGCCATGCGCCTGATGGGGGTACGAAGGTGGCACTCTCCTCCAACGATCTGCGTAACATAATCACTCACAAACGTCGATCAGGAGAGTCGACTAACAAGCACAATGCGCCCCTCACAGGCCACACTTGTGCTGTAGTCACCATCAACTGCTGTTGTAAGGCAGCAGTTCCACCAAGACAGTCGGTGTTCCAGCGGCTGCAATCATCAATTCCCCTCCGACGTTGCCTCGGGAAAAAGGTATCAATGGAAGAGGAGCCAGAACTAAAGGTTGCTTCATGCAACGTAATCTCTAACTCCTCGTCAATCCGAAAGACGACTGGCAATTCCTCATCCTCGTCCAAGAGCCAGCCGAGGAAAACCAAGACAACTGTCCCATCCTCTGGAGTGTTTGATGGCACTCGAGGGAGAAAGAAGATCCTAGAGGAAGCTGGGGGTAGTCAAGCCCTTGTTGATCCTCCTTCTGAAGACGAAGATGTCCTCCAGAGCACAGTTAGGGTGGATCTTCATCCTGGAGACGAAGTCAGCCTCCCGGGCGTAGCTGGGGGTAGTCTAACCCCTGTGGGTCTGCGTCTCGAAGATGAAGAAGTCCTCCAAGACAGAACTGAGGGTAATCAGGCCCTTGCGGATACTTCTCCCGAAGACGAGGGTGTCTTCCAAAACATAGCTGGGGGTAGCCAGGACGAAGCTCCAGGAGAGGCAGCTCCCCTACAAGAGAGCGAGGCCGAAAGCGAAGCCTCAACTGATCCATCCGACTCCAGTCGTGTCATGACAGTATATATGACTGGGGATGATACCGAGCCAGATGTGCCGCCAGCAGACCTCGTCCAGCGCATGGATACCCTGGAGGGAGGACTTAAAACCCTCTCTGCCTCCATGCAAATACTGACTCAAGCATTGTTTGAGATACGGTCAGCTTTGGCCAGGGCATCTTCTACCGGTCCTGACCCAGGGGCCAATGGAGAATCAAGTGTACCCCTTCAACGAGAGTGATCTGATAGGATACGCCTGGGATTGGGCGCATAAGGAGGCTTTGGCTCGTAACCTTTAGGAGTCACGAACCAGTCGGGGCGCATAGCTTTTGAGGCGCATGCGGGGCTTCAGTAGTGACTTTACTTTTGTCTTTAGGGATCAGAGAAAAGTCTGAGGTACATGGCTTTTGAGGCGCATGCAGAGATTTGGGCGTATGGCTGCGGAGGCGCATGCGAAATGGTTGGGCGGCCACGTGGCTTGTAACCGCCAGAGGAAAGTAATGATGATGCAGACGTTGGTGACGCTTCGCCTTCTGAAAAAGCTGTCAACTATTCAGTCCTCGGGGGACGTGCTGCCAACTCTGTCAGACTTCAGCATTTAATGTTCTTTGACGGGTGATGGGCTATTTGAGTGGGCGCATCGATCTACATTCCACTAGGCACATGGGGACGCATGGGGGCGCATCCTTATGAGGTGCTTGGAGCTGATGGACGCATCAGTATGATGCGTGGTCTGGCCGGCACATCCGCTTTGCATGACACGTCTTTATGGGCCCGACTGTTACGTTCTTCGAGTGCTTTAAATAGCCATTTTTGACTTGGCTGAATTAGAAGCGTCAGGTTCATCACCATTAATGCAAATTCATTGTACGGGATTCGGAGAGCCAGCCACTTGGCGCATGAGTTTGATTTGCCCGGCCTATAAATAGTGGCATGGAGAGAGTTTGCTTCTCGTTCTCTCACATCCTCCCAAAATGAACTTGTTTGCCCGAGCACATTCTATTTATGAGATGCTTCCGAGGGTGAAGATGCGACGCTTTGTCTTCATTGATGCACTTGAAGGTGACTGTTACATCCAATAGTCGAAGTCGAGGGCTTCTGAGGCAGACAGAAGGTGTCTGTTGCATCCAAAGATTGGGATGCTCGAGCCTCGTCTCCGTTATGCTGGAAGAGCCGCAGATCGGAATTGCGGTGCTTCGATCATCTTCCTTGGGGTTTGGGAGAGCTCCTCCTCCCGCTAGAGTGGGTGTTGCCCATTCTGGTTGGGTCGAAAGCTGCTCCTTTAGCCGCATATTGATTTGCGGTGCTCTTCTCTTCCTTGGTTTGGAGATCTCTTCCTCCAGCTAGAGGGTTGATTGCCACCCTCGTTATGCTCAATAAATGCTTCATTAGTCGAAGCATTTGATGGCGCATATGCTGACACTTCATGATGCGCCTGACTGGGACGCTGAAGGGCGGCACATAACTGAGCTGCTGAAGGGATGCACATAACTGAGGATGTACATAACTGAGCTACTGAAGAGATGTGCCTGGCTAAGAGCGCATGACGAGATGCGCATGGCGAGATGTACCTGTTTGAGAGCGCATGGTGGTTGTTGCGCCTGGCTGTAGACTTAGGGTCTTTTCTTTGTAGAAATTCTCCTTTGTACAGCTCTTTTTTAGACATGTAATAGACTTTTATGTGAATAAAAATCCTCTTTTAATGTCTATTCTTTTGCTTTGCTGTGCCATGTACTTCATCTGAGCTCCCTGGCGCCTGTAATGTTTGGCACATAGGATTTCTGGTCCTGAAATTCCATGCTTCTACAGGACAGACACTGGACTAGCACTGTCATAGTCTCATTATGTTGAGAAGGTGATCACTCGTTACGGGTATCAGGATCTTCCAGGGATCGATACGTCGTACAAGTGTGATCTAAAACTGAAGCCTAATTCAAGGGAAAGCGTCAGGCAGCTGGAGTATACAAGCATAATCGGGAGTTTGATGTATGCTATTACTGCCATAAGGCCGGACATAGCTTTCGCTATGGGAATGCTGAGTCGTTTCACGAGCAACCCAGGCATTGAGCACTGGAAAGCTGTAAAACAGGTTATGAGATATCTCAAGAAGACTCAGACATATGAACTGTACTACAGCGGAGATCCACCGGTAGTGGATGGCTTCAGTGATGCCAGCTGGTGCTCAGAAGTGGAGAGCGAGAGGTCCACAGGTGGATATATTTTTACAATAGGTGGAGCTGCTATATCATGGAAATCGAAAAAGCAGACTATGCTCTCGTTGTCATCCATGGAATTTGAGTTCTTTGCACTTGATACCGCAGCGGTGGAAATAGAATGGCTTCGGCAGCTCATGTATGATCTTCCAGTGGTTGGGGTGCAAATACCGGGGATACCGATATACTGCGACAACCAGCCGAATACGGCGGTGGCATCAAATGACCTCTTCAACAAAAAAAAGAGGACAGTACGGTTGAAGCACAGGGCAGTACACGATCTCATCAAGAGGGGTGTTATTGCAGTGGTTGATGTTCGGAGTCAGGAGAACCTGGCGGATCCGTTCACCAAGGGCCTCAAGCGCTAGCTGGTCGATGACACAGCTTGTAAAATGGTTTGAAGGCATTCTGATATTGTGTTATTACAATCCTACCATAAAATTTTATGCTATTAGTTCAAAGAGAAATCTACTAGGCATCTAACTTTTGGTTCAAGGGAGGACTATTAACCGGAAGAATATCAGGAACGATGGGTATTTGTCCTATGTGGCATGGAGAGGTTACGGACCTACAACCACTGTTGTCTACTTTTATTTTCTGCAGAAAACGGATCCTGTGAGAAGGTTGGCTTAAATGCCTTAATGAGTTCTCAGGCAAAGTGAAGGCCTGGAGTGCTTTACAGGAAGCACGGTAGCACAGCACTACAAGGAGTGTAACTCCATGCTATAGTAGGGTGACTCCACCATGACGTTCCCGGTTAGGGATAATGCCTCGGCTTTGTGAGCCAAGTCACAGCGAAGTAGTACCGCAAATAGGCAGGTAGCCTAATGCTGTATAATAATCGTAATAAAGAGAGTAAACAGCACTACAAAGAGGACGATGTCCTCATGTTACAGTGGCATGACACCACGAAGAGGTACCAGGTAGGGTAAAGCCTCGGCTTCGCGAGCCATGTCATAGCGGCGTAATACCGCACGGAAGCGCAAGGCATCATGCTGCGTAGTTTGGCACTACAAAAAGGCTTGTGACCTCATGCTATAGTAGTATGACACTACGATGAGGTACCCAGGTGGGGTGAAGTCTCGGCTTTAAGCCATATCATAGCGGCGTAGCACCGTAAAGAAGCGCAATGCTTCATGCCATGACTCTTTATAAAAAACTCACCTATAGTGTATGGACAGAGATATCAGGCCGTCTCTTGAGGGTAAACTTGTAGACGCCCAAAATTATATACTGAAACCAGGCTAGCACAAGGCCTTTAATGTGCAGCCAGAAGCACAGTTGAGTTGTGCACATGAGGTGTGGTGGGGCACAAGTGTGTGCCATGTGGGAGTATTTTTCTAGAAAGAAAAATGATTAATTCTAACAAGGATGCAAGTTGATTTTTGTTGTGCGGACTCGGACACGGACTTCAGGATGTCTCGTGCATGCACGGGAGTATTCGGGGGGGGGGGGGGTAGGCGTGGACTGTCACACTTGTATGCTGATTGTGGGATTATCTAAAATATCAAACTCCATTTTTGAGTATTGGTATTTTAGTCCCACATCAGATAGGAGAAGAGGTGAAGTCTCAACTCCACTCTATAAATAGAGCCCCTTGGCCTCCTTTGAAAGATGCACCAAGAAGAAAGTTAAAGGGAGTCCGTAAAGTCCAGGAAGCCCGTTCAAGTCTCAAATATTGACTTACGAGCGTTCCAGAAGTTCTTCGTGAACTTGCTGGTTCCTGAAAGCAGATCGTGGTGGGGTGAATCTTGCTTTGAGCAACGGTGATCTTAATCACCCCAGCAAGAACCTTTACTCTTCTTCTTTCTTCTTTCTTCTCCTTCGTCTGAGTTGTAACTCAGTTCTGTTCGTCTACAACTGTGATTGTAAGGAAGAACGTAAGATTTATTTTCTGAACTCAGTTCTGTCCGTCAGCAACTGCGATTGCGAGAAAGAACGTGAGATTTATTTTTCTGATTATTGTTGCTTTTGTAATCAGATTCATATTATAGTATTTCTCTTGGATCTCGAGAATTATCAGAATGTGAACGTTTGTTGAACCTCTGATCTCGACATAGAGTCTACCATCTTTGGTCAAGCCCCGAGATTAACAATCTCAAAGCAAGATCCTTGTAGATAGAGAACTCTCGTGCTTCTCTCATCGATACCAGCTTTAACAAGTTGGAGAAATTCGACGAAGAATATTTCCAAATCTGGAAGAGAAAGGTCACCCTTAATCTTCAACTCGTGGATGTAGACCTTGTGTTGATTGAAGATGAACCGACGATTCCAGAAGGAGGAACTGTCGTTGCTATTGCTGCTGCACTCGTCAAGCAGAGCAAATGAAATAGAGAAAACAGCATCTATAAACTGCTGATTCTTAATTCTATAGAAGACTCTCTGACAGAGTCATATTCCAAGATGATGAGAACAGGTCCAAAATCTTTATCGTCGAGAAGTACCACAAGTGGCTCTTCGAAGACGAGATGGCGATGCTACCTCAAGTGAAGGAATTCCTGAAGTTGTGCCAGAAGTTAGATGACGAGAAGATGTCCCTCGTTGACAAGTTTGTCGTTGGAGGGATAGTCTCGAAACTTCTTGCTGGTTGGAGCAACTTCCATGCTAGAATGCATCGGAAGAAGCTGGACATTAGCTTGGAAGATCTTCTACAAGAGATCCACATTGAGGACGAAATACGATCTCAACAGAAGATGGACTCTCTGTCCAACTAACTGGCTAAGGCCAACTTGGTGCAGACAAGAGAGTTTAAGGGGAAGCAGGTGGCTTCTCGTCACAAGAAGAAGGACTCCACTAATCTGAAAGTGAAGGGTCATTCGTTCAAGCAACAGAAGTCTAAGTCCCACGTGACTTGCTTCAACTGTGGCAAGAAGGATCACTATAAGAGTGAATGCAAAGCCAAGCCCAAACATGCTGAGCAAGGTGAGCCTAGCAAGGTTTCCATGGTTTCTAACATTGTTGCTATGATTGCTCAGGTCATAGCTATGGGGGCTGACTCTGACTAGTGGATAGACACTGGTGCGACCTGCCATGTATGTTCTGGCAAGGAATGGTTCGTCACATACCAGACAACTTCTGAGAAAGTTATCATGGCGAACCAAGCCCAAGCTGAAGTTCTGGGGATCAGAACTGTGGAGCTGAAACTCACATCCGGGAACACTCTGACGCTTCAAGGTGTGAAGCATGTTCTGGTAGTTGCAAAGAACCTGATCTCTAGAAGCCTGCTTAGCAACGCAGGCTTGAGGATGGACATCAATGCTGGCTAGATAGTGATGTCCAAGAAGGGAACATACTTCGGAAAAGCTTTTCAAACCGAAGGGATGTTCAAAATTCAGCTTGTAAACCAGTCAAATATAATCAATACAATCGCTCTTTCTGATTATTCTTTTGAGTTGTGGCATAATAGGCTAGTACATGTTCAATGTAAAAGAATTAACAAAAAGTCCAGTCTAGAACTTATCTCCAAATATGGGGGTAAGGTAGAGAAGTGTGAAGTATGTGCTCAGACAAAGATTACAAGGAAACCCTTTCATCGGGTCAGTCGAAGTACAGATCTTCTAGAGTTGGTGCACTCTAATATCTGTGACTTCAAGCAATTCTCTACAAAAGCCGGGATGAAGTACTTCATAACCTTCATCGATGACTTCTCAAAGTACGTGTTCGTCTACTTGCTCAAGTCTAAAGACGAAGCGTTCGAAAAGTTCAAGGAGTTCAGGGCCGAGGATGAACGGTAAACTAGATAACAACTCAAGAGGCTAAGAAGTGATCGAGGCGGAGAGTATCGGTCTCATGAATTCACATTATTATGCAAAGAACATGGAATCATAAACGAGACTACTGCTCCGTATTCTCCTTAATCAAACGGAGTAGCGGAGAGGAAGAACAGAACGTTGACAGAAATGATGAACTCAATGCTGCTAACTGTGGGTCTTCCTAAATGCTACTGGAGAGAAGCTGCATTGACAACCACTTTTCTTCTAAATAGAGTGCCGTATGCAACTTCGGACGTAACTACTCATGAACTCTGGTTCAAATTCAGACCTAACTTTGAATGTCATTCGAGTGTGGGGGTGTCTGGCCTTTGTGAAGCTTCCAGATCTGAAGATTCAGAAGCTGGGGACAAGGACTACGAAGTCGATCTTCTTGGGGTATGCCGAGAAGAGTGATGCTCGAAGATTTCTTGATATTGAGTCAAATCATATCATCGAATCTCGCGATACTGAATATTTTGAAGACAAGTCTTTACGGCACAAGAATATTATTCTAACGAACATTCCGTAGAATGATGAAGTAGCAAAGATGACTGAGATCTTCAACGAGCCAGTTGTCCAAGATGAAGTTGTTACTGAGGAAACAACGATTGAACAAGAACTCGCTGAGCCGTCGTCGAAGCGAACGAGGAGGCCGAAGAACTTCAGAGATGACTTCATCACCTATCATGTGGAAGCAGATCCACTTACCTATGATGAGGCGATGAAGACCAGAGATGCTATTTTCTGGAAGGAGGCGATAGACAATGAAATTGAATCAATCACCTCCAATAACACTTGGGTGTTGGTTGATCTACCTGAAGGAGAAAAACCTATCGGATGTAAGTGGATCTTCAAGAAAAAGATGAAAACTGATGGAACCATTGATAAGTTCAAGGCCAGGCTAGTGGCAAAGGAGTTTTCTCAGAAGCAGGGGATCGACTACTTTGACATGTATGCTCCAGTAGCCCGGATGACCACCATCAGAATGTTGATTGCTCTCGCAGCGATATATAATATGGTGATACATCAGATGGATGTGGAAAAAAATATTCCTGGATGGCGGGCTGACCGAAGAGATCTACATGCAACAGCCATAAGGGTTTGTCGTCAAAGGTCATGAAGACAAAGTCTGCAAGTTGGTGAAATCTCTGTACGGTTTAAAGCAAGCTCCCAAAATGTGGCATGAGAAGTTTGACAAAGTCATAAGGTCAAATGGCTACAGGATCAGTAAAATAGACAAGTGTGTCTATCCAAAGTTTGCTGACGGAAGAGGAGTCATTATTTGTCTATACGTGGACGATGTGCTAATCCTAGGTACGGATATAAGCTGTGTCACGGAGACAAAGAAGTTCCTCTTGACGAAGTTCAGTATGAAGGACTTGGAGGATGCTGATGTTATCTTGGGACTCAAGATCATCCGGACAGATACTGGACTAGCACAGTCTTATTATGTTGAGAAGATGATCACTCGTTACGAGTATCAGGATCTTCCAGGGATCGATACGCCGTACAAGTGTGATATAAAACTGAAGCCTAATTCAAGGGACAGCGTCAGGCAGCTGGAGTATACATGTGTAATCGGGAGTTTGATGTATGCTACTACTGCCACAAGGCCTGATATAACTTTTGCTGTGGGAATGCTGAGTCGTTTCACGAGCAACCCAGGCATTGAGTACTGGAAAGCTGTGAAACGGGTTATGAGATATGTCAAGAAGACTCAAACATATGCACTGCACTACAACGGAGATCCGCCGGTAGTGGAAGGCTTCAGTGATGCCAGCTGGTGCTCAGAAGTGGAGAGCGAGAGGTCCACAGGTGGATACATTTTTACAATGGGTGGAGCTGCTATATCGTAAAAATCGAAAAAGCAGACTATGCTCTCGTGGTCAGCCATAGAATTTGAGTTCTTTGTACTTGATACCGCAACGGAGGAAGCAGAATGGCTTCGGGAGCTCATGTACGATCTTCTAGTGGTTGGGGCACAAATATCATAGAAACTGATATACTGTGACAACCAGCCGACTGCGGCGGTGGCATCAAATGACCTCTTCAACGAAAAAAAAGGACAATGTGGTTGAAGTACATGGCAGTACACGATCTCATCAAGAGGGGCGTTATTGCAGTGATTGATGTTCGAAGTCAGGAGAACCTGGCGGATCCGTTCACCAAGGGCCTCAAGCACCAGCTGGTCGATGACACAGCTTGTAAAATAGGTTTGAAGGCATTCTGATATTGTGTTATTACAATCCTACCATAAAATTTTATGCTATTAGTTCAAAGAGAAATCTACTAGGCATCTTGCTTTTGGTTCAAGGGAGGACTATTAACCGGAAGAATATCAGAAACGGTGGGTACTTGTCCTATGTAGCATGGAGAGGTTACGGACCTACAACCACTATTGTCTACTGTTGTTTTATGCGGAAAACGGATCCTGTAAGAAGGTTGGCTTAAATGCCTTAATGAGTTCTCAGGCAGAGTGAATGCCTGGAGTGCTTTACAGGAAGCACGGTAGTGCAACACTACAAGGAGTGCAACTCCATGCTATAGTGGGGTGACTCCACCATGAGGTTCCCGGTTAGGGATAATGCCTCGGCTTTGTGAGCCAAGTCACAGCGGAGTAGCGTCGCAAATAGGCAGGTAGCCTAATGCTGTATGATAATCGTAATAAAGAGAGGTAGACAGTACTACAAAGTGGACGATGTCCTCATATTACAGTGGCATGACACCACGAAGAGGTACCAGGTAGGGTAAAGTCTCGGCTTTGCGAGCCATGTCATAGAGACGTAACACCGCACGGAAGCACAAGGCTTCATGCTGGATAGTTTGGCACTACAAAGAGGCTTGTGACCTCATACTACAATAGTATGACACTACGATGAGGTACCCAGGTGGGGTAAAGCCTCGGCTTTAAGCTACGTCATAGCGGCATAGTACCGCAAAGAAGCGCAATACTTCATGCCATGACTCTTTATAAAGAACTCACCTATAGTGTATGGACAGAGATATCAGTCCGTCTCTTGAGGGTAAACTTGTAGATGCCCAAAATTATACACTAAAACCAGGCTAGCATAAGGCCTTTAATGTGCAGCTAGAAGCACAGTTGATGTCATTATGTGAGTAGAAAGAATTACAGTTATGGTGCAGAATTCAAGGCTTAGTCCATTCTTGTATCATGCTGTT
Source organism: Iris pallida (assembly GCA_029216955.1). Taxonomy (NCBI): domain Eukaryota; kingdom Viridiplantae; phylum Streptophyta; class Magnoliopsida; order Asparagales; family Iridaceae; genus Iris; species Iris pallida. The sequence continues at coordinate 23,038,766 of JANAVB010018994.1, read as the reverse complement.
ATTTAACCTACACGGGAAGATTCAAGTCATAGCGACATCTCTCCTAATGCATGATGGACAGTCACTGTGGGGAACGCTCAACCCATATATTGAGATATGTGGGAGATTGTTGGTATTTTTGCCTTTGGACTAGGAAAGATAGTCCCACATCGGCTACACCAAATGGTGAGTATCTCAATATAATGCATTGCTTGTGTTGAGGTGTGCACATGAGATGTGGTGGGGCACAAGTGTGCTATGTGGGAGTATTTTCCTAGAAGGAAAAAGGATTAATTCCAACAAGAATGCAAGTTGATTTTTGTTGTGCGGACTCGGACTCGGATACGGACTCCAGGATGTCTCGTGCATACACGGGAGTGTATGGGGGGTAGGCAGGGACTGTCACACTTGTATGCTGATTGTGGGATGATCTAAAATATCAAACTCCATTTTTTAGTATTGGTATTTTAGTCCCACATCGGATAGGAGAAGAGGTGAAGTCTCAACTCCACTCTATAAATGGTGTCCCTTGGCCTCCTTTGAAAGATGCACCAAGAAGAAAGTTAAAAGGAGTCCGTAAAGTCCAGGAAGCCCGTTCAAGTCTCAAATATTGACTTACGAGCGTTCCAAAAGTTCTTCGTGAACTTGCTGCTTCCTGGAAGCAGATCGAGGTGGGGCGAATCTTGCTTTGAGCAACGGTGATCTTAATCACCCCAGCAAGAACCTTTACTCTTCTTCTTTCTTCTTTCTTCTCCTTCATCTGAGTTGTAACTCAGTTTTGTCCGTCTGCAACTGCGATTATAAGGAAGAACGTGAGATTTATTTTCTGAACTCAGTTCTGTCAGTCAGCAACTACGATTGCAAGGAAGAACGTGAGATTTATTTTTCTGATTATTGTTGCTTTTGTAATCAGATTCATATTATAGTGTTCCCTTGGATCTCGAGAATTATAAGAAGGTGAATGTTTGTTGAACCTCTGATCTCGACATAGATTCTACCATCTTTGGTCAAGCCCCGAGACTAACAATTACCAACAGATATATACGTCGCTATACGTAGTAGTTCCGTCGGTAATATAGTTTATTGACGGAATAACGACGAATACATGCCGTCGTTAGGTTAAATATCGCTAAAAAATTTCCATCAGTAAGTGGTCGCTATAGCGACGGATTAGCGACTGAATTGGCGACAACAAGTAACCGACGGACTAGCAACTTATGTGTTTTGTCGGTAAAACTTTGGATAGTATGTGACGGATTAGTGACAAGTTTTTGTGAGCCACATTTTCAATTTTTCCAGAAGGTCACCGACGAAAATTTCCGTCAGTAAGACGATTGGTACAATTATGCATATCAGACAGCACGTAACCGATGGAAATTACATCGATAACATGTTACCTTCTCCAGTTTTTTGTCGGTGATTAGTTTGTAAGATGTCGCTGACCTATAGATATACGTCGGTAGTCAGCCGCTAGTCAGTCGCTGAGGTTAGTTTTATGGGTTAATTACACTAACCCTCTCTTTGTTTTATGAGTATTACAAGGACTACCCCTATTCCAAAAATAATTACTCTGACCACCTATGTCCTTTATAAATTTTATTAACCATAGGGGCGGTCAGTGTTATTAGTTTATATAGAAAATAGAAACTATAGGGGGTGTCCATGTAATTAGTTTCAAAGCAGGTGTGGTCCGTGTAATAAGTGTAAAACATAGGGGTAGTTAATGCAATTAACGCTAGTTTTATTGTCAAAACAAATGATTTATCCAATGCTCACACTTGTCAATATCTATATATTCAATACAAATTGACAGTGTATTTGTACAATACAAATATATTACTTATTCAATAAACTTGAACACAAATATATATAACATTGAAGTAAATAGACTCAAACTGCAAATATTTATACAATCAAATATTTCCTAACTACAAAGAAAAGTACATTTAGAGTTGCCGGGAGGTCGTCGAGGACGATTGGGGGGGGGGGGGGAAGGGGGTTGGTCGGGGATACAGCGGAGGAGGAGGTTGGTCGGGGTCGCCAAGGGAGGAGGAGGGGGTCGCCCGAGAGGTGGTCAGTCGCCGAGGGAGGAGGAAGGGGTCGGTTGCCGAAGGAGGAGGAGGTCGCAAGGCTTTGGGGGTTGGAGGGGTCGGGGTCGCAGAACTTTGAGGGAAAATGAATTTTGCGTAAAAATTTGAGAAGGAAAAAAAAGTGTTACTGTTTCACTTTTACTCATAGACCGCGATGAAAATTTTCGTCGCTTATCCGTTGGTATATGTATAGCGACGTACTATTGACGGAATTAGCGACGTACATTTATAATGTATTTTATATAAGCTATTAGTAGTTAGTCAGTCACTATTCCATCACTACTTAGCGATTTTTTGACTTCCGTCGGTAAGATAAGTCGCTAATGAATAATATTTTTATAGTGGATGAGGAGGTACGTCTAACTATCATATTTGACTTTTAATTGGATGATGAAACAGAAGTTAATAGCTACACTCCTCAAGTATGACTACACAGTACTACTAAAACCTTGAATATAGCTAAAAAAACATACAGCACCAATTCGAGATTCTCAACATGTCTTCTCGGCCAACTTGCACATTTTCATCTATTTAATTATACCAAGCTAGTCAAATGGAGATGCTATGTATACAGTATATAGACAAGGCCAAATCTTTCACGAAAAAACAAACATGGAATTAATGTATATATATTTCGAAAAATAAACATAACATGACATACAAAACTCAGTTGACATCACGAAAAATGTCAATGTTGAGTGCTGACACCCGAGTGCGATATTCTCCAAGAGCCCATACCAGGGAGATGTTTCTATACGTTGATCTCATAGCTGATCATTCAGTTTTTATTGAAGACTCCCATAATTTCCTGCAGTATGCAAGCAGGCACAAACAAAATGCATGGTTTCAAGTTATTTACACATGCATTATTTGTACAACAGAACCAAGCAACTGGTGTGTTCCCTACTCGAGCGGGTGAGAAGGACTTGGATGAGGGATGAATATGTCTCAGTATCATATTAACTAAATTTTAGAAAACTTTATCATTGCCACCATCATCCATGGTCAGTGGCGTAGCCAAGATTTGGATACAGCGGAGTCAAAATTGACTATAAAATTTTTAATTCAAAAACATAATAAAAATTTAGAGGAAAAAAATTGCATAAATTAGTCACAAATCTAAATTTCTATACCTAACATCGGTCGTCTATTCTAATTTTTCTATTGTAGCTGCACATTTTTTCTATTCATTTTTAAAATACGATTGGTATTAAAGTGTACATTAATTCTAACCCAATATAATCATAACATTAAACTTCAATGTCACTCTAGTTAGGCCATATAAGATATTTATGATCAATTTTGACCATTTGATCTAGAAGAATTGGTGTATCTTAAAATTTATACTTGGATCCTACCATTTTAATCAAGAACTTTGTCATCCTCGAGCCTTATAAAAAATAAATATTGTTTTCTCCCTCAAAGAAAAACAAGATTTTTTTTTTCCAAACAATAAATAATATATGGAAAACATGCATGTAACTGGGATTTTATATATATATATATATATATATATATATATATATATATATATATATATATATATATATATATATATATATAAAATCATAACATTAAACTTCAGTGTCACTCTAGTCAGGCCATATAAGATATTTATGATCAATTTTGACCTTTTGATCGAGAAGAATTGGTGTCTCTTAAAATTTATACTTGGATCCTACCATTTTAATCAAGAACTTTGTCATCCTAGGGCCTTATAAAAAATAAATATTGTTTTCTCCCTCAAAGAAAAACAAGTTTTTTTTTTTCCAAACAATAAATAATATATGGAAAACATGCATGTAACTGAGATTTTATATATATATATATATATATATATATATATATATATATATATATATATATATATATATATATATTTATTGAGTGGGGTCACATGACCCCATTGGGCCTATGCTGGCTCCGGCCATGTCCATGGTGCTTCTATATTATTCAACTTTCAAAACTTTTAACAACCATTGGTCATCTTCTTTGAAATTGTTCTCGTCTTTACTATGGATAAAACGTTTCGACATGTTACTTTTTATTGAAAATTTTGCTGATGAAATATGATGAAGAGAAGGTTTAGATTTTTTTTTTCCATGCTCGTTTTAAGGAAGAAAGATTATAGACAATCGTCCAGTTCTTCCCCATTGGAAGAGAATTAATTCGGCTGTGTCACCTCCTACAATGAATTGATGGACAAGGTTGAAGAAAATATAAGGGTAGAAGAGAAGCGCAACCATAAATGAGCACTGGATGCACCATCTGTTGAGTCCAGTCTAGAAGATAGCAACCATAAAAATATGATGCCATCCACCTATTGTCGAATGGTACCGTTGGTCTTCCAGTTGAGCTTCTTTCAATCTTATGCCGTTATAGGATTCACCTTCAATTGGTTCTTAGAGATCCTTGCAATAAAGAAGGTCCATCATCTCCTCCTTCCGTATCATCCAATTGCGACCATTCAAGATGATATTTCGAATGCGCAGATGGGACATCTCAACACAAGAAGATTAACGACCTGTGCTATGATACTACTATTGAAAAAAATATAAGACATTTTCGTCTTTGTAATGAGATGAGAAGAAGATAAAAATAGAAGAGAAGAGAAAATAAAAATATTGCACACACAAGGTTTACCGAGGTTCGGTCCAATTTGAGCCTACGTCCTCCTACATTTCTTCGTTATTTTCATTATAATGAAATGCAAGATTACAAATGACATCACTCAAGCAGGTACAATTTAGCTTGAGAAGATCACTCTCTCTCACAAACTCACTTGAAGTATATTAATTACAACAATGCTGTGAGAATTACAAAGAACTTTCGTTGTTGTATTAACCTTTATCATCTTTTCACTAGAGGATGTCCCTCTTGGATACACCTCTTTCTATGCATGGAGAAGCCCAATTGTTAGCCCTTCCATCCAATAGCGGATCTAGGATTATAATTCAGTGGGGACACAATTATAAAAGAGTTCAGAGACAACGTCTTAAAAAATTTTTGGGAGTATAATAATATATTAAAATAAAATCACTGGAGGCCCCGCCCCCCAGTGCCTCCCATGTAGATCAGCCACTGCTTCCATCTCCCAATTCAGAAAGACAAAACATCAATGTTGCATGCATGCATGCAAAATGTGAACATGTAGGCTACTTCAAATAACCATAGCTTCATCAATACATGTTCAAATGCCCTGTTCAAAGCGTAGATTAAAGTTGGAACATTTCTCTACAGCTTTAGTATTGAAAACCGAGACAAAGAATGACTGCAACATTTTCAAAAGTGCCTCCAAAAAATAAAGCTTGTCACAAAAATTGCTCCCAGAAAAATGGATAAGTACATGACCGAAGTCAACAATGAGTGACCGATTCCATGGATCAATCCAGAGTAATTCATCATGGGAATGGACCCATTCCCATCACACATTAACTTACTTTTTTTTATTATTATATATTTTTGATAAGGATCATGATTTGTGACTGGGTTAGCTGTATTGGAAACATGACATCTCACTGTGACGAAGAAAACTATTTAGAAAAAAAAAAAAATCAGATTGATGATCTGCAAGTTCTAATCCGTGATTATTTCTAGAATGTTCATTTTGTTGCGAACACGTTTACAATCAGTAAGTGATTAGGCCTACGCCTATTACATTTGGAAACCGCATGGACTCCAAACTAGAGATACACAGTAAGTGAAGTACATTAGGAAGCCATGACACTCCGAAAATGTGGGCCTTGTCATGTTGAACATGTTTAACACTCCAAAATACTCTTGGACATACCAAAATAGATACGGTGTCCATGTTGTCGTGTCCTGTACCGTGTCATATGTTGGCCGTGCAAAAGAGGGACTATAGGTATTAAGCTTCATTCAAACTTATAATAGAGCATATGGATTAGATACTGTACAATTGCTTACATGAAGAGCAAATGAATGAGTTCAATCCATTTGGAAGAAAATTGATATCCAAGTGCTTATTGTAGTAGTTTATATTGATGATAATTCTTATTACTGTCAATGGTACGCAGGACTTGGTTCTCTTTATGATATTTCACGCTAACTGAAGTTTTGATCACCATATGGAAGTAGATTAGGTCGTGACATATTTGGAAACAGACATGGAACTAGCAGAATAAACATCATTTGTTGGACTTAATTCCATTGTTACTTTATTTTCCTAGTCTTTAGGCTTGCCGCACTCCGTACAGTACCTTGTCAAGTTTCAGCACTTTGTGCTAATGGCCTTCGACAACGAAGCCAGGAGGTTGGGTGACGTATATGTGTCGGTGCGAAGTTTCACGTCCATGTGGTGAACCGCCCACCCCTCATGCGCGGCGAGTGCGATCAACAAGCGGACGGACTCGAGACGAGCAACTGACGCGAACACATCTTTCTCTTCGGACAGCTCGTCGCCGAGTAGTTACATGTCATTGACGAGTCCCGTAAGCCGCATCGCGAAGTCCTGAACGGACTCGCCATCCTTGCACTTGATCGTCTCAAAGTCGGTGCGAAGTTTCTGTGCGTTGGCCTCGCGCACGCGTTTGAACCCCATCCGCATGGTCTTTACATCGTCCCACGCTTCCTTGGCAGTGTCTTTCACTGCCAGTGTCCGCAGCATCTCCGGCGGCACGAACCCTGTTTTCCATTATCGAAGCAAACATATTGATACAAGATATTATTTCATTCGGAAGTGTGTCGTGTCACCCCCAATTTTTGAATTAGGGGTATTTTCGTTATTTTCCAAGTTTTATAATTTTTAGAAATTTTATTTGATTTTATATGATTTTAGGGATTTATT
>JANAVB010018994.1:22846890-23029390 GCA_029216955.1 Iris pallida | reverse complement strand
CATGCAATTATTCAATACTCAAATAGGCAAGAATTCACATTGGATATACACTAGGTAATCTATTACTTTAAGCTATATATATATGTCTACACATATATACACATACATATATTGGTATTCAACATTAGGTCTATAATCATGGCATTTCAAATGGTTATATAAACTTATATATTACAACACAATATGCTAACATATATATAATATACATACATAGCTAAGTTAACTGTATTCATAAATACTTATTTAAGAGGCTATGTGTGTGTATGTGAACATGGCAAAGGGCAAGTGAGGGTTAAATGGGCATACATAGTGTATACATATCAAAGAGTGTCAAAGTGTAAGTGAACAAAGTGTCAAGTGTGATAGTGTCAACATAGTGTAAGGGGTACATGAGGTAATATAGGATTTGTGTTAACATAGAACATTACATCTCATTAACTTGTATATTGCATACATTACATCTATTATTACATTACATTCATGCTTGCATTCATTCATCATTCATTTATTCTCTTGCACTACTATATGCACCATACATTACATACAATGGAACCTACATATTCATTACAAGCCATACTTATACATGCTTACATTAGATAGGATACTTACATCTCATACATTATTTATTTAACCATTTACTCATGGTTGCATTCTCTATTTAATTACATAATATATATACATTAACATGGGTTAAAATCAAATAGAACATTATATTACACACAAGGGTGCACAAAATGCATATGTCGAATAGTAACTCCTACTAATAATCAATACTGTACCATCTTAGCATGAATTAAAATCTAGGATTAAAGTATGTTATAGATCTATGTGTTACCTTTTCGAAACTTCAAACAGATCGCGTTTTCGTTTCCGGAAACTCCCGAAATCGCGAAAATACTGAGAACGCGTTTGTCTTTCGTACAGCTGACACTCAAATAATTCTCCAGAAAGTTACAGAAAGAATTAGGCCTATTAATACATGTTTTTGGAAAGCTAACTTCAATACACTTCTTTTAAAAAAATGGGAGATTAAACCGAGCTTTGAGCTAGAAGTTATGACATTTCTAAGTTAGGGCTGAAATTAAAAACGTGGATAAAAATCATGACGGATTTGGGTAGATTGAGACAAAAGAACACAAATATATAATATAATATATCAAGAACTCACTCTCTACACTAATATATATATATGAGACACTATAGAACACATCTCCAATACAAAATATGAGATTAAACATGTAATAATTCATTCATACATAACAACAACACATAATGTGTCCAAATTTGAGATTTTTCCACATGGACACAACCACAACACAAAGGACACTCCTATGACCTCCAAATGGACACGAAATGGACACGAAATGGACACAAATGGAGATACAACCATGGGGTCATTCCTATGGGTTCAAAATAACCTATATGCTTGAAGAAATGAAAAGAAGAAGGGATTTATACCTCCCGGTAGATCGAATCGAAGAAAAGCCTTTCCGGAGCGACACCGACACGTAGAGATTCCAAAAGGACACGAACGAGCTCCGAATCCTCCCAAACTTGGGTAGCTTCCTCCTTGGCTAGAATGGAGAAGGAAAGAAGAAGATTTGGTGGCGAAATGGAAGGATTTGGTGGAGAAATTGCTAGGGATTGCTCTCTAGGAATTTGGAGAAGAACAAGAGAGAGAGTGTGGATGAGAATAATGAAATGAACTTGAGCCTATCCTCTCCCAAAGTGGCTGGCCGTATGGAGCTATTTGTCCTATTATGGTAAGGTCCAAAATGCTCCCACTAACCTATTCTATGAGTATTAGGAAAGGGCTAATTGGTTGGGGCTAAATTAGTCATTCTAAAGTCTCTAATCACACTAACCTTATCCATAATAATTAGTCTAACCTCTAACTAAAATATTTCTATCATGTGGACTAAAATTAATATCATGTGGGCCATGCCTAACTAGTGTGTGGGTCCCACTAGAGTCAAACTACCCCCGGGTCCCCGTTTCAAGTCGGATTGAGTTAAAATTCGAACCCGACTCAAATAACCCCAAAACAATATCATAAATAATAAAATAATATCAAAATAATTCAAAGAGGTCAAATGCAAAATATTCTTAGGCCAAAAATGATATTAAAATATCATAATCACATGGTTAGGCTCTAGGTCAAACAGTCTCTAGGGTTTCACTAGCAAAACGTCAAAACCACAAGTCATTGATTTAAATAATTTTAAAATAATTTAAAATAACCAAAATCATATCATGAATTAAATATCATTATTAAAATAATTATAAACACAAAATTTCAAAATTACCCTCATTTGGGAAACTGGGTGCTACACCAAGCAGTAGCAGCAGCAGCAGCAGAGCAAGCAGTAGCTGCAACAGCAGAAGAGCAAGCAGTAGCAGTAACAACAGCTGTAGCAGTGGCTGCAGCAGCAGCAACCCCCCTAAACCCCCCTTTTTAGCCCCCTTAAACCTCCCTTTAAACCCTTGTATATATATATATGTATATATATATATATATGTTTATATATATATAGATAGATAGTTATATAGTTAGATGATAAGAAGAATAAGAAGAAGTTTAGAAGAAGTAGGAGAAGAAGATTAGAAGAGAATGAGGGAAAGGAGAATAGGAAATTAGGAATTAGAAGAAGATAGGAAAAAGAATGAAAAGAAGATTAAGAAGAAGAATTTGAATGAGAAGAATAAGGAAAAGAATGAGAGAAAGAGTTAGAAGAAGAAGAATTAGGAGAATAGGGATTAGAAGGAGAATGAGAAGTAGAAAATAGGAAACCAATTGGGAGGAGATCGAGTTAGAGGGTGAAATCGAGCTCCGAGTGTCGGAACGCGATGAAACTTAGGGAAGACCTAGAATACGTGAATTAGATTTTTTGGGTAGGCTCCCGAGTTGAAATCGGGGTTTTAGGACGACGGTATCGCGCCGTACCATTGCGTATCTTGAGATATTCAAGATATCGGCAATAGGCCGTAAGATGGACTAGATATCCTACTACCCTAGGAATCTTGGTAGGTAATGAACGTATAGGCTAGTATCCTACTACCCTAGGGAGCACGGGTCAAAATACCAAGCGTAGGTAGGCTAACTTGGTAATTGCCTAAGTTAGAATTTACCTTTGTAAAAGGGTAAATTAGGATATTGGCCTACGACCAAGATACGGGTTTAGAAGTCCAAGATAGACTTGGATATGGGTTGTAAGGGTTGGTAATGATTAGAAATAGTCGCCTAGACCTAATCTTGACCTCGGTTGACCACGGTTGACTTTTTAGACCAAAAGTCAACTATGGGTCAACACTTTATCCAATTTAGTCCCAAATTCCATTAAACTTGGACAGTTGACCAAAAGTCAACTGTTAGTCACCAGTGACCTAGGGTTGACCTAGGGTTGATCTAGGGTTGACCAGAGTTGACCCGTTGACCAAAAGTCAACTGTAAGTCCACTTTTGACCTAGTTTGATTCGGATTGACTTCCAATGTTCTCCCATGACCAAGGTCGACCTAACCAGGCTTGTCTTGACCTAGAATGACTTAATAGGGTTTAATTTGATTTAACTTTACTTCCTAGACATAGTATTGATACGTCTTGTTCTCTATAGGTCCTCGAGACGCAGCATTGGATCTGGTTGACATATTTTATCATATTACAGGCGAGTACATTCTCTGATAACTTTTTTCCAATTTATGATAACTGTTATGATTCATGTACTTAGTGTAGATATGCTTATTCCTGACACATGTTTCTCCCGGATTGGTATTCCTGGATCCCGATAAGAGATGTCTCTCCTTCTTAGGTTGGGATGTATTGTGCAAGCTCCCTTGTAGCTCTTGCTCAATATATGGTCACTGATTCTAGAGAAGATTAGCTCCCTTCTCATTAGAATTCCGTGCAGTGACGTGTCCTGTTTGGATCCATTCTATCAGTTGGGGTAGGGGGAGTAGTAGCGTATGCCTGTGATCAGATCCATCCCGTATTCTCGAACAGTGTGAGTCATATACCGCACATATGACTTGCCAGGCTAGTTCTTGACAGGTACCCAAGCCGATCACAAGTTGAAACTGCTACTAACACACATTGGATATACGGCTTACATTGATTTGTGTACATACCATGATTCAGTTCTACTTTCTTGTTCTAGCTCTAGCTCTACAGCTTACCATGCCATGATACATATATGTACACTCCATGATTTCATTGTATATGCTCTATTTATAGTCTTATAGCTTTTATTCTATCTTGAGATCTGTTATGAGATATATGTACTCGTTCTATCCTGACTGGATATGTTGATAAAATATTACAGAAGCTGATGAGGAGGATTGCAGTACCTATTACGGTCCGGACGACGTAGTGGGCTTAGACTTGGAGACATTGGTCCAGCAGGGCTTAGCTCCACCTGACGAGACTTTACCTATTGCTTAGTTAGAGTAGGTCTTTTGTACTGGACCTTGTCTCCAGTTACTTTTGAGATTGTATTACATTTTGGATTATATTAGAGACTTGGACTTGTATATTATTTGTGTTTATTCTCGACAGGTTATATTTTATCGTCTTGTTGTCTTATCATTCAGTCATTACTTTATCATCTTAGAGTTGTGATTGAGCACTCATATATATATTCATTGCTTGTCCTCCGTTCGGAGTTGGCCATATTCTCGACAGGTTTTTGATATATATATAAACTGTTGTCAGAGTAGAAAATCTACAGCGTTCTACGCCGTTTTTACGGTGAGGGTTGGGCATTGTCACGTATACGTACCCTTATAGCGGGTGCGGGTCATGACACCTTTTTAGTGGTGGCCCACGCAGGTCCTGAAGTCGCAATTAGTACGATATCATTGCGACACTCGTTTTAGAGTGTTGACTACGAGCCTGTGTTACACATAGGAGGTAGTAGGCTAAGAGTACTCAATCACAGTAGGATCTTTCCTTGCTTATCTTGCTTACCGTCTTTGATATGGATTTACTGTTTTCTAGCTGTCCTCCTTTGATATTGTCCTTCTTGTGCCATGTTGATCTTCTTTTCAATCTGTCTCCAGGATGGTTATGACTCATTCTCCCGGTGAGGAGCACGGGGAGACGGAGAGGTCTGCTACCTCTGGCGGACATGCTCCGGTCACTTCCCCTGCAGATGGGACTTCTGTAGGGGCTCTCGGGGGTACTCCTCCAGCGCTCTCGATGACCGTCCCTGGGGTCATTGCGGGTGCTCTTCCCGCAGTGTCGGGGGCTACGACGGGAGCTGTCTGGGGCGTTCTTCCTCCTCCTCAGCAGGAGACTCCTCCGATGATGGGAGCTATTCCTCCGTTGCCTTCTCTGTCCACAGACATGGGGCAGATGCTCGCGTTCTTTCAGCAGGTGCTGGAGTCCTAGTGGGTCCAGCACGAGGCACAGATGAGGCAGACAGAGGCCATGCGCCAGGGCATGGAGGATGCACACAGGTTGGCTCTGGCGGCAGTGGAGCGTGGGGCTCCACAGAGGGAGGTGCAGCAGCAGCAGAAGATCGGGGACATCCAGGCTTTCAAGAAGTTGGGTCCGAGGGATTTCAAGGGGACTGAGGGCATTATATATGCTGATGACTGGCTCGAGGATATCGAGCGTCAGATGAGGGCCTCCGACCTGGCAGACGACCTGCGGGTCGAGGCGGTTGGCTTGCAGTAGTTAGATGTTGCCCAGACATGGTTCCGGAACGAGCCGGCTCTTGCAGGAGAGGGCCACACTTGGGCTGAGTTTCGGGCCCTGTTCAGAGAGAAGTTCATTTCCTCCACAAACAAGATCGACCTAGTACGGCTGTTTCAGAACCTGCAGCAGGGCGGTATGACTGTGGAGGAGTATGCGACGGAGTTCAGCCGGCTGAGCCGATACGCCGAGTACATGGTGAGCGACCCAGTGATCCGAACAGAGCGCTTCCGGGAGGGATTGACATGGGATATCAAGATCCTGATCCCTTCCTTCTATACGACATATGCAGAGGTTTATGCGGAGGCTCGGAAGGTGGAGAGAGAGTGGGGCTTGAAGCCGAAGAGGGATCGTGAGTTGTTTTCGGGGGCCAGTAGCAGTGCAGGGGCTGCTAAGCGCCCTCAGCTTCAGCATCAGTCTTTCCAGCATCATCAGCAGCAGGTGCAGGCTAGAGCATCTGTCCAGAGGTTTCAGCAGCGTCCGGGGCAGGACGATCCACCATGCCACTTCTGCAAGAAGCCCGATCACCTCTTTGAGTTCTGCAAGAGGAGGCTGGGTTTGTGTCTCTTTTGTGGTGTCGCTGGACATCAGATGCGGGAGTGTCCTAGGAACCCCCGTGTTACTGGAGCAGCTCAGAGGGCACTCGTTCAGAGGGCACCAGCTAGTATGCCGGTAGTTCAGCAACGGGGTCCACTTCCGACCCAGCAGCATCAGTTTGTTCAGCACCGCCAGCAGAGGGGTGGTCAGGGTAGAGCCTTTGCTTTTGCAGCCGAGGAGATGGAGCCTATTGCGGATGTTGTCGCAGGTTCTATTCTGCTCGATTCTTTTCCATCTTTGGCCTTATTTGATTCTGGTGCTACGTACAGTTTTGTGTCTGTTTCTTTTGCTCTTAGGCACAATATCATTGCTGAGTATCTTGGTAGGACTTACAAGATTATGACTGAAAATGGCATCATCCTAGTTAATAATGTTTGTAAGGGGCGGAGAGTTTCTTTGAGAGGCCGGAAGCTGAGTGCGTGTTTGTTCGTAATGCCACTTTCGAGCTACGATGTAGTACTCAGTATGGACTGGTTGAGCATGCACCACGCTAGCATCGACTGCAGAGGGGGCACGATTCCGTTCAGGCCGCCAGGAGAGCCGGAGTATGAGTTCACCAGGGGTGCAGCGGAGCCAGGAGATGGATTCTGCGGAGCGTTGTTGGCGGGGCCGGTGTTGCCACATCCACTTATTGCTGAGTTCTTGGATGTCTTTCCCGAGGAGCTGCCCGGGATGCCACCAGATCGTGATGTTGAGTTTTCTATAGACCTAGTGCCGGGCGCTGAGCCTATCTTCCAGCACGTCTATAGAATCAACAACAGTGAGTTAGCGGAGCTAAAGAGACATGTCGACGAGTTGGAGGACAAGGGCTTTATTCGATCTAGTTCTTTACCTTGGGGCGCGTTAGTTCTTTTCGTCCCCAAGAAGGATGGTACGGTACATATGTGCATTGATTACAGGGTGCTCAACAACCTTACCATCAAGAACAAGTATCTTTTGCCGAGGATTGATGACTTGTTCGACCAGTTGAGCGGCACGAGAGGGTGTTCTCGAAGATTGACTTGCATATCGGGTACCATCAGCTGAAGGTGAAGTGGGATGATATTTCGAAGACTGCCTTTCGGACTCGCTATGGCCAGTATGAGTACACCGTCATATTGTTTGGGTTGACCAACACCCCGACGGTATTCATGAACTTGATGAACACGATATTTCATCAGTACCTTGACAAGTTCGTGGTGGTCTTCATTGATGACATTCTCATCTATTCGAAGACACCAGAGGAGCATGAGGAGCACCTGAGGATTGTGTTGGACACTCTCAGGAGGGAGCAGCTGTATGAGAAGCTGTCCAAGTGCGAGTTCTTCTTGGATCGCGTGGAGTTCCTAAGCCATGTTGTCTCTGGTGAGGGGATTTTAGTGGATCCGAAGAAGATTTCTGCAGTGGAGTCCTGGTCTACGCCGAGCTCAGTAGCAGAGCTTCGAAGTTTTCTGGGTCTGGCAGGTTATTACCGGAGGTTCGTACAGGACTTTTCCAGGATTGCCCAGCCAATGACCCGCCTTACCAGGAAGGACGAGGAGTTTGTTTGGTCCGAGGAGTGCCAGGCCGCCTTCGAGGAACTGAAGGCGAGGTTGACTACAGATACTATCTTGACACTGCCATCTGGATCTGGTGGTTATACGATCTACAGTGATGCTTCAGGACGAGATTTGGGTTGCGTGCTTCAGCAGCACGGGAAGGTGATTGCCTATGCATCTAGGCAGTTACGTCCTCATGAGAGGAACTACCCTACCCACGATATGGAGCTGGAAGCGGTCATCTTTATTTTGAAGCTATGGAAACACTATCTGTACGGAGAGCGAGTTGAGATCTATACAGATCACAAGAGCGTGAAGTACGTGTTTACCCAGAAGGAGCTGAATATGAGGCAGAGGCGATGGTTAGAGCTGATGAAGGATTTTGATATATCCTTACAGTATAATCCGGGGAAGGTCAACGTGGTTGCGGATGCTTTGAGCAGGTATCCCGTGGCCATGTGTTTGACGATGGATCGTCACCTTCTGGCAGATCTGGAGAGTTTGGGCATAGAGGTGATATTTCCTGGGTTCGAGACGCAGATGTGGGATCTCCAAGTGCAGTCGGAGCTGATGGACAGAGTCAGGGCAGCTCAGTTTGAGGATGAGGCTCTGAGAGTCATCAGGGAGCAGGTCCAGGTAGGACTGTTGGATGAGTTCTCTATAGCGGGGGTTGGGTCATTGAGGCATGGTTCCAGATTGTGCGTGCCGAGCAGAGGACTTCGGAAGGAGGTTCTTCAGGAGGCGCACAGTTCTCAGTACTCTATGCATCCTGGAGCCAACAAGATGTATAGAGACTTGAGACAACATATTTGGTGGTATGGCATAAAACGCGAGGTGGCTCAGTTCGTTTCTAGATGCTTGGTGTGCCAGCAGGTGAAAGCCGGGAGGCAGAGACTCGGTGGATTGCTCCAGCCACTAACCATTCCTGAGTGGAAGTGGGAGCATATCACTATGGACTTTGTATCTGGGCTTCCGCGCTCTCCAGGAGGGAAGGATGCGATTTGGGTCATTGTTGATCGATTGACCAACTCGGCCCACTTTTTGCCTTTCAAGGTGGATTTGTCTACGGAGAGGTTGGCCGAGATGTACGTGCGGCAGATAGTCCGATTGTACGGGGTTCCAGTGAGTATAGTCTCGAATCGGGACAGTCGATTCACTTTCCACTTCTGGAGGACTTTACAGCTTAGCTTGGGCACATCGCTCAAGTTCAGTACCGCATACCACCTCCAGACAGACGGGCAGTCGGAGAGGACGATTCAGACCCTCGAGGATATGCTTCGTACCTGTGTCTTGGACTTCGAGGGATCTTGGGAGGACCACCTTCACTTGGTAGAGTTTGCTTACAACAACAGCTACCAAGCCAGTATAGAGATGTCACATTTTGAGGCTCTATACGGACGGAGGTGTCGTACTCCCTTGTCTTGGGATGATGTCGGCAAGAGGGTTTTGCTTGGCCCTGAGATGGTAGTGGATGCTGCGGAGAAGGTCAGGGTTATCAGAGATAGACTTCGGGTGGCTCAGGATAGGCAGCGACATTGGACCGATAGCCGCCGAAGGCCGTTGGAGTTTGAGGTATAATTTAGATTTTTTTTAGTATTTGAGTCTGATTGTGATTGTTTTAGATCAAGCTTTAAGTCTTGTGTTTTTGTTCTAGGTTGATGATCTTGTCTTTCTGCGGATTTCTCCGACGCGTGGCACGATTCGTTTTGGTGGCGGCGGGAAGCTTAGTCCACGATACATCGGACCATTCCGTATCTTGGGCAGGGTCGGTGTAGTGGCTTACCGACTGGAGTTACCGCCCGCACTAGAGGGAGTGTACAGTGTGTTCCATGTGTCGCAGCTGAGACGGTATGTGGAAGATCCCAATCACGTCTTGGACCACTCTGAGATCGAAGTGGGACCGACACTCAGCTATCCAGAGAAGCCGGTTGAGATCTTGGATCGAAGAGAGAAGGTGCTCCGGAACCAGGTCATTCCCTTGGTTCGCGTTGCATGGAGACACCACTCTCCAGGTGAGTCTACCTGGGAGAGAGAGGACGACATGCGGGAGCGATTCCCATATCTCTTCGAGCCTTGAGGTAAAAAATTCTTTCTTTTCCTTCCTTGTTTAATTCATGATTGCTGTGTTAGTTCTCATTCAATTTCGAGGACGAAATTTTTTTAAGGAGGGTAGATTTGTCACCCCCTGTTTTTGAATTAGGAGTATTTTTGTAATTTTCTAAGTTTTATAATTTTTAGGATTTTTATTTGATTTTATATGATTTTTAGGAATTTATTTGATTTAGTTTGAATTTTATCCAATTTGGACTTAAGTTGGAGACCCGGGTAGCCTGGACACTAGTGGGAGCCACATATTAGCTGGGCTTGGCCCACATGCCATCCTAACTAGGCTAGAAACCATAAACCCTACTTCCATGGCTTAATTAGTCATTTTAGAGGCTTAATTAGTTACTTAGGATTAAACCGAAACAAACCGAACCAAACCGAATTCAATTCGAACCAAACCAAGTCGATTGGGTTTGGGGGCTTATTGGGACTCCACCCAAACCCAATAGGGCCCCCTTTGTCCGACCATGTATGGAGCACCCCCCTTTGCATCTTCACAAAGCAATCACTCTCTCTCTCTCAAATTTCTTTCTTTCTTCCAAGCTCTTTCTTCTTCAAGCAACCCAAAATTAGGTATGCCATTAATTCCCATTTAATTTCCTCTCTCACATTTATGTCTTCACAATAAGTGTAGAGGAGACCACCCTCTACATTTTAACCATAGATTTTATAGGTTTTCCAAAAAATCTAGGTTAAGGATTAATTAGGGATTTTCATATATAGAGTGGTATATATATATATATATATATATATATATATATATATATATATATATATATATATATATATATATATATATATATATATATATATTAGGTTAAGGATTAATTAGGGATTTTCATATATATAGTGGTATATATATGTATATATATATATTTTTTTTTGGTATATATATATATATATATACATATATATATATATATATATATATATATATATATATACATGTATTTGTGTGTATGTAGAGAGTGGTGGTATTGGTGTCATGAGATGGTGGTGGTGGTGTTTGTGTGAGAGTGTGTGTGTGTGTGTGCTTGTGTGAGTGTGTGTGAGAGAGTGTGTGTGTTTGTGTGAGGGTGTATGTATTTATATATATATAGATATGTGTGTGTATGTATTTATATATATGTAGATATGTGTGTGTGTGTGTATAGGTATTTATATATAGATGTGTGTGTGTGTGTATATATATATATATATATATATATATATATATATATATATATATATATATATATATATAATATATATATATATAGAGAGAGAGAGAGAGAGAGTGGGAGAGGACACTACTAAAATACCCCACTTTACCGACGGACTTTTAGCGACGGACGGATTCCGTCGCTAATAGCGACCAATTTCCGACATCTTAGCGACGGATTAGCGACAGACAACACAACATAATTTTTTTCAATTTTAAATGTAAAAATTTGTCGGGTTTCCGTCGCTAAGTCGACGAACATTAGCGACGGATTATTTTTTGTCGCTTATTCGTCGCAAATATTGGCGGCAAAATCTTTATAACATTGGCGGGAACTTTGGCGACTACCTAGCGACGGATATAGCCGTCGGAAAACACCTTTTAATTGGCGACGGTTTAGCGACTAATTTATTCCGTCGCTATTCCATCGCTAGATTCTGTGCCCTAACTTAAATTGAACCGACGGGGGGGAATTTTTCATTCCCCCCAAAACTCTCTCTCTCTCTCGCGGCTCTCCCTCTCTCGCGCGCGGCTCTCTCTCTCTCTCGCGGCTCTCTCTCTCTCTACCAGGTCTCTCTCTTCTCTCTCTCTCTCTCTCTCTCTCTCTCTCTCTAATTTTCTCTAATTTTGTGTTTTGGGGCCGGAGGGGGGGGGGAGTGGGGGGGGGGGTCGGCTTCGCGGGGGGTGGAGAGGGCGGGGGGGGGGGGGGGTGGTGAATGGGGTCAGGGGGTCGGGGGGGTGTGGGGAATTGGGCAGGGGGTGGGGGGGTGGGGAATGAGGGTCGGGGGGTCGGGGGGGTGGGGAATAGGGGCAGGGGGGTCGGGGGGTGGGGGGTGGAGAGGGCAGGGGGGTCGGGGGGGGTGTTGAATGGGGGCAGGGGGGTCGGGGGGTGGGGGGTGGAGAGGGCAGGGGGTCGGGGGGGTGTTGAATGGGGGCAGGGGGGTCGGGGGGGGGGGGGTCGGGAATGGGGGCAGGGTTCTCACTCCATTTTCAATTGTAATTAGTCTATAATGTTGCTAATATACTGTTATATATGTGTGGGCTGTGCCATGTGAATTGGAGAGGGTTTGATGGGTTATTTGGCCAAGGGGGAGGCTCGGGTTATGATTTATTCTTTGTGTTCACTGTTCTGTGGTGTGAAGTCTGTCGTTTTGGTTATACCATGTTTGTTTAACACTCTAAACACCCTAGATGCATATCCTAGCATCTGTGCACCACCCATATTGCTAGGAACACAAATTTTATACTGCACTTGTCATGAAATTGCCATCATCAAGATGTCCTGTACATATTTAGTTTGTGCATTGCTGCTTGAGCATCACATTACCTTTTACTGCTACTTTGTATTGCTTTCACAATGTCACGTACCCTGCACTAAACATCCGATACTTCGATCCGATACCGCCGATACTACCGATATCGCCGATACCAATACTACCGATATCGCCGATACTACCGATACCGCCGATACTACCGATACCGCCGATACTACCGATATCGCGCGCCGATACTACCGATACTACCGATATCGCCGATACTACCGATACCGCCGATACTACCGATTCCGATACCGATACTTTGAACCTTGATTTAAATACATGTTAGTATAGTGTCTTCACATATATGTTAAGAGTATATACATGATTAGCAAGGTAACTAGATACAAGTTATGATACAATGTAAATGCAAGTATATATGTTAGCTAGATAGCTTAGACTTATATTGCAATCTTCTATTCACACGAGTATTGATATCGCCGATACCAATACTCGTAGGAATAGTCCGATACCGATATACATTATAGAGCTCTGTTTTGCTATTCTGGACATGTTGTGACCTGTGCTGTTCTAAATAGAAGCCAGACACACTCCTGAGACGGGGGAGTATGTATAGTGATGTGGATTCTTACTAACTTATCATGTGAACCCATTTATGGGCCCTTCATTGAACCTTCTTATGTGCAACTTTCAGTCCATTCACAGTTCCCTATATTGTACTCTACATCACCTAGTTCACTTATATCTAACATCCTAACCCTAATCCAAATTTATGAGTATCGGTATCGGGCTATTCTTATGTTTAGTTTGTCTTACGATACAGATTTTCACATCCAAATTGAGGATGAGTCGTTATTTTGTTGATCGTACATGGATGTACAAACGGCAACACGAGAGTAGAATTGGTGTGAGTGACGATTTTCAGGCAGGCGTGGAAGTATTTCTTAATTATGCAATGAGCAAAGCTCAGTACATGGACGGTAACAAAATTAAGTGTCCATGTGTTAAATGTCACAATAGACGTTACGAAGAAGTGGTGACTGTGAGAGATCATTTGACCCGTAAGGGTTTCGTACGTAATTACGGCCTGTGGTCATCGCAAGGTGAACTATATTCGGAAAGACAGGCTGCGGAAGCTGCTACTTATGCTTTTGATGATAATGCTGCAACGGATGTCATCGAAGACCACGGATGCTCTGTTGATTATGGAGATCTGCAGAACCTTGCACGAGATATGGTGTATGATGCGGCAGGGCCTAATTTTGATCCGGAGGATCCTAATCCCGAGGCGAAGGAGTTCTATGACATGTTTCAGGACGCAGATACTTTTCTATATCCTGGTTGTGAGACTCATTCCGCACTGTCAGTGACGATGCGGTTGTTGAACATAAAGTCTGATTTTAACTTGCCACAAGCTTGCTATAATCGGATCACAGAAGTAATCAAGGAGGTGTTACCGAAGGAATCAAAAGAGCTACCAAAAAACTTCTACAAGTCAAAGATGATGGTCCGACAACTGGGACTGGGGTACGAGAAGATAGATTGTTATCGCAACGGATGCATGTTGTACTACAAAGAGAATTGCGTATCAGAAAGTTGCAGCTTCTGTAATGCGGATCGTTACAAGCCAGTACAGGGAAAAGGAAAGTCGACTAGAAAACGACGTCCTTACAAGTATATGCATTACTTGTCGATCACGAAGCGCTTGCAGAGGATGTATATGTCTCTAAATACAGCAGAACACATGACGTGGCACAGCGAAGAACGCATAAAGGACGAAGGAGAATTGTCACATCCTTCGGATGGAGAGGCGTGGAAACATTTTGATTTGTGTCATCCAGATTTTGCTGCAGAGCCTAGAAATGTACGCCTGGCGCTATGTGCTGATGGCTTCGCCCCTTTCGGACAGTCGGGATCTCAGTACTCATGCTGGCCGGTCATTCTTACCCCTTACAATCTGCCACCATGGATGTGTATGAAGACTCCTTATATGTTTCTGACAGCTATCATACCCGGTCCTAAAAATCCGACGAATAACATCGATATATATTTACAGCCGTTGGTGGATGAGCTGAAACAGCTGTGGGAGATCGGCGTCACGACCTATGATATTTCCAGGAAACAGAACTTTCAGATGAGAGCTTCACTCATGTGGACAATCAATGATTTTCCAGCATACGGTATGCTGTCGGGATGGAGTACGCACGGCAACATGTCTTGTCCGATATGCATGGAAAATAGTAAGGCGTTCCGCCTTAGGCATGGAGGAAAAACTTCTTTCTTTGACTGTCACCGTCAATTTCTGCCCGCGACCCATCCTTGGAGAAAGAATAAGGACGCGTTCAGATATGGAAAACAAGAATTTTCTCAACCTCCTGCCAGATTTTCGGGATACGATATTTGGGAAGCTGTAAAGGAATTGCCCACCGCAATGGAAGAGCGACGGAAGAGCTAACTGGGTGATATAAAATATTTTACAGTTACCGACGGAAGAGCGACGGAATATCCGTCGCTAACTGGGTGATATAAAATATTTTGCAGTTACCGACGGAAGAGCGACTACCTAGCGACGGCGAATCCGTCGACATGGTTCTGGAA
This sequence comes from Iris pallida, assembly GCA_029216955.1. Taxonomy (NCBI): domain Eukaryota; kingdom Viridiplantae; phylum Streptophyta; class Magnoliopsida; order Asparagales; family Iridaceae; genus Iris; species Iris pallida. Next base: position 23,014,404 of record JANAVB010018994.1, on the reverse strand, counting down.
ATATAGTAGGTTTCCAGAGACTTAGCGACGGATAGTTGGTCGCTAATCCGTCGCTAATCTGTCGAGGATGACGACGGACTAGCGACGGATGAGCGACCAATTATCCGTCGACATGGTTCTGGAAATATGGAAGCTTTCCAGAACCAGGCCGACGACCTACCCGTCGCTAATACGTCGCTATAACATCGAGGTTAACGACGGAATGGCGACGGAATAGCGACTGATTTTGCGTATCAGGAACCTCTCTGATGCGCTTTTACCGACCTATTGACGACGGATTAGCGACGGATATTTTAATATTATATGGCATGTAAACCGACGGGAACATGTCGCTAATCCGTCGCTAAGTAGGTGAAAGACAACCGTCGCTAACCAGTCGCTAGTCCGTCGGATAATTATTTGTCCGACGGCTTAGCGACGGACATTTTTTAGCGACGACGTTTTTCCCGACGGCCATTTTCATCAAATATCCTCGCCATTACGTCGGTAATTTATGTTACCGACGGATAAGCGACGGATCTAGCCGTCGCTAAAGTTGGTTTTTTTGGTAGTGGGAGAAGAAGGATTAGAATTAGAAGATGAAGAAGAATGAGATACTGCAGCAGCAGCAGCAGTACCAAGCAGTAGCTGCAGCAGCAGCAGAGCAAGCAGTAGCTGCAGCAGCAGAAGAGCAAGCAGTAGCAGTAACAGCAGCTGTAGCAGTGGCTGCTGCAGCAGCAATCCCCCTAAACCCCCCTTTTTAGCCCCCTTAAACCCCCCTTTAAACCCTTGTGTGTATATATATATATATATATATATATATATATATATATATATATATATATATATAGATGATAAGAAGAATAAGAAGAAGTTTAGAAGAAGTAGGAGAAGAAGATTAGAAGAGAATGAGGGAAAGGAGAATAAGAAATTAGGAATTAGAAGAAGATAGGAAAAAGAATGAAAAGAAGATTAAGAAGAAGAATTTGAATGAGAAGAATAAGGAAATGAATGAGAGGAAGAGTTAGAAGAAGAAGAATTAGGAGAATAGGGATTAGAAGGAAATGAGAAGTAGAAAATAGGAAACCAATTGGGAGGAGATCGAGTTAGAGGGTGAAATCGAGCTCCGAGTGTCGGAACGCGATAAAACTTGGGGGAGACCTAGAATACGTGAATTAGATTTTTTGGGTAGGCACCCGAGTTGAAATCGGGGTTTTAGGACGACGGTATCACACCGTACCATTGCGTATCTTGAGATATTCAAGATATCGGCAATAGGCCGTAAGATGGACTAGATATCCTACTACCCTAGGAATCTTGGTAGGTAATGAACGTATAGGCTAGTATCCTACTACCCTAAGGAGCACGGGTCGAAATACCAAGCATAGGTAGGTTAACTTGGTAATTGCCTAGGTTAGAATTTACCTTTGTAAAAGGGTAATTAGGATATTGGCCTACGGCCAAGATACGGGTTTAGAAGTCCAAGATAGACTTGGATATGGGTTGTAAGGGTTGGTAATGATTAGAAATAGTCGCCTAGACCTAGTCTTGACCTCGGTTGACCACGGTTGACTTTTTAGACCAAAATTCAACTATGGGTCAACACTTTACCCAATTTAGTCCCAAATTCCATTAAACTTGGACAGTTGACCAAAAGTCAACTGTTAGTCACCAGTGACCTAGGGTTGACCTAGGGTTGACCTAGAGTTGACCAGAGTTGACCTATTGACCAAAAGTCAACTGTAAGTCAACTTTCGACCTAGTTTGATTCGGATTGACTTCCAATGTTCTCCCATGACCAAGGTTGACCTAACCAGGCTTGTCTTGTCCTAGAATGACTTAATAGGATTTAATTTGATTTAACTTTACTTCCTAAACATAGTATTGATACGTCTTGTTCTCTATAGGTCCTCGAGACGCAGCATTGGATCCGGTTGACATATTTTATCATATTACAGGCGAGTACATTCTCTGATAACTTTTTTCCAATTTATGATAACTGTTATGATTCTTGTACTTAGTGTAGATATGCTTATTCCTGACACATGGTTCTCACGGATTGGTATTCCTGGATCCCGACGAGAGATGTTTCTCCTTCTTAGGTTGGGATGTATTGTGCAAGCTCCCTTGTAGCTCTTGCTCAATATATGGTCACTGATTCTAGAAAAGATTAGCTCCCTTCTCATTAGAATATCGTGCAGTGATGTGTCCTATTTGGATCCATTCTACCAGTTGGGGTAGAGGGAGTAGTAGCGTATGCCTGTGATCAGATCCATCCCGCATTCCCAAACAGTGTGAATCATATACCGCACATATGACTTGCCAGGCCAGTTCTTGACAGGTACCCAAGTCGATCACAAGTTGAAACTGCTACTCACACACATTGGATATACGGTTTACCTTGATTTGTGTACATACCATGATTCAGTTCTACTTTCTTGTTCTAGCTCTAGATCTACAGCTTACCATGCCCTGATACATATATGTACACTCCATAATTTTATTGTATATGCTCTATTTACAGTCTTATAGCTTTTATTCTATCTTGAGATCTGTTATGAGATATATGTACTCGTTCCATCCTGACTGGATATGTTGATAAAATATTACAGATGCTGATGAGGGGGATTGCAGTACCTACTACGGTCTGGACGACGTAGTGGGCTTAGACTTGGAGACCTTGGTCCAGCAGGGCTTAGCTCCGCCTGACGAGACTTTTCCTATTGCTTAGTTAGAGTAGGTCTTTTATACTGGACCTTGTCTCCAGTTACTTTTGAGATTGTATTACATTTTGGATTGTATTAGAGACATGGACTTGTATATTATTTGTGTTTATTCTCGACAGGTTATATTTTATCGTCTTGTTGTCTTATCTTTCAGTCTTTACTTTATCATCTTAGAGTTGTGATTGAGCACTCATATATATATTCATTACTTGTCCTCCGTTCGGAGTTGACCATATTCTCGACAGGTTTTTGATATATATATAAACTGTTGTCAGAGTAGAAAACCTATAGCGTTCCACGCCGTTTTTACGGTGAGGGCTGGGCGTTGTCACGTACACGTGCCCTTATAGCGGGTGCGGGTCGTGACATGTCAAGAGAGGTAAGGTTGAGATCGAGTACATCAACACTGAAGGGCAACTCGCGGACAACCTTACCAAGGCACTCGGGCGAGTCAAGTTCATTGAGATGAGGCAAAAACTCGACATCATAGAGATGAATTTCATGCAACAGGATTAAGGGATGATTTATTGGACTTAATCCCGTTGTTACTTTATTTCCCTAGTCTTTAGCATAGGGTTAGCATAGCTGTGTGGTGGGGAGCCGTTCTCTCCAGTTCTTTAGTTGTTACCTTTTTGTGAGCTATTTAAAGGTAGTAAACATCAATAACAAGAAGTAGCAGTTGCAATTTCTAGAAGCTATATTTCCTTCCCTTCCTCTTCCTCTGTGTGTGTGCGCCTTCTAGTTCATTTTCTGGGTCGACACCGTTTTCAAATTGATAGAAATGGTCGAGGATTAAATGAATAACTTGTATATGTAAATAGATTGCAATAAGATTATCAAGTTATCGAAGAACGAGACTACGGGAATGTATAGATGTGGATCTCTCCTCGAACAAAATCCTCTACGTATCAATCACGAACTCCAAATCTCTCCTTCTTCTTCCTTTGAAAAGATGAAACTTTGAGAATTCCCTTCTTTGAAAACTCAGACTCTAGTACACCTTCATATATTAGATTAGGGTCAATTGACTCACTAATCCTGAATAAATTATGTGTGACGTATTAGTCGCAAAATACCCTGGACCAATGTGAGTACTAGGTCAACTAATACGACTATCGTGAGAATACAACCCTATTGATCCCACTAAGTGTACTCCGCATTTCAAAAAAAAAGAGAGAGTGTACTCCGATGTTAGCAAGTACTATATATATATATATATATATATATATATATATATATATATATATATATATATATATATATATATATGCCAATGATCCCTAGCCTAGTGGTATTGGTGAGACATGCGGTCCGAGTGGTCAGGAGTTCGAATTCCAGTAGGAGCGATTCCGAAAACTAATTACCCTTACTTCAAAAAAATAAAAATAATATATATATATATATATATATATATATATATATATATATATATATATATATATATATATATATATATATCCATAACTGAAGTAAGAGAAAAATACTATTTGGCTCCCAAAAAAATTGGATGATACCATCTCCCATTATGTGGCTGATGACATGACAATTGACATAAAAAATTAAACATTAAAATTAATATTAAAATATAAATTAATATTAATATTAAAATTAAAATTAGGGTTATTTACACTAACTATCCCTATGTTTTTGATTTATAACACGGGGTACCCCTGATTTAAACTATTTACACTAACTACCCCTCCCTTTAGAAAACGTAGGGGTAGTTAGTGTTATAATTTTTTTATTTTTCCTTAAAGTAGGGGTACCCCGTGTAATAAACCAAAAACATAGGGGTAGTTAGTGTAAATAGTTTAAAAGTAGGGGTACCCCGTGTTATAAATCAAAAACATAGGGGTAGTTAGTGTAAATAACCCTTAAAATTAATATTATTATCAAATTAACATGAACATTAATATTAAAACTAACTTTAATATTAACTTTAACATTAAAATTAAATTTATATTAACATTAAATTAAACTTAGAATTATAATTAACATTAAAAATAATATTAATATCAAATTAAGATAAATATTAATATTAACATTAACATTAAAATTAATATTAACATTAAATTGAAATTAGCATTAACAATAATTTTTTTTGGATAATTAATTGTTTGAGTTAAAACATGACATGTTAGCTGCCCCGTCAGTTGCCATGTCAGATGCCACATAATAAGAGATAACATCATCTAAAAAATTTGGGAGCCAAATAGCATAATTGGATGTAAGAACATGATCACAAAGAAGAATATATATAAGACTGAATGTAAATGTTGAACAAAAGAGACAAATGGCAAAATATACAAATCCAACTGAGACTATTTTTGGCATAGAAACAAATGTTGGAAGATAACCAAATATGAACATCCGCTATCTAGATAAAGATAAACGGACCTCAAGAGGAAGTCCTACCAAAGTTTAGGGATACTCCTCGGACGTAGACCTCGACGTCCACAACCAAAGTTTGGGTTGCTCCAAGTAACCTAGTCTTTATAAGGAAATACAAGGTATCAAAGTTATTGTTACATAGTAAAACTCAAGTTGAGGGATCCAAACAGTGTGGAGTTTCAATTGGAGAGAGAGGCTATGAAACGACTACAACTTTGCCGAGGATCCACAGCACCAGGGTCATCTCGAATACGAAAATCGTGTGGAGCAGTCCTCGATCGAGTGCGAAGCCGAATATGGTAATCCCTCCACCGTTGTGCTGCAGATACATAACTGCGTCGATCACAAGAGATTGCAGTCGAAGAATAGTTAGATGTTACAGCATGATTTGAAGTGTTTCAAGTGAATGGTAAACTAGCTCACCAAGGGCTTGACGGCTGTTGAAAGCAGAAGAAGCTCCTTGCGGAGACGGAGGCGGCAGACTGGTTTGTTCCGATAAGTTGGGAGTGGCATCACAATTCGACTTGTTGGGTTCGTCGTTGGTATGAGCCGTTGCAGCTTTCTTCTCCGACGTCGCTGCATCAAGTTTGGTGTCCGGAGTACTGCTAGTAAGGGTCATGTGCCACCGGCTGGCGATAGAGACCACATTCTGAGCCCTGTGGGTGATTCTTGCAGCGCCCAGCAGACACATGAGGAAACCGGTTAACTGAACAACTGAGCACACCTGCAGGAAGAGGTCGGAATAAACACAAGTTATTAATTAGTCCACTATTGGTATCATCCAAGACTCCTTTTTGTTGAGTATGTGACGTTTGAAACCGAACTCGGATGATTTTATTCCATAACCTTTGGCAAGGGGCCAAACGAACTCGGTTTGAGTTCAGTTCGGTCGTGACTGACGAGTTTTGGGTTTTAATCATCACATTGTATTTGTTTGACGGCTAGATCTGATAGTGGACTACTTTGAGGAATTCCTAAAACCCTAAAATATGTTGCTCATCTTATTTATATAGGTTGAGGGTGGAGGCACAAAGAAGAGTACAATACGGAAGATACAATGTGTTCGTCCACTGGAAGCTAAAAGAAAAGTATTTTTTTTTCTTGGGGTTCATCATTCGAGACAGAATGAAGAGGAGATCTATGCTGGAATCATCGTCTTTGAACGTGAAGATTGCTATGGCAAGGGTGACATGGTCACCGAAAAATACTGTGTTCACATCTGTGATTGGCGTTTGCGTTAGACATTGGTTGGCTATCTTCAGGTGGGTCTAGCATCAATTCAGGGCCAACAATTAGTATCAGAGCTCTTAGGTTCTCGGGAGGGAAGGTGCAACTATGTCTACGGGACAGATGAACACACGTATAATCACCCTCATAGGGAAGAATTAGGCAATTTGGAAGCCAAGGATGGTGGACCTACTCTAGTGTAAGGATTTGCATGGTTCGTTGGAGGGCAACAACATAAAGACATCGGATAAGTCTGTTGATGATTGAAAGAAATTGGATCAGAAGGTCATTGGATTCATTTGCCAATGGCTAGACGATTCGGTATTTTACCACGTGTCCATAGAGAGTTATGTGAAAGCACTTTGGAAGAAGTTGCATTCGCTATACGAATGGAAGACAACTAGTAATAAGAAGTTTCTTATTCACCAACTCGTCAACTCGAAGTATACGGAGGGTGTCTTGGTGGCTCAACATCTGAATGAGATTCAAGGTATCATCAATCAGTTGTCTGCGACGAAAATGGGGATTAACGATGAGCTTCAGACCCTTCTGCTTTTGAGATCTCCGTAGGAGAGTTTTGGGAGACATTAGTGGTATAAACAAGCAACTCTGTGCCTAATGGAATTGTCACAAAAGAGGCAGTCAAAAGCAGATTATTGAATGAGGAGGTTCAACGAAGTTTATTGAATTGTTGCATGAGTCCGCTCTGGTTGATTACTACTGGAAGGAAAGACTCATGTCACAAGGGAGGACACGAGGTAGTTCTCGGGATCCTACGAGTGTGGACTAAAGGAAAGGCTGTTATCTATGTCGAAATGGGTCATTTTAAGAAGAATCAGATGGAGCTCAAAGCTGAGAAGGTTACAGACAATAATGATCAGGTGGATCTCATGACGTTTGAAGATATCATCATCGCAAGAACCGACACAAAGAAACCTTGTTGTGGCACATGTCATGACGAAAATTAGGTCATGGACACGGGGGTGACATGTTACGTCACTCCACATAGGAGGACTTTATGGCATACTAAGACGGTAGGTTTCGACGTGCGAAGATGGACAACAAGGGGACAGCTACAGTTGTTGGCATCAGTGATGTGCACTTGACAATAGAGCTTGGGGAGAATCTAGTTCTCAAGGGGTGGAATATGTATCGTGTTTTCGCTATAACTTGGTTTCGGCATGGAGGCTGGCGGATAATGGTTGTCGCAGTATATTTTGGGACAAAGATTGGATGCTTACAAAGGGTTTCCAACATCAAGTTCAAGGAGATATATTTTGTGGCATGTATATAGGCTCAAGCTACTAAGGTGTGCAGAGAGGCCACATACATCAGATGAAGGCTCCAGGGATGTTCGGTAGAAGTTTGTGGATCATTGAAAACTTGTCTTTGGAGGTCTTCGTGATGATTTAAGGGATATGGAGGATTCGTGTACGCCCTCTGATATTGGAAATTTTTTATTTATTAAACTAAAATTTATTTTTAATTTTGACTATATATGTACTACTTTGTCGTAGCTTTAATTTTTGAAGCGTAACAATAGCCAATTCCTCGAAAAAAATTTATATTCGTGTTCTAGACGAGCCCAACTTCATTTTGGCAATCATGTTCCACTCAAACATGTTCTTTTGTGCCACATTTTTTTGCACAACTTTAGGGTCGAAATGATCATTTTAGCCTTCACTGTAAAAGTTAATGTACTTTCTAATTCCAATTTGAGATCCAATCCTGATCCAAATATTTTGACCCAATATATAATTTTGACCTATTTTGGACCTACTACACACATGCCAATGATTTTCCACTCAATTGAGTTCTCATGTGCCATTTATTTTCGAATGGCATACAATATCCAATTATTAGACTTTCGGTGCCTATTTCGGTTCAAAATCATACCAGCCTAAAACTATTCCTTAGTAGTGCATATATTAGGTTGCCATAAACTATTAAGATTAATTTAGATAGATTTTACATGATTTTGTACAGACATATTGCATTAAACCCAACCAAAGTTTTGATTTTCAAATTAGGAAACTATTTAAATCTATTAGGTTGTATCTTTGAAAATCTGGAAGTTTTGCACACCAAACTCAATCAAACTTTTATAAAACCTTCTCTTTCCAAATCATAATATACCTAACATTAAATCCTAATAAATAGGATCATATATGGTCGGCTACTTTCCCCACTAAAAGGCTAAACCCGACCGCCCCTCATATATAAACTCGACAGCACCAAATAAATCCTAGCTGCCAAAACCTCCCTTTCCGACATTTGTTTGTCGTGCCACCACCTCCACGACGACCACAAGAGAACCCTCTTCAACCCCATCAAGCCCCGAAGGAGTATCGTCTACTCGTTTGGTAGTTTAAGGACTGAACATGAAGGTTATTTCCAGCCGTAATGAAAATTCTGAACCCAGGTTTGTTCACTTTGACGCTGTATTTAATCTACTTATATCTGTTCGTTTGTCACAAAATCAAAACTAACTTTTAGCCCTATGTGTCAACTTCCTCTCTATTGGCCATCCATATGGTTCAGTACGATTTGTCCATGATGTCTGTTGTACGAATATGTGTCCAGGCTGAACCTATTTTTGTTACGTGTAAGTTTTTGGCGACTTGCGAAGCCATTCGACCTCAAACAAAATATTGGTAATTATCCTAACATACCTCTCTATCATCCATAATGCTCTTTACTGATATTTTTGAGTTTTTCATATATTTGTTCAACCATTTCATCGTGTGAAATTCTGAACCTAAAAATCCATTAATTTCCATAGTTTGTTGTGTCCGTTGTTGTGCAACCAATTGTCATATAAAATTTGATGTTTGTAATCATAAAAATTCATGATTTAATTTTCTAAAATTATTATTTTAAATATATTATTTTAGAATATTGATTTTTTTTTGTAAATATATCTTTCCGAATAACCTAAAAAATTGTGACTTTGTACGGCTAGTTGTACTCGACAACTAGTTATGATCTTTTATTGTAAATTATATATAAATTATATTCTAAATTATTTTTATATATTTCTAGAATTAATAAATATACTTTATCATATAAAATGATATTTTATTGGAGTAGCCTGTTATCTATAGTGTTGTGACTAAATAACTAGTATTATTTTGTGCTCTAAATTTTGTATTATTTTTCTATAATGCATGTCATGCACTTTTTGATATAAAGTATACCTTACCAATTTGTGCAGTGTATTGTATATGCATGTCCTCTATTTTTTTTTACTATTTTTTCATTATATTTGTCATCTTCATGTTGCTTACTTTTTTTTCTTGTCTTACGTGCACGTAGAATATTTTCCATTGCTTGTTATATTGGTCTTCTTCGTGTTCACATGTGTTCTATGATAGTATTGTGTATTCCTATACTACATTTTCTTTAAATGATTGACCTAGACTTGACTTGGACTTGACATAAGTTGTCGTAATTTGACCCTTGTGTTCCCTTAGGAGAGGATATTGATACTAGGATTGGCTAAATTGATCATTCTCAATTGGAAGTTACTTGCATTGAACTACAAATGAGATATACTATATATTGGGAGTCTCTTGCATTGGACTACACTCTAAAGGATTGATTTCGTTTACTTGTTAGCCACGTCTAGTATTACGCTTCTCTATGGCATGCCACTGTCTTAGTATTCTTATGTCTTAGTTATTCCTTCGTATTTATTTTCTTGTCTTTCTATAGATGTTATTTACTGTTATATTTGGCATGTATATTATGTATCTTGCTATGTCCGTTGAGAACTTGATGATATCCCCATGTTACTGTTGAGCTGATAGAATAGAGGGATGATTATGATTGCATCCACGTAATTTAGGTATAATTAATGCATGGTTTTATTTTATCATTCTCTCGTGCGTATATTATTATCATGTTATATTCTATTGTTATTAGCCTAGTTTTATAGATTCATATTTTCTTTCGAGTCTACTTGAGCATACATTCTAGTGGGCTGCAAACCATGACACATGTTGCTCATTCTTGATATTTCTATTTCGTGGATTGTGTAACCCCTCTTCCCGATATTTTGAATTTTTATTATTTATTTAAATTAAAAGGTAAATTATTGGTATGTTATAAATATTTTAATTAATAGTTATTACGATAGATGGCCTTAATTATGGTTGAGATTTAGAGTACAAAATGACTAAAAATTATGGCACGGATAGTGTAGTTGTGTGCTTTGACTAGTATTTTAGCTATGGTAGGAAAGACCAAGTCATAAGCGTGTCATAACTAGGAAAACCAGGCTAAGTTGTAAGAAGACCCCTATAAATAATTTATTTATTTTATTATTAAGAATATTATAACTTCTAGGAGACCCGGTTCGAATGATTTAGCCCGGACTGGACCCAAACCAAGCCAAGCCCATATAGAGATGTCATGTGCAGGAAGACGCCCATGTGGATATATTTTATGTATATGCATATATTTTGTAATTTATTTTAATGGACTAATATTTTGATAATAAAACGTTGTTGTATGTATAATTTGATATTAAATAGTTGTTATAGGTATAATCTAAAAGTCATTTCAATATTAAATGGATCTATGTGTTATATATATAGGTGTAGACTGGTATATAATATTATCTTCCAAACCTTTAGTATTTTATTTTATTATATCCATTTATTATTTATTTATTCATTTATTTATCATAGAATTTATGTGACATAGGAATAGGATTTATGATATCTTAGATTATTTTTGTATTAATCAATTACGTGTAAATAAGTCATTCCATATATATACATGTATATGTGAATATATGTAGGTATATATGTATAATGGTTATATATATATAAGAAATAGTAAAAGAAAAAGAAAAGAATTACTCGGGTGGACAGTGTTTAGGCACTATTGACCGTCCCTACTGAACCGAGGGTTAGAGCGCGTAGGGATATGGAGAGATTTGATTCATTCAAATTCTCTCAAATTTGAATCAATCTTCTTCAAATCTTCTCCTAGCTACTAAGGCCTGGTATGATCCTCTACTGATATGGACAAATCCAAGTCCAAAACTTAACCTAAATATTTTTAAATTCGATCGAGAATTCGATATTTGGAATTTGCATACGCATCGATACGTAGTATCGATAGAATGTTGGAAAAACCCTTAGAAAGCTATGGAGAACCCAAATTGCTACCCCAGAATCATTTACCTATCCTGGGCGACACACCTCGATACCCCCCAACCGTCGACGACCGTCGAAGGCGCCAGAACCGTCGACAGAGCCATTGACGACCCATTGATAGAGCACTGCTCTGTTTCAAACCGCAGTTAGCCCCCGGAGACTGTTGTGAGAGTTTGACTTTTGTGGCTCGTCGACTGATTGGATAGTGTTGGTTCTACGTGCTACCACCAAACAAGTATACCTTGTCGAACTTATACAGTATTTACATGTTTTTTTCCTATTGTATTTTTTTCTTATTGTCACATGCTTCTCATATTCTACTTGTTTATCATCTACTGCCATTCTTGTTTTATAGATTTATGTGCACGTATTAGATATTAATTGTTTTCATTGATTATTTATTGGTCTTCCTAGTGTTCACCGTGTCTTGAGATAGAGTTGCCAGTTATGCCATGTTTCCTTGATTGACTTGACCTGGTCGTGATTGATTGCCTTGGACTTGACTTGAGTATGTGTAACACCCACATTTCTGAAATTAGGAAAATTTTAAGTTTTGTATTTATAATCATTTATTAAGGATAATTAATACATGTTATGATTTTAGATGATTTTGGTTAGTGTAAAACCATTTAATTGGTTGATTTGTGAATCGGGGGTTAAACTAAGGAAACCCTAGTTATTCCTTAACCTAGAAGTTTACCATGACCATGTGAGCTTAGCCATAGGCTTAGAACATCAAATTAGTGATTTTAGCCTAAAAGGGTATTTTGGTAATTTACTAGATTTTATTTAGAATTATGTGATTTTAATATTATTTTAATTATTGTTAAGTACCATGTTAGTCCCTAACCTAGTTTACCCTAATCTAGAGGTTAGCTACTAACCTAGAAGCTTGAGGATAGATATTAGTCATTGGTTAAAGTAGTGTAAATATTTAGATATTTACATAATAGATATTTTGCTTAAAACCCTCAAAAGATCAACACTTTTGGCACCAAAGTCCTTGCCTTCACCATGAAGGAAGGCCAAGGACACCCCCCCTTGCCATGGCCGGCCAAGGGCACCCCCCTAGCACTACCCCTTCCTATTTAACCATATCAACCCTTTACACACCAATCTATATGTTTCAAAAACCTAGAAAATCCTCTACCTTCAAACCACCATAACTTGATCATTTTTGATCTAAATTCACTCTAGTCTTTTGCATTGTGACCCTACAACATCAAGGGTGCTAAGGGAGGCTAGCAATCCAGATTTCACAAGCTGTGGGCATCACCAAGTGGAAGGACAAACACCCCCCTCTTTATTGAGTTTCCTTTGGAATTTACATCAATAGGTAAATACCCATAAACCTAGCTAATATTGTGTTTTTTCTTCATAAATGCATGCATATAGGTCTACCCTAGCTGTGGGACAAGTTTGGTGAAATTTAGGGTTGGTTTGGTGTCCGTATCGGACACGTATCCTAGGTTATAAAACCATGTTTGATGAAATGCCCCAAAGGATTGAACTTTGTTATTTTGCAAAATAAATTACATATTCTTGTAACCCTAGACTAGTAGAACATGTACCCACTTGACTGAGCACGACACAGTGTCATTTTCGTGTCGAAAGTCGACACGGACACGCTGTGACAGGTGCACGCACAATGCCCTTCTACCCGACACTGATTGCGGACACTGTAGGACGCGTGGATACGTGCCACTTGGCACAGAGGAGGGGGCAACCTCTGACAAGTCCCCCCTCGAGTTTGAGACACTCTCGTGTCGTATCGAGGACACGAGGACACGTGCACTGGTCGTGCACTGACAGTGCACACGCACGCGGGGGCCAACTTCGCGCGTGTTGTGTCGCGCGGACACGACACTTGGATACCTTGTGGTTGCACGAGTGTGTAGCCCAATATGTGGGCTACACGTGGACATGACCACGAGATCCCACGTGGCTCGTGTCGTGTCCACGAGACACGTGAATCGCTGCACGATGCTGCACATAGCAGCGTGTATCAGTCGAGTTTCCTCGACTGATACGGTGTTCGTATCGTGTCCTGGAGTGACGTAGACACGGGGCAGGCACTTGGACACGTGCACAACCCCCAGGCGCACCTTCGTGCACGAGCACGAGACACGTGTGTGTGTGTGTCGTGTCCTAGAGTGAGTTGCACATGTGCACGACGCAGTATTTGCGTGTGTGTGTCAGTGTTTACCTGTTTAGGTTTTTAGAGGGTTGGACACGTCGTGTCGTGTCTAGACTTCGTGTCAGGCACCCTAGATGCTAGGGGACACTATGGGACACGATTACCAACCAAGTGTTGGGGACCTTAGTCGAGTTTGAGGTTGTATTTGGGTTTACCCACTTCACGAGTACACAGTCCCATTTTCCAGAAATTTGGGATATTTCCCAGTTTTCAAAATTGAATTTCAAAATGATTTTTGCTATGTTTTATACATGTAAATGTATGTTTTCGGTGTAGGTATACGTAGGGTATGTATATGTGTGTGTGTAGGTGGGATTTGAGTGCATGTACATGTGTATATATGTAGTTATGTATGTATATATATATATATATATATATATATATATATATATATATATATATATATATATATATATATATATATATATATATTTTTTATATATATATATATATATATATATATATATATATATATATATATATATATATATATATGTACTGTGTGGTGTGTGTGTGTGTTGATTTCTGGGTTCCAGAAATCTGGAACACCCCCCTGTTCTCTGTGAACACACACCATGCCCCTTGTAGCAATATCATTCTCTTTCTCTCTCTTTCACTCTCTCATTATTCCCTCTCTCACTATCTATATATGTATATATGTTATTATATATATATGTGCCATTATATATATATGTGTGTGTGATTTTGTATTATATATAGTGTATACATATATTGATATATATATGTAGTAGATAGACTTGTGTATATCTATATATATAGATATGTATATATATGTGACTTTCTAGATATAGGTTTATATGGAAACCTATATGAAATTAGCCTATGGTCTAAGTTACTAGCCTATGGCCAAATTAGGGGTTGACCCTAATTTGTCTAAGTGACCCCTTGACCTAGGTACCTTAATGACCTTCGTTTGACTAGTGTTGACCAAAGTCAACCTTAGGTCAAACTTGACCTAATTAACCTAGAATTGACTAGGATTAACCTAAAACGACTAGTTTAACTAGTTTGACTAAAACCCTAACTAGTCTGACCATGTTTGACCTAACTTGACTAGTTTGACCTAGTTTGACTTTTAGAGTTGACTAGAGCTGACCAAGAGTTGACTTTTGACCAGATTAACCTAGAATCATGTAGTATGCATAGTAAACTTCATTTTACTATTTAGAATACATTGTGACTTGTGTTGCTCTGATCAGGAGCCAAGTACCACTCCTCAGACAGCATATTCTCTACAGACATTCATACATCAGGCGAGTACATTCTCTGACCGTTTCATACTTGTTCAGGATTTACTTTCTCGCTCTAGATTACTTTACTTGATGCTGTCACGTTGGTAACACGAATTGGTACTATATGGATCTTTACATGAGATGTTATCCCCCTCGGGAGCATCGGGTACTTCATGTTACGTGTGTTTCATTTTCATCATGTACTCCTTTGCTTCCATCATGCATGTGCACTCATGTGATCATGTACTCTCATGATTCACTGAGCCCTCATATATAACTTCACGTATACTCATTATGAGCCTCATGTGAAGTAATGTATAATAACGTAACCTGTCTAGATCCTTGTGTATTGATTGGGGAAACGGGAGAGTAGAAGTAGACATGTGAATAATTCCAAAGTAGACATGTAAATTTTAGCCATTCACATGCCTATCTTGTACTCTACATCACTAGCCACTTACAGTTCTCTATATACAGTAGATATTTCCTTTACAGTTATCTCTTTTACAGCGTATATTTCCTTTCAGTACTTCCTGTATTTTACTCTATTGCCTGTATCGTATTTCCTAACCTGATATGAACTGTGTGAGATATATTGTGCTCGTTCCTGTCCTGACTGGACCTGTTAAAAATATTACAGAGGACGAGGATGAGACATGGGTGACTATGTATTATGGAGCAGGACTAGATGATACTTGTGTTGAGGACCCTCAGCAGGATCCACCTGCAGCTGAGGATGTTGCCCCAGTAGTCTAGGCTAGTTTAGCTAGACAGTCATTTTCTACATTATTATTTTTGTCTAACATTCTGAGTTGTATTTCGAGATGTTGAGATGTATAGACCCTTAGACTTATTTGTATTTTGGGTTAACATTCTGGATGTTATGTATCCTAGACACTTAGACTTATTTCATCTATGCTATTGTTCTCTTTGAGTTACTATCTATCTATCTGTCTTTCATTCTTCTACCTTAGATGTGATTGAGACTGTATATTGTTATGTCACCTCCATTCGGAGAGTATAAACTGTACAGGTACCTTTATATTGTTAGATGATTGACCTAGGACAGCGTTCTACCACCGACACTGCGGCGTAGGCTGGACGTACCCACGTCTCGTGCCCTTACTCTAGGCTGCGGGTCGTGACAGTATGGCCTGACTTGACTTATAATATTCTATAGATTGGGAGTATTTTTTTACTATACTACAGTCTATAGAATTTTACATGACCTTCATATTCCTTTAGGAGATGAGGTTGGTACTAGGATTGGCTACTTGACCATTCTCGATTGGGAGTATCGTGTATTATACTACAATTGATATATACTATAGATTGGGAGTATCTTGCATCGTACTACAGTCTATAGGAGTTATTCAATTGATTGTTAGCCAAGTCTAGTATTACATTTTTATATGACATGTTGTTTCTTAGATGTTCTTATGGCACTGTTCTTATCTTCCATACATGTATTTACTGTCATATTAGTAGGCATATTTTATGTATCTTGTTAGTCTTCTGAGGACCTGATAATCTCTTTAGATAGTTGATTGCACAGAGTTAGTTAGCTGATCATGACGGTAGTCGATTACTTCAGACTCGGGTATCTTTCGTGATTATATATTTACATCTGTTATTTGCACTCTTCTTGTTAGCCTAGTTTTATAGACTCATGTTATTTTTTTGGAGTCTAATCGAACATATATACTAGTGGGCTGCAGACCATGAACCATAATATTCATTCTTGTTTTATATTCTTCTTGTGGATTAAGATATAGTTTAACTTACCATATTAGACATGATACCTTATTCTGGACAGCGTATACATATTCGAGTTGGCTTGGAGTTCGTTTGATACGTAGCTGGCTTATGCACGTGCTTGCATCCAAAAAAATGGGTGCGGGTCGTGACAGATTGATTTATAGATGTCATGATATCATAGAGATTTATATATAGATATACTTGACCTCGGATATCGTATACGTGTTCGAGTAGTACTGGAGTCTACTTGATATGTAACTGGCATGTTTACGTATTATGGTCCAATGTATTTTGGGACTGGACGTTACAATTTGACTCGTTGAGACAAAAGCAACGAATGATGATGAGTTGAGGATCAGTTTGTCGGTCCTATAATAACTGGTCAATTTTCAAGTGGGAGTTGTTTGAGGGATCCAGTTTTGGTGATGGGTGGTTTGCCAAAGCTTTTCGGAGTGACACTAGTTTCAACAGTTCGAAACCAATGAGGAGATCAAAGTTTGTAGCAAACTCAATCCGAGATAGGTGCTTCTCCATTCACAAAGTTCACGAGGGACTGTTGGTCATTGACGACGTGCACATTGCATAATGTTTTGCTCGAGAATGTATGTGTATAAGAGAGCTTCAGTGTCAGACACGAAGGTATGCAAGTTCAGGAGTCTGTATTTGGGAAGAACTATGTCGTATGCTTGGTTGGGTCAGCCAAAGGTGAAGAAGCTCGCTAGAACGGTTGCACGTTCTGGTGAAAGATAGAACTCGAGATAGGCAACCAAGACTTACGGTGAGACTGATCGTTGGGGACTTTGGTATTAATCGTTTCATTGATGTCGGCCGGATCTCAGTGGCACAAGAGGTGCTATGTATTATAGCTAGCGTCGACGTGATGGTCGAGGAGCTGAAGACAACGAAAGTTGTAAAGCAACACGAGGTATCATAGATAAGTGACAAGGGATTCCAGAAACTCTGTCACGAGACAACATACATGGAGTCCAGTTGAGGAGCCATGGGGTTAACACCCTCTCATCAGGCTATAGGAAAAGATTGTTGGAGTCCAGTAGATAACATTTAGAGCCAAACACGGGTCGAGTTCGGTCCAAACTCGGGGGATTTTGTTTCAGAAGGGACCAACCGAACTTGGACTGAGTTCGATCGGTTCAGTCGGGGTTGACAAATTTTGGGTTTTAATCAACACCGTTGGATTTGTTTGACGACTAGATCTGATGGTGAGCTATTTTGGATATTTTCTAAAATCCTAAAATAGATTGCTAATCCTATTTATATGGGTTGAGGGTTCAGGCACAAAAAAGAGCACAATATAGAAAATTCAGGGCGTTCGTCCAAAGGAAGCTAAGAGAAAGGTCGTACTTTTCTCTTAGGGCTGGTCGTTCGAGGCAGAAGGAAGAGGTGATCTTTGCAGGAGTTGTCATCTTCGTACATGGAGATTGCTATCGGTAGGGTGACACGATCACTGCATCACCAAAAAATATTGTGTTCATATATGTTCTTGCACTTGCGTTTGACGTTGGTTAGCTATCTTCAGGAAAGTTTGGCATCGCTTAAGGGCCAACACCATTGGGTCGACTAAGGAGTATAAGAAAGCTAAGAAACAATGTTTTTATGATCGATTAGTATTACTGTCTAAGTTGGTGTCGAATACAAATATGTCATCAACTATGTTGGGTACTTATATGTTATGACAAGGACACTCCAAAATATACTAAGACGCAACCAAATAGATCCCATGTCAATGTCATACTTGTGTCTTATTCCTACGTAGCCTTGCAACATAGGTTAACAATATTATGAAACAAATAAAGATGAGAAGAAGCTCACCATTATATCACCAGAGTCATAGAAGCCTTTCTTAGTTGCAGAAGTCGAGACCAGTATCAAAAACCAAATCGCCATAAATCACACAAAGAGCCAAACACAAACATACAACAATGTTTGACGTGGAAAATCGTTATGAAAAAAATTAACGGGACGATCAGAGTCCAACCCTGAAAAGCATCTACTATTAAAATAAAGAAATGCATACTCCCTCAAAACTTCTCATCGATCTTAACCAGATCACCACAACTACTTTGAAAATGAAAATTTGATTACAGACTTCCAAAGAACAAAGATGAAGAGAAATATTATCTGAAACTCTCTCTCCTCCTTTCTCTCTTTCTCTCTCTCCATCTCTCTCTCTCTCTTCGAATTAGCCAAAAATCTAACTTTCTCTCTCCAAAAGTTATAAAGCATCACTTGCATATGGCTTAGGATTAGGTAATACCTATATAGTCCCATCAATCTTACCATTAGATTTGATCCAATGGTAAATACCAGGAACTCGTCTCAGCATGACAGACCGAATTTGGAACCGGGTTCAGTCTAACTAGGCATAATAGTTTTGCCAGAGTAGGACCGAATATGGACCGAGTTCAGTCACCCCTTCCAAATAGTTCTGTTTGAAACAAACCACTCGGATCGAACTCGGCATGATCGAACTTGGACCGAACTCAGTCTCGTCTGGGTAGATTTTCTGAACTCTAGTTCGACACCTCCAACTTCCTAAGCTTCTCTGACACACAGATGATGCTCGTCGCACTCCGGGATATTCTTCCCACAGGTTCGTAAACCCCTCGAACTCCTTCGGTCCGAACTATGTGACATTCTAACAGAACATATTGGGTCAAGTCTGACCGAATTCGGTCCAAATTCAATCAAGGTCGGTTTGTCTGCGGCACGACACATATGTGGGCCCAAATTAGCAACAAATATATTACTATGATCTAATTGGATGGAAATGATTAGTCATGGACTATTTTAGGAATTATCTATGTCCTAAACTAGGATTTCTATCCGTACATGTGTTGAGGGAGGAGGCACAAGAAGCACAAGGCGGGAGATCCAAGGTGTAAGTTCAAGAAAATCTAAGAAAAAGTTCGTACTTTGCTCTTATGACGCCTTCAGGACAGTTGGAAGATAAGATCTTTTCGGGGAGTCGTCTACTTCGTTCAGGGAGATCACTATGGAGTTGGGTGAATGATTTCATTGTAATTTCTTTTTCTTCTAGAGTTCGGTAAGGAAGTTGATCCTTTGGGCCAAGGGTTTAACATATTTATATTCAGTCTCGTATCTTTATAAAATAACAAAGACTGAAATTTGTCCTAGTTATACAGTCACTGAACCATATGTCGTGTTTAATTTGTTTTGGCGCTGGTAGACGTTGGTTCGTTATCTTCAGGTGGGTTGGTGGTTAGGAACCCCTCCCAACTCGAACACTGTGTTGGGTGCTTATTTGTCATGACAAGAATACTCCAAAATATACTAAGACGCAACCAAATAGATCTCGTGTCCGTGTCATACTTGTCTCATATTCCTAAGTAGCCATGCAACATAGGTTATCAATATTATGGAACAAATAAGGATGAGAAGGAGAAGCTCACCACTATATCACCAGAATTGCAGAAGTCTTTCTCAAATTTGGAAGCCAAGACCAGCATCAGAGCTCCCAATTGGCTGATGGTAATTGTGACCAAGCAGCCAATTATGAAGATCCTGTACCTGTGGCTGATCACCAGCAGCAGCCTCTTTATCCTCAGGTGCTCCTTGAATATCAAGCACCCATGCCCCTCCGAACCTTCTCCTTCAAACATCTTAAAGAACCCTTCGAACCTTAGAATCTGTAGCTCGCAAGTAAGCCTAAAGAACACGCACACGAGCAGGAACACCCCGGTTCGGTAAACCCACGATGCCAGGGTGGCCGCCATCGCCAGCATCCACATGTGGGGGACGCGGAGGGGCACTGTGGCGAAGAAGATTACCTTGTGCGGGAGCTCGACTGAGAAGGCCGGGAGGAGAATGTAGGCTAGGTAGCGGAACGCGCGGTTGAGCTCGCCGGTGTAGCCGTTGCGCACGGACGTGGAGTCGTCGTGGAGCGCATCGTCGAGGAGGAACAGCTGACGGAGGCCGTGGTGGCGAAAGAAGTCCGCGAGGGTGAGGAAGGAGATGGCTGCGAGGGCGCTCTCGGGGAGCTGGACGAGCTGGTTGAAAGATATGGAGCCCGCGGTCGCCTTGGAGGAGGAGAGGTAGAGGGTCGTGGACGCGGGGACGATGAAGACGAAGAGGAGGAACGCGAGGTAGGAGACGAGCTTTCGTGCGGGGGAGGAGTGGTCGAGCGCGCACCACTTGAGGCAGATGCGGATGTTGCGGAGCTCGTCGAAGATGGCGGATTTGTCCGGGGCATAGGACATCGTAACGAGGAGAGGAATGGTATCAGTCGACGCCGCGGCGACGTCTTCACCGTTGTTGCATTCCATGATTCTGCTGGTAACTTCAGAGCAAACGATACCTAGTACTAAGAACTTCCTCGAGGCCCTGAATAGAAATTTTTTGGTGCTATGGGAATTTTTTATGTAAGAAGCTTGTGGAAAACTATTCTTTATACATACAACATCGTAATATAGAGATGTGGAGAGGCGGTACAAGTGGTTGGCTTGTCCGTGTGGTTAAGAGGGAAAGGGATGGCTGGGTGAACTTCTTGGGGAGGATAGTTGGAAGTTGTGGAGTAGGAGTTGTGCTTGTGAAGCTTTAGCAAAAGGAGTTTTATAGACCATGCATGCAAGTCAATGTGGTGGGTTGATATCTTCTGATTTGGAGAGGTCAGGATCTTGCTTTCCCTCTTAAAAATGTTAGAATGGAGGAAAGAAAAAGAAAAGAAGAGAGTAAATATTTGGATAAGTTGCAATCAATATACACATAATAAGAAAATTGTAAGATGTGTACACATAATAAGAAGAGAGGAAATATTTACATAAGTTGTTATCAATGTACACATAATAAGAGAATTGTAACAGGGGATTTATAAATGTTACTGGGGGACATTACAAAGTCTTTAGAAAGAAAATTATTCTGACCAAGGTCGTCATTATCCTAAGATATGCGATATCGTATTTCAGGATTTTTTATACCTATCAACCAGTCGTATCAAATTTGATATGTGTCGTACGGTACAATTAGTGTATCGTACGTATCAAGACGTATCATATATTTATTACTACAAGAAATTAGGGTGGCTTACAACGGTTAAAAACTATTGTAAAAACAATATAATCTATTGCAATGCAACGGATCTCACATTAATGCGTAACAGTTTCCTTTTTGTTGTCAATAATATATTTAGCAACGATTAACAAACCATTGTAAATATTGAGTAATGCACAATGGTTGATAACTGTTGTCTAAAATATTTCATGCAATGGTTAAAAAATGTTGTGGATAATAGACAACGATCAATATCAAGTACTTTTTTTCACTACTAATGGGGCTCGAACTCACAACCTCCTGGATCCCATGCCTCCTCTCTACCACAAGGCTACAGGCTCATTTTCATGTAAATATATATATATATATATATATATATATATATATATATATATATATATATATATATATATATCATTTCCATCAATTGAAGCTTTTGGATCGATGTTAAATACTAATTATCTAACATTTTTTGTTAGCGAATAAGGAACCAATTAATACGATTAATTCTAAGGCTTAAATTTCTATTGTTTATAAACAAAATTCAAATTGGACATTGAATTTGCAACGGCTATAAAGAAACTATTGCGAGATTAATATTTTTGTAATAATTGTTTATGCTTTTGACAATGGTTATCATAAACATTGTTATTAACAAAAAAATTTACAACTAGTAGCATAAATCGTTGCACAATCATTACAAATAATAAGCCCACTCACAATAGGTTACAAAAATTGTTGCGCAACTGTTGCTAACTATGAGCCTTTTTATAAGGCTTTATGTAATCGTTGCAAAATATTGATAAATTTGTAACAAATACTTAAAACTCTTACATAACCGTTGCCGATTCAACTCGCTTTGACAACACTTTCATAAAACTGTTGCTTGACAATTAGCAAAAAAAAAAAAAAATTAGCCAGCTTTATAAACCATTGTAAAAAATGTATTAGGCAATAGTTAATTTATAACCATTGCAAATATATTTAATTTAGAAATGGTTATTTCAACCGTTATATAACGGTTACAAATTATAGTTTCAGCAATATCCATATAAGTGTTGCACTAAAACCGTTGTAAAATAGGGATATTTTTTGTAGTGTATCGTGCATTGTCACATACGTGAACCCTTAAATTTTGAAATCAAAATTACAGAAGAAAAAAAGAAGCTTTAAAAGGCAATCAAAAGTATTTCATTCACAATTTTTTTTATTGAGCTTAAGGCCCTTAACACTACTACATATTTATATATATATATATATATATATATATATATATATATATATATATATATATATATATATATATATATTAAATCAAGCGGCCGTGTCAAAGACATCCAGCCACCGCTTGGCTCGGGGGTCGTGGGCGAACCACCAAGCCGCCCCCGTGGGGGCTCGAACTCCGTCCGATGCCCCAAGTGCCAGGGCGCCTAGATACTTGAGCTACAAGCGCCTGACATATATATATATATATATATATATATATATATATATATATATATATATATATATATATATATATATATATATATATATATATCGTATTACAGGATTTTTTTTATACCTATCAACCAGTCGTATCAAATTTGATATGCGTCGTACGGTACAATTGGTGTATCGTACGTATCAAGACGTATCATATATTTATCGTGCATTGTCACATACGTCAACCCTTAAATTTTGAAATCAAAATTACAGAAGAAAAAAAGAAGCTTTAAAAGGCAATCAAAAGTACTTCATTCACAATTTTTTAATTGAGCTTAAGGCCCTTAACACTACTACATATTTAGTGATATATATATATATATATATATATATATATATATATATATATATATATATATATATATATATATATATATATATATATATATATATATATATATATACACTACTACATATATACACCACTACTACATATACACTACTATATATATATATATATATATATATATATAATATGTAGTAGTGTATATATATATATATATATATATATATATATATATATATATATATATATATATATATATATATATATATATATATATATATATATATAGAGAGAGAGAGGACTAGATTTTTTTTTCTTATTCGGATTCAGTAGATTATATTTCTTCTCATATCCGGATATAGATTCTTATCTCCTATACGGATATGGATCTGTTATCCCTATATATATTCATAATTTTATGGCTTTTTTTATACCAGAAACTAATAAAATTAATATTATATTGTTGATTTGTTTTATAGTATCAGAGCCTATGATTTTTTTTATCTAGGATCATTCAGACACATAATCAATATTGTTGATTATCCTCTTCTTCTTTTTTCCTTGTCGTCTGCTCTGTCGTGTTGTCCTAGCTCCTCGACGTTGTAATGCATGTAGTTCGTATTATGTATCTTAGAATACGTGTACGTACTTTATCTTGTATCGCATATCTCTTGGCTTGGCTCGGTTTATTTTGGGTTGGTTCGGCTAGGCTTGGGTTGCCTTGGTTCATCATGAACCAAGGGGAGAACCCCTACCTACCACCACCATCATCTTTTATTAACCCATTCCCTCATTCTCTCTCTTCATTACTTTTCTTCTTCTCCACATTTACTTCTACACCTACCAGGAAGAGAGAGAGAGAGAGAGAAAGAGCTTAGGCAAGTGCAAACTTGCTTCATGATGGATCTCAAGTTTTATTGTTCCATTCTCTTCCTTACTTGATTCTAAGATACTTTAGAACTTGGCATTTACCATTTTGATAGATATTTTCTTGTAGATCTAAGTTTATATTATTTTTAATTTTTTTGGGTTTTGATCTATTAAACTCTATTATTTTCATGTTTAAATTGTTCCATGTTGTAGAGAATTCGATTTTACCCAAAATAGACCTTTGAAAAGTTGGATTTCGACTTGTTTTGAGGAAGTTATGGCCAAAAGTATTTTTGGCCATTTCTATGTTCATCTGTGCTGATTTTGGCAGGGACGATGAATAGTGCGCATGCATAGTGTCGAGCCGCATAAGGGTGCTGCATAGTGTCGCATAGTGCCGAGCCGCAAAAGGGTGCTGCATAGTACCGAGCCGCATAAGAGTGCTGTATAGTACCGAGCCGCATTAGGGTGCTGCATAGTGCCGCATAGTACCGAGCCGCATAAGGGTGCTGTATAGTACCAAGCCGCATAAGAGTGTTGCATAGTACCGAGCCGCATAAGGGTGCTGCATAGTGTCGTATAGTGCCGAGCCGCATAAGAGTGCTGCATAGTACCGAACCGCATAAGAGTGCTGTATAGTGCTGCATAGTGCCGAGCCGCATAAGGGTGCTGCATAGTACCGAGCCGCATAAGGGTGATGTATAGTGCCGAGCCGCATAAGGGTGCTATATAGTGCCAAGCCGCGTAAGGGTGCTGCATAGTACCGTATAGTACCGAGTCGCATAAGGGTGCTGCATAGTGTCGCATAGTGTCCAGCCGCATATGGAAGTGCCGTATAGTGCTGAATAGTGCCGCATAGTGCTGAATAGTGCCGTATAGTGCCTATTTTGGCTGTTTTTGGCTGTTTTAAGTCCTGTTTGGCTGAATTGTGGCCAGAATTTTTTCCAACTCCCAACATAAAAGTTGTAGATCTTTTCCTTGGCTTCAAGAATATGTTATTAGTTATTTTATGCAATTTTTCTCATTCGTGATAATGTAAGAATAGAACACGATAGTGGTCCACTGTGGCGCACTCTTGGCAAGTAAACTGACATGATATATCTCGATATGCTGTTACGATATCTAGCCTGACATGACAAGTAGGAACGACCTGGACACCGTGGGCGATTGTGTTTGTACAAATAAACCAGTACTGTCTTGCATCATGTCTAGGATAGGGATCCCTGAGTACCACGGTCAGGGATACCTACAGCAATTGGCTAAGGCTAAAAAACTAGAATAATTCAGTAGACATGAAGAGGTTCCCAGCTACAGGCAATCCCGTTATCTAGGCGCATTAGGTGGACTTGTAGCCTACCGACGAGTAGGGCACATTTCTAGCACACAGTCACGTGTTACATTCTTCACAAACGGACATTCGACCTGGATAACCGGATGGTCTGCAGGGCTTGTGGCTGTTGGGATAAGCTCATTGCATCTTGCTAGTAACTAGGCCTGTGATAACCCTAATTAGTTAAAAGTATCAAGCCGTACTCTTGATTGGCCATGATTGATTGGATGTAGTTTATTCCAGCTTAGTCTTATCCTGATCCTGTGCAAGATTGTGACATGACATGATTATTGATGCTTGCCTTAACAATAATGATCGGGGGTCCAGTTCTGTTCAGGCGAAGGGTTACAACCCCGGTCCTTGTTTGGTTTAAGGGTTGTAACCTGGCTCCCGGAGCAGTTATGTGTCCTCTCTTCATTTATTGTCTTATTGCAATCCCATGCCATGTTCGTCATGTTTTACCTTACCTTAATACCATGATTAATTATGCTGGCCTTAACAATAAAGATCAGGGGTCCAGTTCTGTTCAGGCGAAGGGTTACAACCCCGGTCCTTGTTTGGTTTAAGGGTTGTAACCTGGCTCCCGGAGCAGTTCTATGTCCTCTCTTCGTTTATTGTCTTCACTGTACCAATAGTATTTGAGACGGGTTTCTATTCAGGTGAAGAGCGGCAACCCCGGTCCTTGTTTGGTTTAAGGGTTGTGACCTGGCTACTTGAATAGTTTTCTCGTACTCAGTTTACTGTTGTTATCTCTATTATTATCAGTTCTTTATTTATTATCTTTAATATTCTATTGTGATATGCTGGTTTTAGTTCCTAAGTGAAGCCTCCTTTGTGGCACTTGCTCTTTCTGGGGTCTGATCCAGCTGGTTTTGTGTGGCCAGATATCGGAGCAGTACCAGAGGATCCACCTGTCTTCCAGCCCGATGGTGACCACCAGGCGTAACCAGGGCAACGAATGGGTTTCTTTTGTCCTTCCACTCTATTTGTAAAATTATTCTTTTGAGGCGTTTAGCCGGCGAGCACGTGTTAGCTCGTATTGTACCATTATTTACTGTCTGCCTACGGGCTGTAACATGATTGACAAATCCTAGGGTTGATCATGTATTGACTAAAACTCTTGCTAGTCCTGACATTTTGTACGACTAGCATCATGATCATCCAATATGTAATGTATGGGACACCTTACTATTGTATATTGATGCTCTAATATCTTGTGACTGTTACTACTTGCTTGTGATTGAGACAATAGGCTTGTTCTTGACCATAGGAGACTGATAGATTATAGTTAATCCCTCATATATCTAGACAGCCGTGACCGTATAGTGACGTGGATTCCATTTTATTATACGTAGCTGGCTATGTCTGCCCCCGCTCTCTAGTATTCTGGTTCTGGGGCGTGACATAGTTTTAGTGGTGGCCCATGCAGGTCTTGTAAATCAAGATATATGAGGGTTTACCAAATAGATGTCTCAATCATTACTCGTCCTTGATCTCTGTTCATATTTTCAAATCCCTAAGAATCTTGACTTGATTACATGTTTGTATCGTTGATCTGTTCTGGTCCTTCCTTATTGTTTTCTATGTCGTCTTCTTCAGCGGCATTGTTCTTGGACCTACCGATTAGCAAGGTGGAGCACCTCCTGCGGACCAGCAGCAACCTGGAGATCAAGCCTAACATTCAGGAGTAGCCTCCAGAGTCATGCCTACCGAAGGGGAACCACCAGTTCAGCCCGTCCAGCCTACGGAGCCTGATGATGGCACTTTGGTGGGTCTCATCAGGTCCCTATTAGCTTTCGAGGATCGTCGAGGAGATGCCTTGCACCAGGCGGTGGCAGACGCTTTGACCAGAGGAGGTCATCAGGGTAATAGCACGGCCAACAGCTTTAAGCGCTTGAACCCTCCCTTCTTCGACGGCAGTGAAGATGCGATCGCTACAGATGCTTGGCTTCAGGACACAGAGGTGATTCTAGAAGCAGCCAGGACTCCAGAGAACGAGAAGGTGGCCGTTGTGTGCCTGCAGTTACTAGATCTTGCCCGCAGCTGGTGGACGGCGCAGGCCGATGGATTAGTGGCCCCTATTTTATGGACAGTATTCAGGGAGAGATTCCAGACCAATTACTTCGATACTGTAGCTCGGTACGATCTACAGACGAGGTTTACCAATCTGAAGCAGATGGACAGGACGATCGATGGATATGTGGCCGAGTTTTCTAGGCTTAGTCGGTTTGTTCCCACCTTGGTGGCAACCGAGTTCGATAGAGCCCAGCGGTTCCAGCAGGGGCTCCACCTAGAGATTTTATTGGCGGTGGAGCAGTTTGAGCATCAGACTTTTGATGCAGTGTTGAGAGCAGTCCGAAGGCATGAATATACCTCCCAAAGGATCGTGGATAGGACCGGATATCGGAAGCGATCTCACGGCCAGATGAATCAGTCATCAGCACCAGCCCCGACAGCCAGGGCTTTGACCATTGGAGCTCCAAGGCGGGCGGCCTCTGTGACGTCGGTTCAGCATTCTACCCCGACGCACCCTCAGCAGCAGAAGCAGTCTTCCGCAGTGGGATGTTCACACTGCGGGAAGCCAGGGCATGTGGTATCAGAGTGTCGCAGAGCACAGGGTTTGTGCTTGGTTTGTGGTGCCCCGGACCACAGGATTGGGAACTGTCCAAACATGGGGAGTTCATCGGCCTTCTCTAGTCCTTCAGTTAGAGGACCAGCACCAATCCAGCAGCAGCAGCAGCAGCTACAGTACCCGTTCCCGAGGCCATTGCCGACGCAGGCCCAGGCATTCCAGCAGCAGAAACCGTAGCAGTATGCCCAAGCCCAAGCCCTGATCCAGAGCAGGTAGAGTAATTTTCAACAGAGGGGACCCGCACCCTGGGGACATCGTCAAGTGCTGGCTTTGACCATGGAAGAAGAAGGAATAGCACCAGGTGAGGTAGTGGCAGGTACTATTCTCGTCAACACATTTCCAGCTTCAGTATTATTTGACTCTGGTGCATCACATTCATTTATGTCTGTACGATTCGCGACACGGGTAGGACTGGAGCCAGAGTCATTATCAGTACGGCTCAATATACTTACTGTTAACGGACTTGTGGGAGTAGATAGAGTATTTTCCTCGTGTCGGATCGTAGTTAGCGGTAGAGAATTTTCTGCTAGATTGATAGAGTTCCCGATGGCCGATTATGATGTGGTCTTAGGGATGGATTGGTTAAGGGACCAGTATGCTAGGATAGACTGCCATATTGGCAGGGTTATTTTTAGCATTCCAGGCGAGCTGAAGTTTTCCTTCTCCCGAGGCGAAGTTGAACTTTCTCCTCCAGTGTTGCGGATGGCAGTAGCAGCAGTGCAGTTGCCTCAGATAGTCGAGGAGTTTCCAGATGTTTTCCCAAAAGAGCTTCCAGGGATGCCGCCAGAGCGAGAGATCGAGTTTACCATCGACTTGATTCCCGGAATAGCCCCAGTGTCAGAGAGTCTACAGGATGGCGCCATCAGAGCTAGAGATATTATACAAGATGATTGAAGAACTCAGAACCAAGGGATTCATTCGTGCTAGTGGATCGCCTTGGGGAGCCCCGATTCTTCTTGTGAAAAAGAAGGATGGTACGTCCAGATTATGTGTAGATTATCGTACCTTGAACTCAGTGACAATCAAGAACAGATACCCTCTCCCGAGGATAGATGACTTATTTGATCAACTCAGAGGGGCGTCAGTATTTTCGAAGATCGACTTGCGATCAGGATACCATCAGATCAGAGTCAGAGAGCATAACATTCCGAAGACAGCGTTCAGATCGAGATATGGGCATTGGGAGTTCCTTGTGATACCATTTGGAGCAACCAATGCGCCGACAGTATTCATGGACCTCATGAATCGTATCTTTATGCCTTATTTGGATCAGTTCGTAATTGTATTCCTAGACGACATCCTGGTCTACAGTAAGAGTGAGGCGGAGCATGAGCAGCATCTTCGAGTTGTCCTCCAGATTCTCAAAGAGCACCAGCTGTATGCCAAGTTCAGTAAATGCGAGTTCTGGCTCGATCGTATTTTGTACTTGGGTCATATCATCACCAGAGGAGGAGTAGAAGTGGATCCCCATAAGATCGTGGCCATTAAAACGTGGTCGGTACCTAGCACAGTGGCAGAAGTCCGTAGTTTTCTTGGATTGGTCGGTTACTACCGACGATTTGTTTCAGACTTTGCTCGAATTTCAGCGCCATTGACCCAGTTGACCCGCAAGGATATGCAGTTTGCTTGGACAGCAGAGTGCCAGGATTTTTTTGAGAGGTTGAAGCGAGACTTGATGACGGCTCCTATTCTCACGCTTCCAGATGGAACCGGAGGGTTCTCGGTGTATTGTGATGCTTCGGACAGAGGTTTAGGATGTGTTCTGATGCAGCATAGGAAGGTAATAGCTTATACGTCACGACAACTTCGTGATCATGAGAGGAATTACCCAACCCATGACTTGGAGCTGGCAGCGGTAGTGTTTGCACTTAAGCTTTGGAGGCACTACTTGTATGGAGATAGGGTGGAAATTTTTACCGACCATAAGAGTCTGAAGTATGTGTTCACCCAGAAGGATCTCAATATGCGTCAGAGAAGATGGCTAGAGCTGCTTGTGGATTATGACATCAACCTGCAGTATCATCCTGGGAAGGCCAATATTGTTGCAGATGCATTGAGCAGGAGAGCCGGAGTTTATTTTCTAACAGCGCAACCAGAGCTGTTAGCCGATCTTCAGAAGATAGGAAAAAAAGTTGTCCTCCCTTCCAGTGTGACATTGATGGCCAGCATGCAAGTTCAGTCCACTATAGTCGAGAGGATCCGGATGGCGCAGTCAGCAGATTCCAAGCTTCAGCGACTCAGAGCAGAGTGTGAGACAGGACGGAGACCAGAGTTATGTATCCATGAAGACGGTACACTTTGATATGGTACGTGTCATTGTGTCCCAGTGGAGATATCAGACAGGAGATCATGGCAGAGGCCCATAGTTTGTAGTATTCTATTCATCCCGGTGGCACGAAGATGTACCGTGATATCCGCCAGCACTTTTGGTGGAATGGCATGAAGAGGGAGATAGGCCAATTTGTCTCTCGTTGTCTAGTCTGCCAACAAGTTAAGGCTGAACATCAGAGACCAGCTGGACTACTTCAACCATTGCCGATTCCCGAGTAGAAATGAGAGCATATAACCATAGATTTTGTGACTGGATTGCCTAGATCCCCGGCTGGCAGAGACGCTATTTGGGTTGTCATAGACAGGCTCACGAAGGTGGCTCACTTTCTTCCGTTCAGAGTTGGTCAGTCGACGGCTCAGCTAGCGAAGATGTATCTCCGACAGATTGTCAGATTTGTACGGTGTACCAGTCAGTATCACTTCGGATAGAGATTCAAGATTTACGTCGTACTTTTGGCGTAACTTGCAAGAAAGTTTGAAAACTCATCTCCAGTTCAGTTCAGCTTATCATCCACAGACAGATGGCCAGTCGGAACGCACGATCCAAACTCTCGAAGATATGTTGAGATCTTATACGCTCAACTTCGGTGGTTCGTGGGAAGATCATCTGCACCTGGTGGAGTTTTCGTACAACAACAGTTTCTAGGCCAGCATCCAGATGGCACCATTCGAGGCACTGTATGGTAGGAAGTGCAGATCCCCGTTAGCATGGGATGATATTGGAGAGAGACAGATGCTCGGTTCGAAAATGATTGCTCAGACCGTTGAGGTGGTCAGGAGAGTCAGAGATCATCTTCGAGTTGTCCAAGATCGCCAGCGTCATTGGGCCGATTCTCATCGGCGCCCCCTTGAGTTTTCTGTCGGCCACCATGTATTCCTGAGAATTTTGTCTAACCGTGGCGTCATTCGTTTCGGCGTGCGAAGAAATCTTAGTCCTAGATATATAGGGCCATTTGACATTCTGGAGCGAGTAGGAGATGTATCCTATCTTCTCGCTCTTCCACCAATGCTACGTGAGGTGCATGACGTATTCCATGTATCCCAACTGCGACGGTATATTCCGAACCCGAGCCACATCATGGATCATTCAGAATTGGTTGTTGGTACCAACCTTTCATATGAGGAGAGGCCCGTGTCTATATTGGACCGAAGAGAGAAGACACTCAAAAACAAGACTATCAAGTTAGTTCGAGTTGCTTGGGGTCATCACTCTTTGGGTGAGTCAACGTGGGAGCATGAGGATGATATCCGATCGCGATATTCCGACCTGTTTGACTCGTGAGGTATAATATCTTTCTTATGCCTCATACCTTCGATTCCGTGCTTGTATGAATAATTTCTTGATTGCTTGATTAGTATAGCTTGTCTGTGATTAGTATAGCTTGTCCTTGCAATTCTAACCTCTTGATTAAATTCCGAGGACGGAATTCTTTTAAGGTGGGTAGAGTTATAATGCCTGTAGTTCGTATTATATATCTTGAAATACGTGTACGTATTTTATCTTGTATCGTATATCTCTTGGCTTGGCTCGGTTTATTTTGGGTTGGTTCGGCTAGGCTTGGGTTGCCTTGGTTCATCATGAACCAAGGGGAGAACCCCTACCTACCACCACCATCATCCTTTATTAACCCATTCCCTCATTCTCTCTCTTTATTACTCTTCTTCTTCTCCACATTTACTTCTACACCTACCAGGAAGAGAGAGAGAGAGAGAAAGAGCTTAGGCAAGTGCAAACTTGCTTCATGATGGATCTCAAGTTTTATTATTTCATTCTCTTCCTTACTTGATTCTAAGATACTTTAGAACTTGGCATTTTTTATTTTGATGGATATTTTCTTGTAGATCTAAGTTTATATTATTTTTAATTTTCTTAGGTTTTGATATATTAAATTTTATTATTTTTATGTTTTGATTGTTCCATGTTGTAGAGAATTCGATTTTACCCAAAATAGACCTTTGAAAAGTTGGATTTCGACTTGTTTTGAGGAAGTTATGGCCAAAAGCATTTTTGGCCATTTTTATGTTCATCTGTGCTGATTTTGGCAGGGAGGATGAATAGTGCCGCATGCATAGTGCCGAGCCGCATAAGGGTGCTGTATAGTGCCGTATAGTGCCGAGCCGCATAAGGGTGCTGCATAGTACCGAGCCGCATAAGAGTACTGCATAGTACCGAGCCGCATAAGGGTGCTGCATAGTGCCGCATAGTGCCGAGCCGCATAAGGGTGCTGCATAGTACGGAGCCGCATAAGGGTGCTGCATAGTACCGAGCCGCATAAGGGTGCTGCATAGTACCGAGCCGTATAAGGGTGCTGCATAGTACCGTATAGTGTCGAGCCGCATAAGGGTGCTGCATAGTACCGAGTCGCATAAGGGTGCTGCATAGTATCGAGCCGCATAAGGGTGCTGCATAGTGTCGAGCCGCATATGGGTGCTGCATAGTATCGTATAGTGCCGAGCCGCATAAGGGTACTGCATAGTGTCCAGCCGTATATGGAAGTACCGCATAGTGCTGAATAGTGCCGCATAGTGCTGAATAGTGCCGCATAGTGCCTATTTTGGCTGTTTTAAGTCCTGTTTGGCTTAATTGTGGTCAGAATTTCTCCCAACTCACAACATGAAAGTTATAAATCTTTTTCTTGGCTTCAAGAATATGTTATTAGTTATTTTATGCAATTTTTCTCATTCATGATAATGTAAGAATAGAAAACGATAGTGGTCCGCTGTGGCGCACTCTTGGCAAGTAAACTGACATGATATATCTCGACATGCTGTTACGACATCTAGCCTGACATGACAAGTAGGAACGACCTGGACACCGTGGGCGATTGTGTTTGTACAAATAAACTAGTACTGTCTTGTATCATGTCTAGGATAGGGATCCCTGAGTACCACGGTCAGGGATACCTACAGCAATTGACTAAGGCTAATAAACTAGAATAATTCAGTAGACATAAAGAGGTTCCCAGCTACAAGCAATCCCGTTATCTAGGCGCATTAGGTGGACTTGTAGCCTACCGACGAGTAGGACACATTTCCAGCACACAGTCACGTGTTACATTCTTCACAAACGGACATTCGACCTGGATAACCGGATGGTCTGCAGGACTTGTGGCTGTTGGGATAATCTCATTGCATCTTGCTAGTAACTAGGCCTGTGATAACCCTAGTTAGTTAAAAGTATCAAGCCGTGCTCTTGATTGGCCGTGATTGATTGGATGTAGTTTATTCCAGCTTAGTCTTATCCTGATCCTGTGCAAGATTGTGACATGACATGATTATTGATGCTTGCCTTAACAATAACGATCGGGGGTCCAGTTCTGTTCAGGCAAAGGGTTACAACCCCGGTCCTTGTTTGGTTTAAGGGTTGTAACCTGGCTCCCAGAGCAGTTCTGTGTCCTCTCTTCGTTTATTGTCTTATTGCAATCCCATGCCATGTTCGTCATGTTTTACCTTACCTTAATACCATGATTAATTATGCTGGCCTTAACAATAAAGATCAGGGGTCCAGTTCTGTTCAGGCGAAGGGTTACAACCCCGGTCCTTATTTGGTTTAAGGATTGTAACCTGGCTCTCGGAGCAGTTCTGTGTCCTCTCTTCGTTTATTGTCTTCACTGTACCAATATTATTTGAGACGGGTTTCTATTCAGGTGAAGGGCTGCAACCCCGGTCCTTGTTTGGTTTAAGGGTTGTGACCTGGCTACTTGAATAGTTTTCTCGTACTCAGTTTACTGTTGTTATCTCTATTATTATCAGTTCTTTATTTATTATCTTTAATATTCTATTGTGATATGCTGGTTTTAGTTCCTAAGTGAAGCCTTCTTTGTGGCACTTGTTCTTTCTGGGGTCTGACCCAGCTG
This sequence comes from Iris pallida, assembly GCA_029216955.1. NCBI lineage: Eukaryota > Viridiplantae > Streptophyta > Magnoliopsida > Asparagales > Iridaceae > Iris > Iris pallida. The sequence goes on along the minus strand of JANAVB010018994.1, from coordinate 22,979,889 downwards.
GTTTTGTGTGGCCAGATATCGGAGCAGCACCAGAGGATCCACCTGTCTTCCAGCCCGATGGTGACCACCAGGCGTAACCAGGGCAACGAGTGGGTTTCTTTTGTCCTCCCACTCTATTTATAAAATTATTCTTTTTAGGCGTTTAGCCGGCGAGCACATGTTAGCTCGTATTGTACTATTATTTACTGTCTGCCTACGGGCTGTAACATGATTGACAAATCCTAGGGTTGATCATATATTGACTAAAACTCTTGCTAGTCCTGACATTTTGTATGACTAGCTTCATGATCATCCAATATGTAATGTATGGGACACCTTACTATTGTATATTGATGCTCTAATATCTTGTGACTGTTACTACTTGCTTGTGATTGAGACAATAGGCTTGTTCTTGACCATAGGAGACTGATGGATTGTAGTTAAACCCTCATATATCTAGACAGCCGTGACCGTATAGTGACGGGGATTCTATTTCATTATACATAGCTGGCTATGTCTGCCCCCGCTCTCTAGTATTCTGGTTCTGGGGCGTGACAGACGTCAATATCAGATTGCTTTCAACAAAAGTTTTTTAGTTTTCTTTTTTAAAAGAATATAAAAAAATCATACAAAAACAAAAATGTGTCCTCTTATGTACTTATTATGGGGAATTGGTTATTATGCTACCATCTATTACACTCATCGGTGCTCTAGTCGAATTTGTTCTCATTACGAGAAGGTTGGACACTCAATGGATAATTCTTTTATGCTTCTTCCACATTTAAAAATATAATTTTTCAAGCGGATAAAGGCAAAAGGGTTTCTCCTCGACTCGCTCTCTTGTACCTCAGGCTTACATTGTTGATAGCACACAAACATCGACATATGTTCAGTACAGTCTTACTCAGTTAGAGCTCCAACTCTAGCTTCGATTACAGTGCCAGCCGGTCTTTGCTGGCTCCTCTGCATCTGCCTTTATTGGTACGTCTACTTCTTGGATATTAGACTATGGTGCTTCTCATAATATGACTTCTGACCTTAGTTTTTTTTATCTAGTATTACACCTTACCATCTCACTTTCCATCTTTATACACAGTTGATAGTCTCAGCTGTTCATCACTTAATCTTGCTACATTATTTACGATACATTGAATCTTCCTTTTGTTTTACTGTATCCCCATCTTACTTTATACCTCATATCAGTCATTAGCCTTTGTGAGAATGGATTAATTATTTCTTTTAATTTCTGACATGTTTTGTGAAAGATCCTCGTACAGACAAGACGATTGGTCATGCTCATAGAAAGGGACGCTTGTACCACGTAGAGTTTTTATTTTTGTTTTCCATCAACTCAACCTTTGAGTTCTAGTCATGTTTCTATCATCATATCTGCTCCCAACTTGTGGCACATACGCTTAGATCATATTTCAGAACCACGTATGAAGACTTTATTCCATAGTGGAGCTCTTGGATGTGGTTCTTTTTCTTCCCTATCCACATATATGGACTGTAAGTTGGCAAAACACATAATCGTTGTAAGCCCCCTGAATTTAGAGCTTATTTTTTTTCAATTTTATAAATCAATTATTTGCAATAGATATTATTATTTGATTTAATGTTCTTTTCCATGACTTTGACTTCTGGAGCGTCAGAGATGCCAATCTCTGGAAACTCTCTTCATCAGTGTGTAATAGACAAGATTACCTTCATGTTGATATATTATGTCCCATCCAAACTTGTTCCCTTGTACTCTTCTTGCTTCACACAACTTCGGGTCAATTTAGACCATTTGATCATTAAATAATTATTAATTAATTTTCTCACTTTTATCTTTGATCATCATATGCACGTTACCGTAACTTTTAATTTAGGAGCACAAGACTAGTCATTTTTTTGAAACCAACTTCTCATACATGATCTACTCGAGATACCCTATACCCATGACCTTCGTGTCTTACTCAGACACACCATTTTGTGCTTCATTTGCTTCGAATAACTTTTGGGTCAATTTAGGCCAATTAATTATCCACCGTAAAATGTGACCTGACTTCCAATTTAATTTCGGGACCTGACATCGATCCAACCTAGTCGACCCAAAATATAGACATGGCCTATATGAAGCCTATTACCCACCTGACACTTGTGTCCCATTTAATTGAGCCCCCCTCCCCCGCATGCTACTTATTTACCCATGATCATAAACACCTAAAAAATTAAACCATTTATTGCACCAAGTCCGTTTAGACCGACCCGGCTCTACCGAACCCAACCCAAGCTTCATGTTACCCCTTCATGGACACCCACACTGTCACGACCCGCTACCCAAATTATTGGGCCGGGCCGAGTCATGCCCAGCCTACGTTTGATATAAAACGTAGTAAGCTGTTCTAAAGACAACAGGATAAGACTAAATGTGCTAACAGTTCTATAAGTGAATAAAAGTCGTAAATGCTCCAAACACAAAAGTCGTATCATATAGTAAAATGTCCAAAGTACAAGTCTGAAATGTAAAAACTGGATACATGTCCAGTTACAAAATATGTAGCCTAATACATGACTACTCTTAAGTCTAAAGCAAAAAGATAACTAGGCGAGGTTCCCTGCAGGAACATCCTCGTAAAGCAGAGCCGGGTCCTCGGCAGTAACTCCATAATAAGTGTCGCAGAGTAACTCCTCCTCAGTAAGGACACCTACAACGTTATCCTGTCAGGACGGGAGCAAGTACTGAATCTAGCAAACTAGCATATGAAATATAGAAATGAACATAAGAGGAAATAACTGGAAACATGGCATCACACAATCTATCATGGCAAGGACACATATGTCATAGAGACAGATGTATATGTAATGTTTAAAACTGTAGCAGGTACGTGATCGGTCAATAGATGTACAATGTGCAGGAGCACATAATGAAATATACTTCCGTACAAGTGTAAAGGCGATAGATGTACATACGCACAAATACAGCTTTGAGATAAAGGCCTACGGTGCAGTAACATATAAAATGAAACTTTGCTCGGTACTGTAGAGGGGGTATGATCACGTACTCTACTATCAGTTTTCCCATGACCCATATTCTAATCATGTGAGAGATACATAAAAACTGTTCTAAGCATGGTAGTAATGGAAAGTACAACATGTGATATTTTAATTTGCTACCCCAAGGATCAATATTTAACATGGTTGGATTAGCAGTTCATTTATGTAACAGTATATAAAGTTTGTAGAAAGTACTTGCCTCTAGCAAAGCAAAGCAAAGCAAGCTGCGATAAAAGTGCTATAGATGTCTGGTAACTCGTCACTGTAGAAATAAATGCATAAACTTAGTTTTTACACTAAGCTAAAACACTAAGACACTAATTTGTGAAACACGACTTGTGACTGGGCGCCTAGCCAAAATGATGACTTTAGCATAGGAGACCCATGTGGGATGACACACTACTTTAACTAACGGTCTAGGATCTTTACACTAGTGAGGGGTGAGGTTCAACACGGCTAAAACTCAAAGTAACACAAAAAGTTACAAGTCGTAATTAATCAATAAATAAATCAAATGACCATTGTGTTCTAACAATTTTTGCGATAGACAAAAAGCTTATTTTTACATAAAACAAAGTACCATAATGATCCTTGTTAATTATAGAAATTTATTATAATTTTTCTGGAATTTATTAACCAGTACAAGTATTTTATAAAAATCAGTTTTTCTAAGTATACAGAAAATAAGTTTTGGTTTCATATGCCAAATTAGTGGCAAAATAGTAAATTAAATACTATAAAAATTATACTAAATTAGCTAAATTAACATAGTATCTAAATACTATTTTTTCAGAATTTTAATAGTACTTTAAGTATTTTTAGAAAATCAAAAACAGCATTGCACACAATTGAAATTAAATAATTAATTATCGCATATTTTGTCCATGTACATAATTTGAACCAAAGTTCAAATACAGGACCCAAGGCCATGAATCAAGTACAATATGACTTGTACAGGTCTTGAATGTGTGAGAACATATTTGGGCCCAAAAACCCATGCTAGGCTTGGACACCAAATGGTTGCAGTAATTTAAATACACTAAAATACAAATTGGTAAAAGTGCCAACTAAATATTAATATTTTAATAAGGTAAAATTATACAAAATGAATATATACATACATATGATATATATATATATATATATATATATATATATATATATATATATATATATATATATATATATATATATATATATATTATATATATATATATATATATATATATATATATATATATATATATATATATATATATATATATATATATATATACGGAAATACTTAATTTTAAAGTATATATATATATATATACAAATATTGTATACATATATATATAATAGTATATATATAATAATATATATACACATGAAAATATATACATATATACATATATGTATATAAATACAAATATATATATAAAGATTTTACTAACTATAAAAATATATACACATATATAAAAATACTACCAATATACAGTATATACATATATATATACTAATATATATATATATACATATATATATATATATATATATATATATATATATATATATAACAGAAAATAGAAAAAGAAAAAGGAAAAGAAAAAGAAAAGAAATAAGTGCAGTAAGGGGGGCACGAACCCGAGCCAGAGAGCGCGCAGGGGGGGTTAAGTCGGGTCGGGCTGGCCAGGGGGTCAGCCCGAGGGTTGTGGTAGGATTAGGGTTAGGTTAGATTTATTTAGGTTTGAATTAATTAATACATAAAAAAATAATAAAGTCGATCCTGTGTCCGGACAGTTAGGGACACAGGATTCTATGTGTCCGGGTCGATTTCGACACACACGACACGAGTCTGCCGTGTCCAATCCTACTCTCGTGCTCGCTAGGACACGGCGAACCACATACGTGTGCACGAGACTCACACGACACAATTCGACACTGCTACTCACGTGTCCGATTTGCTGGGGAGGTTTCGAAGGGGCTGGACGGTGGCGGAGGCATCGCGGTGGTGGCGAACCCTTCGGTGGTGGTTGTGGGCGGTGGTGCTCGTCGTGGGGGCTGGACGAGAGTTCGCCGGAGTTAGGGTTGCGGCGGGATTTAAGTGGGGAAGATGGGGGCTCACTACCAAATTACAGTACTTTAGCGACGGCCATTTAGCGACGGACATTTTCCGTCGCTATCACCGTCGGATCCCCGACGGATTTGTGACGGAATACCGATGGAAAGCAGTGGACAATTTTTTTTATTTTTTTATGTCCATATCCGTCGCTATGCCGTCGATAGGTAGTCGGCAATGTAGCGACGGTTTTATATCCGTCGCTAGAACGTCGGACATTTTGGCGGCAAAAGCCTAAAATATTGGCGCGAGATTTACTGACGACTTAGCGACGGAATAATCCGTCGCTACTCGCGCGAGATTTACTGACGCATTAGCGACGGAATAATCCGTCGCTACTCCGTCGCTAAATTTACGTTCCAGACTTAAGTTGAAACGACGGGGGGAACTTTTTCATTCCCCCCAAATTTCACTCTCTCTCCTCTCTCTCTCTCCCGCGGTGATCGATCGGCGACCCCCTCTCATCTCTCTCCCGCGGCGGTGATCGGCGACCCCCTCTCCTCTCTCTCTCCCAAAGGTATTCCCCTCTCCCTCTCCCTCTCTCTCTCTCTCTCTCTCTCTCTCTTTCTCGCTCTCTCTCTCTCGCGCGCGCGCGCGGTGGTCGTGGGTGCAGCGGGCCGGGGGCGTCGGAGGCTGCGGGGGCGGCGTCGACTGCGGGGGGCGGCGGTGGCGGCGGTGGCGGGGGGTGTGGAGGGGGCGGTGGGAGGGGGCGGAAAGCGTTGGAGGGATGGGGGCGCGCGGGGGCTGGCCGCGGGGTACGGGGGGTTGCGAAGGGGGGCTGGCCGTGCGCGGGGGGCGGCGGGTGTGGAGGGGGCGGTGGGATCGAGGGGGCGGGCAGCGTTGGGGGGGGGTACGATGGGGGCGGGGGCTGGCCGCGGGGTGCGGGGGGGATATGTATGGAGGGGGGCTGGCCGCGGGTGGCGGAGGGTGTGGAGGGGCGGCGGTGGGAGGGGGCGGGGGGTGTGGAGGGGGCGGTGGGAGGGGGCGGGCAGCTGCCTCCTCCTCTCCCACAGACACACACACACACGGACAAACACACACACACACGGATACACACACACACGGACACACACACACACACACACGGACACACGGACACACAGACACACACATACACGGACACGCGGACACACAGACACACGGACACACAAACTGAGAATTAGTACATTGTTTGTGTTTACTGATTTAAGGATGATTAAATCATTAGGTTTAATCCTATGTCATGTCTGGGTTTAAGTTATATGTTATGATTCATGTTGGCATGGGGATTTTGGTTTTTGAATTTGAGCTGTTACATTCTTTTACATTCTGTTACATATACTTACTAGATGGCACCCATGACCCGAGGAGCAGCACGTCGTTTGAAGAAAACAGTGAATGCTGAGGTGGCTCCTCCTACAGTTGAGGAGGAAGTGGCACCGGTTGCTAGTGAGACCGGGAGTTCTAGTCATCCAGCACCGGTAGCTAGTAATGCCGAGAGTGCTTTTGATGCAGTCCTGGCAAGGGACGACGCCTCTCCTCGCACCAAAAATCTCGCTTTTCGGAGGTGGTTGCGTGAAAGTATCACTGAGCGTTTGCGTGAGCCGCGTGGCAAGCATTAGCTATTAGTACTTATTTGTATTGGACTATTTTTATTGGGTTGTTTTTGTTTTAGACTATTTGTATTGGACTACATATATGAATTAGAACTGTGTCAATCTCTGGATTATATTGGACTACGACACCGCGGTAACATAGTTTCTGCAGCCATTCGACTGGCGAGGCAGAAACTATGTATCCGTAGATAAAGTGGACTGTCCTCCGACCCTCATCCCTCGGCAATGATGATACGACAACCAACCGGAGAGGATACTCCGAGAGATCCATCTGGGTAGGACGTATACTCTGAGAGATCACCCTTACAGAAATGATATCAGTAGTGGGATCGAATGTTGGAGAAGATATTATCACAGTATACGTCCTCTCCTCCACGATGGCTCTAGACCCATCTGCTCGTCCCTGCTTCCATTCTTCTTATTTGACTCTCTCAGCCACGCATTATATATTGGTTTGGTTTATGCATATTTTTCAGCTCCATTTGCATTAGTCCCTGCAGCCATTCGACTGGCGAGGCAGAAACTATGTAGCCGTAGATAAAGTTGCCTGTCCTCCGACCCTCATCCCTCGGCAATGATGATACGACAACCTATCACTATATCTTATATAGTAGTAGATGATGTCTTAGTATTACATTAGTGAGTTCATCTTGATTCTGTTACGTCCTTCAGATACTATATACGATAAGAACATAGATGATTCACACTAATGTATGCTAGAATGAATCTTGACTTGTGCTCTGAGCCATCCGTTCTGATCAAGCATCTTCCTTCTCCTCTCCTCCACCATGGCTCTGAACCAATCTGCTCCTCCCTACTTCCTTTCTTCTTATTTGACTCTCTCAGCCACATATGACATTCAGCTCAAGTGTAGAGTCGGGGGAGAAGAAGTGGGCAGGAAGATGAGGGGGAAGCAGCACAGCCTGCAGCATGACCCGAAGGAAGTACAGAGGTTTTCTTCAACAGCCGTAGGAGAAATAGTCCTCCTACGGCTGTTGAAGAAAACCTATGTACTTCCTCCGGGTCATGCCGCCGGCTGTGCTGCTTCCCCCTCATCTTCCTGCCCACTTCTTCTCCCCCGACTCTACACTTGAGCTGGATGTCATATGTGGCTGAGAGAGTTAAATAAGAAGAAGGGAAGTAGGGAGGAGCAGATTGGTTCAGAGCCATGGTGGAGGAGAGGAGAAGGAAGATGCTTGATAAGAACGGATGGCTCAGAACACAAGCCAAGATTTATTCTAGCATACGTTAGTGTGAATCATCTATGTTCTTATCGTATATAGTATCTGAAGGACGTAACAGAATCAAGATGAACTCACTAATGTATGCTAGAATGAATCTTTTGTTGTGTTCTGAGCCATTCGTTCCGATACTTGGCAATTAAGTCATTCGACTGGGGAGGCAGCAACTATATATAAGGCTACTTGCATGTTCTTCCAACTTTAAATTACAAGATTACTACATTTGGTTACATAAATCACTAACCTCATCGCGGCCAATGTTTACAGTCTTGGTCTCAACTGTCTTCGATTCTATGATCCCATGCTTTCGAAAAATAGACAACGCAGACTCCATGGAATAGAATGGCCTTACATGCAAATCGTCTGTGATTATGTATCATTTCCCTCCTTTCACAAACACGCCATCCTTGTTGCCTCCATCTGCAACCCCCTCCCACGCAATATCCTCATCCATTGCCTTACCACAGGGACATCGAGCGCCAATAACCGAACTATACAGACGGTGAGCCTTGGTGTAGCACTCAAATGTGGGGCATCCGTAAATTCGTCGAGGTTTTAAATCATCGACTTTGAGTTTTAAACCCTCACGTAGCCTTTCTGCTTCACTTCTAGGGTCGAGCAGCATCTTCTTGCAAGCTTCGGTCTCCAGATACTTAGTATCAAGATTCTGGACGCTTTCGTAGAGCATGTCAACGCATCCTAGCGTTAATTTCCTGTCGAGTAAATTGGCGCTAGGATGCGTTGACATGCTCTACGAAAGCGTCCAGAATCTTGACACTAAGTATCTGGAGACCGAAGCTTGCAAGAAGATGCTGCTCGACCCTAGAAGTGAAGCAGAAAGGCTACGTGAGGGTTTAAAACTCAATGTCGATGATTTAAAAACTCGACAAATTTACGGGTGCCCCACATTTGAGTGCTACACCAAGACCCACCGTGATGATGTTAGTGATTTATTTAACCTAAGACATGGGATCATAGAATCGAAGACAGTTGAGACCAAGACTGTAAACATTATGTGAGTTCATGTAGAATGAATTTTGGGTTGTGTTCTGAGCTATTCGTTCCCATACTTGACAATTAAGCATGTGAAATAGAACTGATTATGTTTAGTTTGGCTTACGATACAGATTTTCACATCCAAATTGAAATTCAAGTACAATTGTTACTAAACCTTCCACGATACTAATTCGAAATAGTCTATACTAATCCAGCACGTCCTTATAGTTCTCCTACGTATGTTGAAAAAAACCTCTGTACTTTCTCCGGTTGGGTTGTCTTCTGAGCCATCCGTTCTCACACTTAAAATACAGGGATTGGATTCTGTGTTTCGTATTTTCGGCGAACCCAGGGATTGGATTCTGTATTTTGTTTTTTGGTTTCTGTATTTTGTTTCCAGCTCCATTTGCATTAATCTAGGTACGACATGGTGATCAGGACATATATAGTCCCTGCAGCCATTCGACTGGCGAGGCAGAAACTATGTAGCCGTAGATAAGTTGACTGTCCTCCGACCCTCATCCCTCGGCAATGATGATACGACAACCAACCGGAGAGGATACTCCGAGAGATCCATCTGGGTAGGACGTATACTCTGAGAGATCATCCTTACAGAAATGATATCAGTAGTGGTATCGAATGTTGGAGAAGATATTATCACAGTATACGTCCTCTCCTCCACGATGGCTCTAGACCCATCTGCTCGTCCCTGCTTCCATTCTTCTTATTTGACTCTCTCAGCCACACATGATATCCAGCTCAAGTGTAGAGTAGGCGGAAAAGAAGGGGACAGGAATAGGAGGGGGAAGCAGCACACCGGCGGCATGACTCGGAGGAAGTACAGAGGTTTTCTTCAACATAAGTAGGAGAACTATAAGGATATATCTTTTCACAATATGTCATCTTGTCAAAGACCCTTAATGTGACAACCATGTTACCGCGGTGTCGGAAGACTAACATGTCATAATTTTCTAAGCCGTGTGTTTTGACATAATCATCCCAACTCTTTCCTCCTGTGTCGTAATCTCGTATTATTACATAGAACTGAAATCCGGTTGGGAGGATTATGTCAAAACACATGGCTTATAAAATTATGACATGTTAGTCTTCCGACACCGCGGTAACATGGTTGTCACATTTAGGGTCTTTGACAAGGTGATATGTTGTGTTTACATATATCCTTATAGTTCTCCTACGTATGTTGAAGAAAACCTCTGTACTTCCTCCGGGTCATGCCGTCGGTGTGCTGCTTCCCCCTCCTATTCCTGTCCCCTTCTTTTCTGCCTACTCTATACTTGAGCTGGATATCATGTGTGGCTGAGAGAGTCAAACAAGAAGAATGGAAGCAGGGACGAGCAGATGGGTCTAGAGCCATCGTGGAGGAGAGGACGTATATTGTGATAATATCTTCTCCAACATTCGATACCACTACTGATATGATTTCTGTAAGGGTGATCTCTCAGAGTATACATCCTACTCAGATGTATCTCTTGGAGTATCCTCTTCGGTTTGGTTGTCTTCTGAGCCATCCGTTCTCACACTTAAAATACAGGGATTGGATTCTATGTTTTATATTTTCGGCGAACCCAGGGATTGGATTCTGTATTTTGTTTTTTGGTTTCTGTATTTTGTTTCCAGCTCCATTTGCATTAATCTACGGTACGATCAGGACATATATAGTCCCTGCAGCCATTCGACTGGCGAGGCAGAAACTATGTAGCCGTAGATAAGTTGACTGTCCTCCGACCCTCATCCCTCGGCAATGATGATACGACAACCTATCACTATATCTTATATAGTAGTAGATGATGTCTTAGTATTACATTATGTGAGTTCATCTTGATTCTGTTACGTTCTTCAAATACTATATACGATAAGATCATATACTACACCATATGTACAGAACATAGATGATTCACACTAATGTATGCTAGAATGAATTTTGGGTTGTGTATTCTGAGCCATCCGTTCTCACACTTGAAGATAAATTTTCAGTATAACGACGGATATTAGGTTACTCTTCAGTATAATTGATGTCTTTTCTTGGATAATTGGTGTGCATTAAATTCGTATGTGCATATTTCGTCTATGTGATTTTTGGATATATACCTACGCTGGGTTATAAGCGATGATCTGATATACAAAGGAGGTGCTGCCGAAATTTTTGTAGACATTTGGATACATTGTATGTTCGGATATTTTTTTTATGTTTGGATAATTTAATGTTGGATATTGGATATATTGTGTTGGTAATATTTTGTTGGATATTGGATACGTTGGATATTGGTGTCGGATATGGATATTTTGCATATGGATATATGGTGTTGGATATTGGATACGTTGGATATTCGTGTTGGATATGGATATATGGTGTTGTATATGGATATTTTGCATGTTTGATATTGTGTTGGATGTGTTGTACAAACAGGAAAGAGTCTGTTTGCAGTATTTTTTTTTCAAAAATTAGAAGTTAGCGACGGACTGGCGACTACTGAGCGACGGATAGTCCGTCGCTATCTGGAAAAACTGAGTTTAGCGACGAAGTGGCGATGGAAAAACCGTCGCTACCTGGAGCATTTTAATAAAGCGACGAATTGGCGACGTAATATCCGTCGCTATCTGTAGGATTTTACATTGAGCGACGGTTTAGCGACGGAATGTCCGTCGACCTAGTTCTGTTTGATGTCCATAAATTTTGCTGTTAGCGACGGATGTTTTGTCGCTAATACGCTTTTACCGACAAATCTACGACGGATTAGCGACGGATATTGCGTATCAGAAAATCACTGATACGGTTTTGCCGACTCTTTAGCGACGGAGTATTCCGTCGCTAAACCTATATCCTGATACATGTTTTGACGAAAGCTAGTCGGTAATCCGTCGCTATATATATTTAATGAGCCGGCGGTATTCCGTCGCTAAGCGACGGAGTAGCGACGAATATGTTTTAGCGACGAGGTTATTCCCGACGGCTGTTTTACCAAAATATCCGTCGGTAATCCGTCGGTATTTATTTTTGGCGACGGAATACCGACGGATAAGGCCGTCGGTAAATCCATGTATTTTGGTAGTGGCTGTGGTAGGCGGAGATGGATCGAAATGGGGGTGGTCGTGCTGAGGGGAGTGATGGGAGTTTTTTAGAGGTTTTAGAGTCGGTCGGGGGCTGTCGCGCCGGCCGAAAATGGCGGGGGCAGCGTCGGTGCGGTCGTCGGGCAATCGGAGGTGGGTAGAATATGTTTTACAGAAAAGCCCCTGGAGTTTAGAAAATTGCAAACCAGTCCCTAAGGTTACAAAATGCAAATCTAAATTTGCATTCCACATTTAAAAACAATTAACTAATTGCAAAATGACTTCTAAACAATTCAGAAAATTACCGAATGATAATTAAAACATTCAAATTAATTGCAAATGATATTAAAATATTTTAAAAAAATTGCAAATTGATATTTTTGTATTTAAAACTCATTTAAAAATTCTAGAAAAATTTCTAAAAATCATAATAAATATTTTAAGGTAAAAATGATATTAATTATTAATTAACACTAATTAAATAATTTTTGAAAAATAGGGGCTTACAAGTCTTTCCTCCTTGAAAAATTTTGTCCTCGAAATTCATAAGGATTGAAGACCCTACAATATTCTAACATAGCAAACAAAGCAATAAATGACTAAGGCTATGATCGAAACTAACCTCTAAGGTATCAAGCGGGAACGGGTGGTTCCCTCGCAGCGGTTGGATCGAACAAGTAAGGGTACCTCTCCCTCATGTCCGACTCCCTCTCCCAAGTAGATTCACCTGGGGAGTGACGGCTCCAAGCTACTCGTACTAGGGGTATAACCTTGTTCCTCAGCCTCTTCTCTCTCTTGTCTAATATCTCCACTGGCTGCTCAGAAACTGTAAGGCTCGGTCCGACCTCTAACTCTGAATGATCTAGCACATGACTGGGGTCTGAAACATATCTCCTCAGCTGAGATACGTGAAAGACATCGTGAACTCCTGCTAGGTTGGGTGGAAGTGCAACCCTGTAAGCTACCTCTCCAATCCTGCCAAGTACCTCGAATGGCCCGATGTATCTGGGGCTCAGCTTCCCTCCTCGTCCGAACCGGATCGTCCCTCTAGTAGGTGATATCTTCACTAGCACCATATCACCGTCTGCGAACTCCATCGGCCTGCGACTAGCATCAGCCCAGTGTTTCTGCCTATCCTGAGCTACTCTGAGCCTGTCTCTGATCATCCCGACCTTCTCTGCTACATCCGTGATCATCTTTGGCCCAAGCATAACTCTGTCTCCAACATCATCCCAAAAGAGCGGTGTGCGGCATCGTCGTCCATAAAGTACCTCGAAAGGAGACATACCGATACTGGCTTGGTAGCTGTTGTTGTATGAAAACTCTACCAAGTGCAGATGGCTCTCCCAAGATCCTCCAAAGTCCAGCACGTATGTCCTCAGCATATCCTCCAGTGTCTGTATCATCCTCAAGGACTGCCCATCTGTCTGCGGGTGGTACGCCGTATTGAACTTGAGCCTACTACCCAACTCCTCTAGCAAGCTCCTCCAGTAGTGGGATGTGAATCTGTTGTCTCTGTCTGACACGATGCTCACCGGCACTCCGTGTAGGCGAACTATCTGCTGCATGTATAGCTCTGCTAAATTCTCGATGGAAACCCCCACCTTGAAGGGTATAAAGTGCGCACACTTCGTCAGCCTGTCTACGATGACCCAAATGGCATCCTTTCCTCCTTGGAAACGAGGAAGCCCTGAGACAAAGTCCATCGTAATATGTTTTCACTTCCACTCGGGAATGGGTAACGGCTGCAATAAACCAGCTGGCCTCTGGCACTCCGCCTTGACCTGCTGGCAAACTAGGCATCTCGAGATGAAACGTGATACATTCCTCTTCATCCTGTGCCACCAAAGATGTTCCCGCAAGTCACGGTACATCTTGTTAGCACCAGGGTGAATAGAATATCTCGATCGGTGCACCTCCTGTATGACTGCCTCTACCAGCTCTCCCTTCGGCACGTATAATCGGCTGCCATGCCTCAAGGATCCATCCTCTGCTATAGTGAAGTCATCCAGCAATCCAGCTAACGCATGGGCTCGAAGTCTGCATAGGCTCTCATCTGTAGACTATGCCTCCCGGATCTGCTCCATCAAACCTAACTGAATGTCAAGCGCCATCATCTGTATCACTGATCCTGGCCGAACTAGATCGATGTCGAGCTTCTCCAGATCCTCCCCAAATGCCGATCAATCATCAGATACCATGCCATCGGATACCTGTTCAGCGCATCTGCCACCACATTTGTCTTCCCAGGGTGATACTGTAAATCGATGTCGAAGTCTTTCATCAACTCCAACCATCGCCTTTGCCTCATGTTCAGCTCTTTCTGCGTGAACACATACTTCAAGCTTTTGTGGTCAGTAAAGATTTTCACACGCTCTCCGTATAAGTAATGTTTCCATAACTTGAGTGCAAAGATCACCGCAGCTAACTCTAGGTCATGGGTAGGATAATTTCTCTCATGAGTTCGCAATTGTCTAGATGCATAAGCAATCACTTTCCCATGCTGCTGTAGGATACATCCTAGCCCTTTTCCAGAAGCATCGCTGTAAATGGTGAAACCTCCAGAACCTGAAGGTAAAGTCAGAACTGGAGCGGTCGTCAGCCTCCTCTTCAGCTCCTCAAACGCTGCCTGGTAGTCCTCTGACCAGATGTACTCTGCGTCCTTCTGCGTCAGCTTCGTCATGGGTTCAGCTATCCTAGCAAAGTCCTGGACGAACTTTCTATAATAGCCTGCTAAACCCAGAAAGCTCCTGATCTCTGAAACTGACGTCGGAGCCTTCCATCTCTCAACTGCAGCAATCTTTCTGGGATCTATCGAGATTCCATCTCCAGTGACTACATGGCCAAGAAACTCCACTCAGTCTAAAAAGAACTCGCACTTCGACAATTTGGCAAACAATCTCTCCCGCCTCAGAATTCCCAAAACTATCCGCAAGTGCTCTGCATGCTCCTCTGGCGTCTTCGAGTATATCAGGATGTCGTCGATAAATACTATGACAAACTTATCCAGATACTGGTGAAATATCTTATTCATCAAATTCATAAAGACAGCTGGCGTATTTGTGAGACCAAATGGCATCACCAGAAACTCGTACTGCCCGTACTTCGTATTGAACGCCGTCTTCTGGATGTCTGCTACCCTAACCTTCCCCTGGTGGTACCCGGATCTCAAGTCTATCCTGGAAAATACCTTCGCCCCCTCAACTGGTCGAACAAATCATCTATCCTGGGCAGAGGATATTTGTTCTTGATAGTGATGGCATTCAACGCCCGGTAGTCAATGCACAACCGGACTGTACCATCCTTCTTAGGCACAAAAAGCACTGGCGCTCCCCATGAAGAAGCACTGGATCGAATGAAACCCTTTTTCAACAGGTCATCAATCTGCTCTTTCATCTCTACTGCCTCGTTGGGATTCACTCTATAGCAAGCCCGTGATAATGGTGATGAACCCGGCACTAAATCTACAGTGAATTCCACATCTCTGTCAGGCAAAGCCCTGGAAGATCCTCTGGGAATACATCCATAAACTTCCTAATGATAGGGTGTGGCAGTGCTACGTCCCCAACTGTCGCACAATAGTTCGGCTCTAGGCTGATCTCCGGCCCTGTCCTCCTGATACTGAATGGTGTTGTGCCTGGGGGACTGAACAAAATACTACCCTCATGACAATCTATAGATGCATGGGCATAGCTAAGCCAGTCCATCCCCAATATGATATCATAACCGGGGAGTGGCATCACAAAGAATCGTCCCCTGAACTCTCTCCCGGCTATAAAAATAGAACATCTATAGATAGATCTAATAGGCACTGGTCCTCCTTCCGTCATCACTCTACTAATCTCCGCAGTAGGTGTAGCTACTAGATGGTGTTTATGCATAAACTCTAATGATAGGAAGCTATGAGATGCACCAGAATCAAACAAACATACAGCTAGAAAAGTATGCAAATAAACCTGACCTGTGATGACGTCAGCTAAGCAATTTGGCTCTGAAACCTGCTCCAGCTCTGGCTCAAGGGCTAGGCTATAAACCTTCCCCTGAGGTCCCTTTTGCTGCTGCAGATGCTGTCCAAACCTCTGCTACTGAGTCGGAAGCGGTCCTCTAGGTCCCTTCGCTGTTGGACAGTTCCGAAGCTGATGGGTGGCAGACCCACAAGCCAAACACTGACCCAACCTCTTCCTGCAGACGGCGAATTTATGCCCTGGTCTTCCGCAGAAAGAACATATGGCTCCCTTCTGCTGCTGCTGCTGATGTCGGGGTCCCGGGGCTCTAACTGGCGGGGTCTGATGATGTGATGTAGGGAGACGGTAAGTCTGCTGGGGTAGCGTCGGTGCTCTTTGCTGCAAAGCCTGACGCTTGGACGGTCCCTCATGATGTACAGAAGCCGGTCTCTTGCTAGACAGAAGACGCTCCTCAATGCTCCGGGCTAATTCTAGGCTCTGGTAGTAGTCAGTCGTACCGTTCGCCACTATAAGAATGCCGATGTCTGGAACTAGACCATGGCAAAACCTATGGGTCATCTCCTCTGGATCTGCAACCAGACTAGGAGCGAATCGGCTCAGGCGACTAAACTCTGCCGCATACTCGTCGACAGAACGGTTCCCCTGCTGGATGTTCTGGAATCGTAGCCCCATAGCTACTCTAGCAGTGGTCGAGAAGAATTTCTTCTTGAACTGGGACTTGAACTGATCCCAAGTGGCTCTCTCTCTCGCAAACAACGGCTCATTCCGGAACCAGACTCCTGCCAAGTCTATCAGCAGAAATACCGCTGCCTCGACCTGGAGGTCACCCGGCATCCTAACTCCAAGGAGCTTCCTCTCCACCGAGTCTAGCCAGTCATCTGCTACTACTATGCCCTCAGTCCCTGAGAACTCCTTGGGATTCAGACCCATGAAGTCCTTGATCATCCCCGCTCTCTGCCGTGGCTCTACAGGTGGTGGGACCACGGGACGTTCCTCGGAATGCTCCATGCTCTGGCGGAGTAGGACAGTCTGCTCCTGATGGGTTGTTAGGAACCCCTGGATCATAGTGAGCAGCTGGTTCCCGTCGAGTGTGACGGAAGCCTGGGTAGGTATGATGATAGGGGGTGGTGGAAGTATCGGGGCCTGCTGGGACTGGGATGTGGAAGGTGGTGGAGGCATCTGGGTCTGTGGATCTGCGGAGTGGAGGAGTGTGGTAGGTGGAGGTGGGGGTGTATCAGTCAACTGGTCAGCTGACTGGATAGGGAGTGCGCCATTCTCAGGTATGACGTACTGGGATGAACGAGTAAGCACCATCTAATTACAATAAAAAGGACTTATAAGGACTTGTTTAAGGTAAGAAATCATAGGCAAGAAAATCTAATTATAATACCAAGCATCTGATGTATTTTCTATGTTGCAATCCTAGCATTTCTCTAAGTGTTCTAAGCGTCATTCCTAATGTTATCTAATTACCATAAGTTCCTAATTGCAGGCATGCTTGGTACAATAACGTAACCAAACAATTTAGTCAGGATCTGCATGGGCCACCACTAAAAATATGTCACGACCCGCTACCCAAATTGTTGGGTCGGGCCGAGTCATGCCCAGCCTACGTTTGATATAAAACGTAGTAAGCTGTTCTAAAGACAGCAGGATAAGACTAAATGTGCTCACAGTTCTATAAGTGAATAAAAGTCACAAATGTTCCAAACACAAAAGTCGTATCATATAGTAAAATGTCCAAAGTACAAGTCTGAAATATAAAAACTGGATACATGTCCAGTTACAAAATATGTAGCCTAATACATGACTACTCTCAAAAGTCTAAAGCAAAAAGATAACTAGGCGAGGTTCCCTGCACGAACATCCTCGTAAAGCAGAGCCGGGTCCTCGGCAGTAACTCCATAATAAGTGTCGCAGAGTAACTCCTCCTCAGTAAGGACACCTACAACGTTATCCTGTCAGGAGGGAGCAATTACTGAATCTAGAAAACTAGCTTATGAAACATAGAAATGAACATAAGAGGAAATAACTGGAAACATGGCATCACACAATCTATCATGGCAAGGACATATATGTCATAGAGACAGATGTATATGTAATGTTTAAAACTGTAGCAGGTACGTGATCGGTCAATAGATATACAATGTGCAGGGGCACATAATGAAATGTACTTCCATACAAGTATAAAGGAGATAGATGTACATACGCATAAATACAGCTTTGAGATAAAAGCCTACGGCACAATAACATATAAAATAAAACTTTGCTCGGTA
This sequence comes from Iris pallida, assembly GCA_029216955.1. Taxonomy (NCBI): domain Eukaryota; kingdom Viridiplantae; phylum Streptophyta; class Magnoliopsida; order Asparagales; family Iridaceae; genus Iris; species Iris pallida. The sequence goes on along the minus strand of JANAVB010018994.1, from coordinate 22,961,628 downwards.
CTGTAGAGCGGGTATGATCACGTACTCTACTATCAGTTTTCCCATAACCCATATTCTAATCATGTGAGAGATACATAAAAACTATTCTAAGCATGGTAGTAATGGAAAGTACAATATGTGATATTTTAACTTGCTACCCCAAGGATCAGCATTTAACATGGTTGGATTAGCAGTTCATTTATGTAACAGTATGTAAAGTTTATAGAAAGTACTTGCCTCTAGCAAAGCAAAGCAAAGCAAAGCAAGCTGCGATAAAAGTGCTATAGATGTCTGATAACTCGTCACTGTAGAAATAAATGCATAAACTTAGTTTTTACACTAAGATATTAATTTGTGAAACACGACTTGTGACTGGACGCCTAGCCAAAATGATGACTTTAGCATAGGAGATCCATGTGGGGTGATACACTACTTTAACTAACTTTCTAGGATCTTTACACTAGTGAGGGGTGAGGTTCAACACGGCTAAAACTCAAAGTAACACAAAAAGTTACAAGTCGTAATTAATCAATAAATAAATCAAATGACCATTGTATTCTAACAATTTTTGAGATAGACAAAAAGCTTATTTTTACATAAAATAAAGTACCAAAATGATCCTTGTTAATTATAGAAATTTATTATAATTTTTCTGGAATTTATTAACCAGTACAAGTATTTTATAAAAATCAGTTTTCCTAAGTATACAGAAAATGAGTTTTGGTTTCATATGCCAAATTAGTGGCAAAACAGTAAATTAAATACTATAAAAATTATACTAAATTAGCTAAATGAACATAGTATCTAAATACTATTTTTCCAGAATTTTAATAGTAATTAAGTATTTTTAGAAAATCAAAAACAACATTGCACACAATTGAAATTAAATAATTAATTATCTGTGTATTTTGTCCATGTACATAATTTGAACCAAAGTTCAAATACAGGACCCAAGGCCAGGAATCAAGTCCAATATGACTGTACAGGTCTTGAATGTGTGAGAACATATTTGGGCCCAAAAACCCATGCTAGGCTTGGACACCAAATGGTTGCAGTAATTTAATACACTAAAATACAAATTGGTAAAAGCGCCAATTAAATATTAATATTTTAATAAGGTAAAATTATACAAAATGAATATATACATACATATGATAAAAATACATATATATATATATATATATATATATATATATATATATATATATATATATATATATATATATATATATATATATATAAGGAAATACTTAATTTTAAAGCATATATATATATACAAATATTGTATACATATATATAATAGTATATATAATAATATATATACACATGAAAATATATACATATATGTATATAAATACAAATATATATATAAAGATTTTACTAACTATAAAAATATATACACATATATAAAAATACTGCCAATATACAGTATATACATATATATATACTAATATATATATATATATATATATATATATATATATATATATATATATATATATATATATATATATATATATAATATATATAAATAAAAAAATAAAAAAATAAATATATACATATATATATATATATATATATATATATATATATATATATATATATATATATATATAAATAACAGAAAACAGAAAAAGAAAAAGGAAAAGAAAAAGAAATAAGTGCAGTAAGGGGGGCTCGAACCCGAGCCAGAGAGCGCGCAGGGGGGGGGGGGGTTAAGTCGGGTCGGGCTGGCCAGGGGGTCAGCTCGGGGGTTGTGTTAGGATTAGGGTTAGGTTAGATTTATTTAGGTTTGAATTAATTAATACATAAAAAAAATAATAAAGTCGATCCTGTGTCCGGACAGTTAGGGACACAGGATTCTACGTGTCCGGGTCGATTTCGACACGCACAACACGAGTCTGCCGTGTCCAATCCTACTCTCGTGCTCGCCAGGACACGGCGAACCACATACGTGTGCACGAGACTCACACGACACGATTCGACACTGCTACTCACGCGTCCAATTTGCTGGGGAGGTTTCGAAGGGGCTGGACGGCGGCGGAGGGGTCACGACGGTGGCGCTTGGGTGGCGATCGTCGCGTCTCAGCGTGGCGAACCCTTCGATGGTGGTTGTGGGCGGTGGCGCTCGTCGTGGGGGCTGGACGAGAGTTCGCCGGAGTTAGGGTTGCGGCGGGATTTAAGTGGAGAAGATGGGGGCTGTGGTAGGCGGAGATGGGTCGAAGTGGGGGTGGTCGTACTGAGGGGAGTTTTATAGAGGTTTTAGAGTCGGTCGGGGGCAGCCGCGCTGGCCGGAAATGGCGGGGGCAGCGTCGGTGCGGTCGTCGGGCAGTCGGGGGTGCGTAGAATAGGTTTTACAGAAAAGCCCCTAGAGTTTAGGAAATTGCAAACCAGTCCCTAAGGTTACTAAATGCAAATCTAAATTTGCATTCCACATTTAAAAACAATTAACTAATTGCAAAATGACTTCTAAACAATTCAGAAAATTACAGAATGATAATTAAAACATTCAAAATAATTGTAAATGATATTAAAACATTTTAGAAAATTACAAATTGATATTTTTGTATTTAAAACTCATTTAAAACTCATTTAAAAATTCTAGAAAAATTCCTAAAAATCATAATAAATATTTTAAGGCTAAAAATGACATTAATAATTAATTACCACTAATTAAATAATTTTTGAAAAATAGGGGCTTACACACACCCTCATTTTTCTATAAATATCAAACAATTAGTCTACCCATTTTTTAAAATATTTAATGTACACTCCATTGATTTAATTTCTTAGTTATAAACCTAATCCCCATTTAAATTCTAACCATTCATTATCATACATCATCCCAACCACACAATTTCCTACAGAAACTCACACACACCCCTTGTAAAACCCCTAAATTTCTACTATAATTTTTTTAATAAATATGGTATTAATTTTTGTACTTCGTATTTGTACATCGCGTACGAATTTGGATTTCGTAAATTTTTCGTCAAGTACGAATCGCGTACGAATTTGCATTTCGTAAATTTTTCGTCAAGTACGAATCGCGTACGAATTTGCATTTCGTAAATTTTTTGTCAAGTACGAATAAGTGCGAAGTACATATTTTTATAAAACGTTTTAATTATATAGATGTAGAAAATATTTCAAAATAAAAGACGATAAATATTTTATATTGCTTGAAGTTGTAAATGCGTCGTCCCGAGGATTGCCAAAGTTTATTTTTATTTTAGAAAGCCTATTTTACTTTATGGTACAATTAAGTATAACTAGTAATTTAGAAAATTTGTATTTTATGTAAGTATTATTTTTGCATGCGAGTGTATATATATTTGTATTTTTAAAATTAATTATTATCACTAATATATTATTTCAAAAAAAGTATATTAAATATGGGTTGATTTAATATGTAATTAATTATGGTGATTTAAGTTGGAAAAAAATATATTAAGTTATTTAAATATAATTTAAATTAGAGGTAGAATCTATCTACATTGGATTATATTTGATTGAGTTACTTTTAAATCAATTTGAATTAATTAGTGAAAAATCCAAGGGGAATTAAAACTCTTCTTAGTCCTTATCTAGATAAGACTTTTGTAAACCCTCTAATTTTTTTAAAATAAATATTTGTTGAATTTTGGATTTTTAAATAACTATTTATTGACTTTTTATATACATTGTATTATTTTACATATATTTAGTATAATGCTCTTTAGTGAATTTAGTATACAAATCTATAAAGCTATTTTTCTAGTACATTAAGGATATAAACTATATTATACAATTTTCCTCAAAATTTTAGAATTTATTTCATAAATTTTATTACTTTTTACATGTTACTTATATTGTACACTATTTACATAATATAGAATAAATGTCAAATTAGTATTAAATATTTCAGCTTGTATAAATGAGATTAGATGAAGGTTGTTTAAATAAATATTAACTCTATTTTTTATCTATAGTAATTTTAAATAATGTTATAGATAATTTAGATAAATATAAATAATATTTTAAATAAATAATATTTTAAATAAATACTAATCCTACTTCTACTAGGAAAACATCTCTATCTATATCTTATCCTAACAAAGCAAAATCCAATTTATTTAAATCATATCCTATCTAATTTAGGAGATAAATCTGAAATAAATATCTATATAAACCTAATACATCTCCCTTCTATCAGTCATAATTCAAAATTATTTTTAGTCCAATAGAAACTCTAAAATTCGTCATTAGAATTCAGCCCCGCTTTTTAGCAGCAAAAGCAACTTGGAACGACAATATCTTCTAGCTCCTGACTTTGTTTCGCCTTCAGTTTTTTTAAAAGAAGCGTATCGAGGTAAGCTTTCCAGAAAAATATTTTAGTAGACAAAATTTGTTCTGTAGATTTTTATAAAACTGTTTGAGTATCTAGTATCCCAAAAATAAATATGTTTCAGTATTTTCGTGATTTCGGGAGATTTCAGGCATAAAAATGCGATCTGTTTAGTTTTTCGGAAAGATGATACGAAAATCTATACCATATCCTAAATTTTATTAAATAAATCTAGTAGGTACAATATTAATTATAATTAGATAATAGACTATTTTTAGCATCCGGAGATGTTTGTTTGGACCTTAGTTCCTCGACAGCCGTTGTTTCACCTACTTTCCTGTCTGATCTTCGCTACCACAGTGCTCAGGACTCAGGCAAGTATACCTTGCTAATTAACTGTCATATTATTTATTTTTTACATTATTTACTTTATTTCATATTTGTTATTTTTAATGGTTATAAACTGCACGTCCAAGCCATACTTGGGTGCAAGCGACTTTATTAGTCGTTACTTTATTTTATGCATATTAACTTAGTTTTAGCGGACTACCTTCTTGTTGGGGGATATCCTTATAGCTCCTTTGGCCATGACACTCACACTACACGATTTGAGACATTTTGCTAGGGCATGACTTATGGACTGGCCATCTATATTGTCGTGTGACGGATAGATCGTAACTGCTACGATTATGGTATAGAGACTCGAGTAGTTACAAAACTGAATGGGTCATGGACATGACTTGGTCAGTATGGGAAACATTGGGGGAGGACAATCGCTAGTGCGTATGGGAATCCAAACAGGTAAACCACAGTCTCCGGATGGAACTGTTGCGATTTATATTTGTAGATGCCCTCTGACGTTTTAGACGTTACGGACGGATATGGATGATTGGATGCCAGTTACGTACATGTAGCCTAAATCCTACCCATGCGCATGAAAGTTGTCCTCTAAACTGAACATTAGACGGTTAGAATCCCCTTGCATATTTGTGTCTAGGTTAGTCTTTTGTATATTATTTTATTATTTTGACAGTTCATATTAGCATATTCTTTCTGTATCTTGCTACGTCCCTCGGAGGACATGGTTATTTCCCAGGTGTGTGTTCATGTCTTCCGCAGGTATTCTAGCCGGGATCGTAGTCTTCTCCATTTATTCGAAGATGACGTGACTTGGTTCCTCCTTGCTACTTCCACTTAGCCCTTTTTATATATAATGTACTTTTTTTTATAATTTTTGGTTGATAGCGGATGTGTCTCTACCCAACATATTGTACCAAGACAATTCATTATATGATATCTTTTATTCCCTTATTTTGTGGATGAGATTAGTTAGTTGTGGTTTACTGTATTTTACAGCTTATGTATACATACAAGGCCCTGTACTTCGTATGTATACAGCTGGCATGTCTACATACTTAGTCCTACGTATTTTGGGACTGGGGCGTTATATCCCCTCCCCATGGCTGGCCCAAACATTTAGAAAAACCCTCTCTCTCCCTATTTTTTTTTTCCTCTCTCATTTATTATTCCCACATATCCCTCTCTTTCTCTCTCTCTACTTTCTCTCCCAATCTCATTTTTTCCAACAGCAACACTCCTCCTCCTCTTCTTCTTCTTCATCACCAATAGCCCTCATGGCCGAATACCAGCTCCCCATGGCCGACATCCCCTCTCCAGCCCCTTTCTCCTCCTCTTCTTTATCATCATCATCATCTAACACCACCATCCCCATCACCATCCCTACTACTCTACCTCCTTCCTCCATGGTCGAGCCCTTCACCACCACACCATCACCACCACCGTCGGGCAGCCGCGCCGCCCGCGCCATTCGTCTTGACCCACCGCTTGTCGTACAGCAGAAACAGCTGCGACAACCGCAGCAGCAGCACATGGTACCAGCAGCAGTAGCGCGCGCGGCAGCAGCCACTGCCAGCCAACCGTGCGCCGTCGTCTCTGTCGCCGGCGAGCCCCTTAGCCGGGCGCCCCCCCAAACAGTCCCCCATGCCACCGCCCTCCTCCCCGGTACGATGCATAGTCGATTCGTTCGTTTTGCACGGAATCCCGTCGACGTACGCGCGAAAGAAAGTCAGAATGTGCGCCTCGTCGCAGCGAATCCGCGCACATTTTTTGGGAAATTTGACCGTTGGATCGACGAGCTCTTTGCTCCGTCACAATTTCGGTATATAGCTCTTCATTCCTCTCAAGTTTCGTCCGTTAATTTTATCGTTTGATACATTAAAACCGGTCACCAAGTTGACGCTTTAAATTGTGTTATTTTTAGACAGTTTTGTGGAGCCAACTTCGTCGGCTCGTATCTCCTCCTTCGCTGCTCCGTTTGGCGTGCTACTAGTTTCTATGTGCAGCTGGTATAACCCTATTCCTGTCCCTCAAGTTTCGTTTCATTTTGAGCACGTTTGATTGGTTTAATTTGACGCCAAACTTGGCCGTCCGAATTCGTAATTTCCAAGTTGTAAAATTCTATTTTTGAATTCGGGACTCCGAATTTAATTTCTGACACCACCACTAGACTCGGGCATCATTCTGGCATATTTTTATATAAAATTTGTTAGATTTGGAGGACGTGGGCCCTGGCACAGATTTTGGTGCGAAGCGGGCCCCCACAGTCCGAGTTAACGGGTCATTTTGAGATCGGCTCATCGGAATCTAATTCTGGATATACCCTTGAGTTTGTATCGTCATTCTGGACTCGTTGAAATATAATTTGCTGAGTTTTGAGGACATTGGCTCTGGTACGCTTTTTCATGCAAATCGAAATTTTAATATCCTGGTCAACGGACCAATTTGAGATCGGGTCAATGGAATCCAATTATGGATATACCGTTGTGTTCATATCGTCATTCTGGATTCGTATCGTCATTCTGGATTCATGGACATATAATTTGTTAGGTTTAGTGGACTGGTATCCGTGTACATTTTTTGGTGCAAAGCGGGTCCGATACGAACACCATTTTGATCCAAAATCACCTTTTTATCCCTGTGTCCAAATTGGACTTATGGATAGGCTATCCTAGCTGATTTGACCATTCTGGACACGTTGGTGATGTTTGTTTCATCATCCGACAATGTTTGTAGATATTTCTCTGTGTATTAACTTTTATTATAATTTATTCTTATTAAGTTCATATTTCGGAATTAGTACAACGAAACTGAGATCAGTCGATTCCAGTGATCTTACATCGCTGAAATTGATAAGATGATCATGTGGATCACTGTGATAAGATTATTAACCTTACCGTTGATTATCTTATCTCGATTTGCGTATCGTAGGTTTCGATGTACGAATAACGAGGTGCAACTTGATATTTTAATTCTTAGATTAGAGTTGATCCTGTTTGACCAAGATATATGGTATCTTGGTAGGTAATATTAGAAATAGTATGCTTAGGCTAGTTTTGACCTCGGTTGACCAAGTTTGACTGCTTTGACCAAAAGTCAACTATCAGTCAACTCTTGGCCTAGAAATGTCTAGAACTTGACCCAGAGTTGACCAGTTGACCAAAAGTCAACTATTAGTCAACATTAGCCTAGTTTGACTTGGTTTGACTTCCTGTGACCTAGTTTGACCTAGTGTGACTCAGTGTGACCTAGTTTGACCTAGTATGACTCAGTATGACCTAGTTTGACTTAGTTGGACTGAGATTGACCTAGATTACGTAGCTTATACTATATAATCTTGCCTAACACTGTTGAACCCTAATTAGCTTATATATATATCTCATCTTTAGGTTGTGGCATCACTCTGAGCATCGACCCTATTTGACAGCTCAGGACCACAGGCTAGTACATTCTCTGATAGTAGTTCAATGTCTTGATATTTTCTGTATCCGATTTAGTTATAGTATTTTACTTGATTCTCATCACGATGGTACACGGACTAGTATACGCCGAATCCTGGCATGGAATGTGATTCCTGGACTTTCTTGGTATATTGGTAAATTTTCTGTCTTATTTTCTGTACTTGTATAGACATCGATTCCTGAGAGTGAGTAGCTACCCTCTTAGGGAATCCCGTGTCATGATATGCTATGTTCGGATCCATACACTATTAGGGGATGGGGAGTTATTATAGGTTATATGATCAAAGCCACCATGTGTCACTATATTCTTGTGCTTGTGTCACCCTCACTGCACGTAGGGTGTAGCGAGATCTTATTTCTTGTGCCCGTTATCCAGGTTGGCCGGCATGACCCTTTCCAGATATTTTCTTGTGATTGTCTGGCCAAGTGGATAGCATGTCCGATTTTCCAAGCTGATCATATGATGCTATAATATCTCAAGGCATATTTTATATTAACTTTATTACATCATATATCCCTGTTCTATTCTACATTCCTGGATTTATACCATGACATGATATCCAGTTTACATATCCTATTTATATTTATTGTCTTGATATTTCATCTTGTATTCCATTATGATTGTCTCTTATAGCATTTGTCAATACTATGAAACTGTTGTTGGAGGTGTACTTGCTCATTTTTCTGACAGGATAACTGTTGATGTTTACAGAGGACATGTTAGCTGATTGCTCTAACTTTTACAGATATGGCCAGGATAGAGTTTGATGAGACATTACCCCTGGAGCCTGTAGATGATATAGCCCATGTTTAGACTGTTAGATAGGTTTGTCTGGACTACGATCCAGCTAGTGTTTTCAGACTGTAGTTTTTATATTATATTTTGAGTTTCTGTGATGTGTTTATATCTCTGAGCTTGTGTTGGATCTCAAACTCCTTTCCAGTTTTCCTTTCTATTATATTTACATTACGTGCTATCTATCCTAGTTTGTCTTGTGTTTGAGTTATGCCATATTATACCTCCGTACGGAGATGACATGTACCCTTATATTTTGTCTAGTTGTATTATTTATAGACGACCTATACAGCATTCTACCGTCGATTCTGTGGCATAGGCTGGTCGTAACCACGTACTCGTGCCCGTAATCAGGGTGCAGGTCGTAACACGTTTTTAGGGTGGCCCATGCAGGTCAGAGTCGCAACTAGTACGATTTTGTAGTGGTGCTTGACTTAGATCGCTGCTACGAGCTTGCTATTAGGATATAAGTTCTAGGTTATGATAGGAGTTGCTCAATCACAGTTAGGAACACTTGATAGATTCCAGCGATAACCCCTGAGAATCTTATTTTGAATGAGTCTATTTCCACTTGCTTTCGTTCGTACTGAATCTTGAATATCTACTAGTTATCAAACCTTATTCTAGGTTGAGTCTATGGACCCCTGAGAGAAGTAGGAAGTAGAAGTTGAACCAATAGCCATTTTGTTGGGATTTGCTCTAGACTATATTTAAGGAATTTTGAATTTTGAGCTAGATAATATCTTTGGGATAATCCTTGTAAATTTTTTCCTAAACCCTATCTCGAAATCTGTTCCCGCTTGCATCCATTTACACTTCTTTGATTTGTTGTTGATTTTGATTCCTGATGTTCGTTGTTGACTTTGATCTTGCATCGAGATAAATTTTGTGGATTGAATTAAGGTATATCCTGATAAGGTAAATGTATGCTTTATTTATGGAGTTTAGAATTTATCGCCGTCATACTAGCTTGCATGACAAGGACATAGAGCCTGGTTTTAGATATGATTATCCTAGTTATGGAATTTGGATTTTCTTACAGCCATACCGGTTGGCGTGGTAAGAATTCTAGATGACATGATTTTATGGTGTATGTCTTAGTTATGGACTCTATCATTTATTGCAGCTATGCTTACTGACGTGTGAAAATTCTGGCAACATAATTTCAGGAAGACGTGTATGGCTATCAGATTATATCTTAAATCGGATCAATTTGTTATGACCGGATGAGCAAGAACAAATTATTATCATCATTCTTCCCCATCTTGGTTAACTCTGTCTACCTACAGCCACGATTAAGATTTTCTCAACATGATTGGTTGTGTTCCATCTTTCCTATGGTTTGACTAAACACTTCTTCGTTAACATCTTGGGTAATTCTTCATGTCCTTTCCGATAATTGTTGGAAGTGCCTCATGGGTTGATTCAGGAAAGATCCGAAAAGTATATTTATTCTTGTATCACGGAATCGGGAGTTTGCATCCAGAGAAATACTGGCGAGGTATGACTTCAGATAATGGCATCTTGGTCAAATATGTTTCTCGAATTCTACTTTGGATCACTCCCTAAGCATTTTGACTAGTATTTTCTCCTTTATTTTATAAAAGTTGTTTGGAAATATTTTACGAATTTGGTCAAGTTAAGTGCAGGAACCTATATTATCTAGCGTGGCGACTATGCACTGCAGCCATCCGTCGTATTATGGAACAAGAAAGTTAATCGCAGCCAGATGCACACTAGCGCGATAGTAACTTCATGTGACATAATTACGGAGGTATATGGTTCTTGAGTTTTACTTCGACTACGTCTTATGCATCTCGTTTGGCCTCATACAATTCTTGGAAATATTTCGACAATCTTTCCTGTCTTTTTTAACCCTTAACTTGTCTGAATACTGATATAAATTGCTCGACCAAGTCTTAGGCCTTCCTTCTATTAAATTGATGACTGAAATAGCCAAACCTTGTTAACAGATTATGTAGTGTAACTATAATATGTTAATGTGTGATTGTGATGAGTATATTTTTCCTGGGGATTTATTAGATTAAGCTTATAGGACAGATATGTGCGACTGACTATAGTGGACTTAGAAACCATTAAGAATGATTAGTTTGATAGTATAGATTGATTATAGGGTATCTTAGATGGAGTAATGAGTATTGTATTGTTGTGACTACGGATTAAGGATTAGAATCTTGTGCCTAGGTTCGAGGGTTGAACATTGTAAGACTTTGATGACCAAGTGATTATTGGTTATCTACAACCATTTACTTATGATTGGAGGATAGATCGATATATGGAATGAAATAGAAGGAGATAACACTACGTGCAAGATCGGAAGATAGCAGGAACAAAACAAGGATATATGTACATAAGTAATAAATAAATCGGTAAATGAATCAAGAGTTTGAATTTGAGGGTTTATATTCAGGATTCTTGAGTAAAAAGAGAGAAGGCTCAATGCCAAGAATAGGTTTTGAATGTATTATTTCAAGGAGCTTGTGATTAATAGGATAAAGATACTTAGGATGGGATAAGGAAACAAACAAATTGCTATTGAGATTATAATTTTGGTTGATGGCCAAGTATCTCGAGGATGACCTATATTTTAGAGTATATGTAAAGGTTCTTGTTGATATGAAGATTCTAAGGGGTAAAATGACATAGTTTTAAATGAAATAAATTTGTTGAACCTGAACCAAAATATCTGTAGAGAGAAACAACATAGATGATCACAAGGGTAGAAGAGTGGATACTGTAGCCATAGCAGTTGCATGTTTTAGCTTGACCTATTGGATGATTTTAATTTCAAGGACAAAATTTTTATAAGGTGCGTAGGATGTAAGCCCCCTAAATTTAGGGCTTATTTTTTTCAATTTTATAAATCAATTATTTGTAATAGATATTATTATTTGATTATTATTTGATTTAATATTCTTTTTCGTGACTTTGACTTCTGGAGCGTCAGAGATGCCAATCTCTGGAAACTCTCTTCATTAGTGTGTACTAGACAAGATTACCTTCATGTTGATATATCATATCCTATCCAAACTTGTTCTATTGTACTCTTTTTGCTTCACACAACTTTGGATCAATTTAGACTATTTGATCATTAAATAATATTAATTGATTTTTTTACTTTTATCTTTGATCATCATATGCACGTTACTGTGACTTTTAATTTATGAGCACATGACTAGTCATTTTCTTGAAACCAACTTCTTATGTATGATCTACTCGAGACACCCTACACCCATGACCTTCGTGTCCCACTCAGACACACCATTTTGTGCTTCATTTGTTTTGCACAACTTTTGGGTCAATTTAGGCCAATTAATTATCCACCGTAAAATGTGACCTGACTTCCAATTTAATTTCGGGACCCGACATCGATCCAACATAGTCGACCCAAAATATGTTTATGGCCCACATGAAGCCTACTACCCACCTGATACTTGTGTCCCATTTAATTGATCCCCCGCATGCTACTTATTTATCCATGATCATAAATACCTAAAAAATTAAACCATTTATTGTACCAAGTCCGTTTAGACCGACCCGGCTCAGCCGAACCCAACCCAAGCTTCATGTTACCCCCTCATGGACACCTACACCCTCCTTTTCCTATAAATATCAAACAATTAGTCTACCTATTTTTTAAATATTTAATGTACACTCCATTGATTTAATTTTTTAGTTATAAACCCAATCCCCATTTAAATCCTAACCATAACATCATCCGAACCACACAATTTCCTACACAAACTCACACACACCCTCCCTCCCTATGGCCGGCCCTATCATTTAGAAAATCCCCCTCTCTCTATTTTTTCCCTCTCTTATTTATTATTTCCAAATATCCCTCTCTTTCTCTCTCTATTTTCTCTCCCACTCTCATTTTTTCCAACAGCAACACTCCTCCTCCTATTCTCCTTCTTCGTCACCAATAGCCCCCATGGCCGAACACCAGCTCCCATGGCCGACATCCCCTCTCCAACCCCTTTCTCCTCCTTTTCTTCATCATCATCATCATCTAACAACACCATCCCTACTACTCCACCTCCTTCCTCCATGGCCGAGCCCTTCACCACCACACCATCACCACCATCATCGGGCAGCCATGTTGCCCACGCCACTTGCCGTGCCCCTGCCATACAGTAGTAGCAGCTATGACAACTACAGCAGCAGCGCATGGTACCAGCAGCAATAGCCCACGCGACAACAGCCACTGCCGGCCAATCGCGCGCCGCCGCGGCCGCCTCCTCCACCGGCAAGCCTCCCCTTGGCTGGGCGCACCCTCGAGCAGGCCCCCAGGCCACTGGCCTCCTCTCTGGTGCAATGTATAGTCGATTCGTACATTTTGTACGGAATCCCGTCGACGCGCATGCGAACGAAAGTCAGAATGTATACCTCGTCGCAGCAACTTTGCGCACATTTTTCGGGAAATCCGACCGTTGGATCGACAAACTCTTTGCTCCATCACAATCTCAGTATATAGCTCTTCACTACCCTCAAGTTTCGTCCGTTAATTTTATTGTTTGATACATCAAAATCGGCCACCAAGTTGACGTTTTAAATTGTGTTATTTTTGAACAGTTTTGCGGAGCCAACTTCGTCGGCTCATTTCTCCTTCGCAACTCCGTTTGGCGTGCTACTGGTTCCTACATGCAGCTGGTATAACCCTCTTTCTGTCCCTCAAGTTTTGTTTCATTGTGAGCACGTTTGATTGGTTGAATTCGACGCCAAAGTTGGCAGTCCGAATTCATAATTTCCAAGTTGTAAAATTCTATTTTTGAACCCGGACTCCGGATTCAATTTCTGACACCACCAATAGACTCGTGGAATCGATCTGGCATGTTTTGATACAAAGTTTGTTAGATTTGGAGGACGTGGGCCCTGGCACGCATTTCGGTACGAAACGGGCCCCACAGTCCGAGTCAACGAGTCATTTTGAGATCGGCTCATCGGAATCCAATTTCGGATATGCCGTTGAGTTTGTATCATCATTCTGGACTCGTTGACATATAATTTGCTGAGTTTTGAGGACATTGGCTCTGGTATGCTTTTCCGTACAAATCGAAATTTTAATGTCCTGGTCAACGGACCAATTTGAGATCGGGTCAACGGAATCCAATTCTGGATATACTATTGGGTTCGTATCGTCATTCTGTATTCGAGGACATATAATTTGTTAGGTTCAGTAGACTGGTATCTTTGTACGTTTTTCGGTGCAATGCGGGTCCGATACGACACCGTTTTGACCCGAATTTACCTTTTTATTCCTGTATCCAAATTGGACTTGTGGATAGGCTATCCTAGCTGATTTGACTATTCTGGACACGTTGGTGATGTTTGTTTCATCATCCGACAATGTTTATAAATATTTCTATGTGTATTAACCTTTATTATAATTTATTCTTATTAAGTTCATATTTCGAAATTAGTACAATAAAACTGAGATCGGTCGATTCCAGTGATCTCACATCGCTGAAATTGACAAGATGATCATGTGGATCACTGTGATAAGATTATTAACCTTACCGTTGATTATCTTATCTTGATTTGTGTGTCGTAGGTTTTGATGTACGAATAACGAGGTACAACTTGATATTTTAATTCTTAGATTAGAGTTGATCCTGTTTGACCAAGATATATGGTATCTTGGTAGGTAATATTAGAAATAGTATACTTAGGCTAGTTTTGACCTCGGTTGACCAAATTTGACTGCTTTGACCAAAAGTCAACTATCAATCAACTCTTGGCCTAAAAATGTCTAGAACTTGACCCAGAGTTGACCAGTTGACCAAAAGTCAACTATTAGTCAACATTAGCCTAGTTTGACTTGGTTTGACTTTCTGTGACCTAGTTTGACCTAGTGTGACTCAGTGTGACCTAGTTTGACCTAGTGTGACTCAGTGTGACCTAGTTTGACTTAGTTGGACTGAGATTGACCTAGATTACGTAGCTTATACTATATAATCTTGCCTAACACTGTTGAACCCTAATTAGCTTATATATATCTCATCTTTAGGTTGTGGCATTACTCTGAGCATCGACCCCATTTGACAGCTCAGGACCGCAGGCGAGTACATTCTCTGATAGTAGTTCCTTGTCTTAATATTTTCTGTATCCGATTCAGTTATAGTATTTTACTTGATTCTCATTACGATGGTACACGGACTAGTATACGCCGAATCCTGGCATGGAATGTTATTCCTGGACTTTCTTGGTATATTGGTAAATTTCCTGTCTTATTTTCTGTACTTGTATAGACATCGATTCCTGAGAGGGAGTAGCTACCCTCTTAGGGAATCCCGTGTCATGACATGCTATGTCCGGATCCATATACTATTAGGGGATGGGGAGTTATTATAGGTTATGTGATCAAAGCCACCATGTCACTATATTCTTGTGCTTGCATCACCCTCACTGCACGTAGGGTGTAGCGAGTTCTTATTTCTTGTGCTCGTTATCCAGGTTGGCCGGCATGACCCTTTTCAGAAATTTTTTTGTGATTGTCGGGCCAAGTGGATAGCCTGTCCGATTTTCTAAGCTGATCACATAATGCTATAATATCTCAAGGCACATTTTACATTTACTTTATTACATCATATATCCCTGTTCTATTCTACATTCCTGGATTTATACCATGACATGATATCCAGTTTACATATCCTGTTTATATTTCCTGTCTTGATATTTTATCTTGTATTCCATTATGATTGTCTCTTATAGCATTTGTCAATACTATAAAACTATTTTTGGAGGTGTACTTGCTCATTTTCCTAACAGGATAACTGTTGATATTTACAGAGGACATATTAGTTGATTGCTCTACCTTTTACGGGTATGGCCAGGATAGAGTTTGATGAGGCATTACCCCTGGAGCCCGTAGATGATATAGCTCCTATTTAGACTATTAGATAGGTTTGCCTGGACTACGATCCAGCTAGTATTTTTAGACTATAGTTTTTATATTATATTTTGAGTTTCTGTGATGTGTTTATATCTCTGAGCTTGTGTTGGATCTCGAACTCCTTTCCAGTTTTTCTTTCTATCATATTTTCTTTGCGTTCTATCTATCCTAGTTTGTCTTGTGTTTGAGTTATGCCATATTATACCTCCGTGCGGAGATGACAGGTACCCTTATATTTTGTCTAGTTGTAGTATTTATAGACGCTACCGTTGATTCTGTGGCGTAGGCTGGACGTAACCACGTACTCGTGCCCCTAATCAAGGTGCGGGTCGTGACAATCATACATTTTTCCAGGAGTTTATAAAAATTCACTAATATTTTGAATAAGTTTATTATGATATATGGGGACCTGCTCCCATCCGATCTATGAGTGATTTTCTCTACTACGTGAGCTTTATTGATGATTACACACATTATACTTAGGTCTATCTAATGTGTCATCATTCATAACTCCTTACCATTTATAGGATGTTTACTACTATGATTCATACTCAATACAATGCTAGGATTAAAACTTTTTGTTCAGATTGTGCTTGTGAGTATCTCTCGCTTCAGCGAGATCAATCTTACAATCTTATGACACACCTTTTCAGCAGTCTTGATCTTACACACATAAGGAGAATGGGGTAGCCGAGCGCAAACATTGCCATATTCTTTTTACTGCACATTCTCTCTAGTTATCATCTTCTGTTCCTCAGAAGTTCTGGGTAGAGGCCATTCTTACCTCTATTAATCTTATCATTTATTAATTCTTTTGTTTGTCTGGTCGGACACCGCATGAAAGTCTTTTTCGTGTCCTCCAAATTTTAGTATGCTTCACACTTTTGGGTGCACTTGTTTTGTCTTCTTCAAATACTAAACACACAAAACTGACAGCTCGATCAGCCAGTATGTCTTACGAGTATAAAGGATACCGTTGTTATGATCTCTTGGCTCATCGTCTTCGTCTATCTCGCCATGTCGCCTTTCTAGAGGACTCTCCTTGTTTTATTGTCCCATATTCGGATGTTCATTTACCCTCATCTCCAACGTCTAATGTGTCTATTGATCATACTCCTTTGCTCCCCTCTCATGGTACAGCTCATCTTACAATGACTCCGTCGTTGCCTCATGAGGATCCTCTACATATTTCACAAGCCTTCGCTATACCATCATCTCCACTATCTACGCCTGCACCACAACTTCTCTATCAGTCCCAACATACTCATCAACCTCCCGTACATTTTACTTCCGACTGTCCCGATCTACCAGACAAGTTCGATTTTACTATTTAGTGTCATATTTTCCACAGTTTCATTCTTTTCTTCTATTCCTACTACACGAGAGCCCAGTTCTTATCAAGAGGCTGTTCAGTACCCTGAGTGGCAGGAGGCTATGGAAGAGGAGTTAGAGTATTTCAACAGAAAGGTACTTGGGATGTCGTTCCACTTCCAGACGGAGTCAAGCCTATTAGTTGCAAATGGGCCTTCAAGGTCAAGTATCGACCTGATGGGTCCATTGAAGTTCTGGGTAGAGGCCATTCTTACCTCTATTAATCTTATTATTTATTAATTCTTTTGTTTGTCTGGTCGGACACCGCATGAAAGTCTTTTTCGTGTCCTCCAAATTTTAGTATGCTTCACACTTTTGGGTGCACTTGTTTTGTCTTCTTCAAATACTAAACACACAAAACTGACAGCTCGATCAGCCAGTATGTCTTACGAGTATAAAGGATACCGTTGTTATGATCTCTTGGCTCATCGTCTTCGTCTATCTCGCCATGTCGCCTTTCTAGAGGACTCTCCTTGTTTTATTGTCCCATATTCGGATGTTCATTTACCCTCATCTCCAACGTCTAATGTGTCCATTGATCATACTCCTTTGCTCCCCTCTTATGGTACAGCTCATCTTACAATGACTCCGTCGTTGCCTCATGAGGATCCTCTACATATTTCACAAGCCTTCGCTATACCATCATCTCCACTATCTACGCCTGCACCACAACTTCTCTATCAGTCCCAACATACTCATCAACCTCCCGTACATTTTACTTCCGATTGTCCCGATCTACCAGACAAGTTCGATTTTACTATTTAGTGTCATATTTTCCACAGTTTCATTCTTTTCTTCTATTCCTACTACACGAGAGCCCAGTTCTTATCAAGAGGCTGTTCAGTACCCTGAGTGGCAGGAGGCTATGGAAGAGGAGTTAGAGTATTTCAACAGAAAGGTACTTGGGATGTCGTTCCACTTCCAGACAGAGTCAAGCCTATTAGTTGCAAATGGGCCTTCAAGGTCAAGTATCGACCTGATGGGTCCATTGAGCAACACAAAGCTTGCCATGTTGCCCAAGGTTTTATACAAGAGCATGAGATTGACTATTATGAGACCTTTGCCTCAGTTGCTCAGATGACCACAGTTGTACATTACTAGCTGTTGATGCCGCTCATTAGTGGCCAATCTTTCAGATAGATGTGAAGAATGTATTTTTCATGGTGCTTTATCCGATGTTATCTATATGGAGCCTCCTCCAGGTTTTTCTACTCTGTCGGGACATTTTTGTCGCCTTCGTCATGCTATCTATGGTCTCAAACAAGCTTCTCGAGGTTGGTTTGAGAATTTTAGACGAGCTATTTGTAAGACAGGATTTCAGTGGTGTTCTCATGATCATTATTTGTTTGTGTGATCGTCACCATAAGGGCGAGTTCTTCTTTTACTCTATGTGGATGATATGATTCTGATTAGCGACGATTCAGCTGGGATTGCACCTACTCAGAAGTACCTTCATCAGTTGTATCAAATGAAGGACCTTGGTTATCTTTCCTATTTTTTTGGACTTGATATTGTATAAGGAAAGAGAGGGAAACTTATTTCTCATCAAAAATATAATTCAAAGATTATTTCATCTGCTGGTCTATCGGATAGTCGGACAGCCAATACTCCTTTGGAGCTTCATGTGAAGCTTCGTCCTACAGATGGTGAACCTCTCACAGATCATACTCACTACAAACGGCTAATTCGTCAACTTGTGTATCTCTATTTGATTAGGCCAGATATTTTTCATACAGTTAGTATTATTAGCAAATTCGTTTTCACGCCTCGATCAGCTCACCATGGTGCATTAATTCAAATTCTCTGATATCTTCAGGGTTCCATTGCATGCTCATTATTTATTTCTTCTACGTCTACTCTAGAGCTTCGAGCATTTTCTAATGCAGATTAGACAAGAGATATGACCACCAAGCGGTCTACTACATGATTATGTTTGTTTTTTAGAGATTCGTTGATCTCATGGCGAAGTAAGAAACAAGACATTGTTCCATATTCTTCTTCTGTGGCAGAGTACAGAGCTATGGCTGCCACTACCCAGGAGATCATCCATGTGCGTCGAATTCTCAATGATATGGATATTGTTGTTACACGATCTATGATGCTTCACTGTGACAACAAGAGTGGTATACATATTGTAAACTATCCGATTTTCAAGAACGAACATAGCATATTGAGATTGTTTATCACTTTGTTCATGAGCACTTTTTGGAATGAACTATTTTTTACCATGTATGACTTACATTGATCATTTGACAGATTTCTTTACAAAGTCACATCCGATGCGCCATGATTTCAATTTCTATTGGACAAACTCATGTTGTTTGGCTCATCATGAGTTTGAAGGGGGTATTAAGATTACAGTTTTAGGATTAGATTATTTTCCTATTCGGATTCAGTAGATTATATTTCTTATCCTATTCGGATTTAGATTCTTATCTCCTGTATAGATATGGATCCGTTCTTCCTATATATATATTCATAGTTGTATGGTTTTTATATATCATTCATTAAAAAAATCAATATTGTTAATTTATTTTAGGTACCCGTACAAAGATCCACGTACTACCCCCACGCAGAAACCAAACCACTACCAAAATAAGTCATTTTGGCGATGAGATTAGCGATGTCATTAAAACACATCGCTAATTATGTTGCATTTAGCGATGAAACAAAAAGACGTCGCTTAACGTCACTATTAGTGACTTTCAGCGATAGTTAGCTACGTGCGTTATTATTGGGAAAGCAAACGTCGCGGCTCAGTCGGAGAACGTCGCTTTTTTTTTAAAAACAACAACGTTTAGCGACGCATAACAAAAAGTGTCGCCAAAATTTTAGTAGACAACAACGTTTAGCGACGTCACTTGACATTGCTAAATTATTTCATATAGGGTTTGCTGGCCGATCGACTTTTCATTTTCTCTCCCCCAAAATTTTCAATTTCGTGCCTCATCCCAAAATTTCTCTCTCCCGCCCCCTCTCGACTCTGGCGGCCCCCTCCCCCCGGCGACCCCCTTTCCCTTCGACCCTCTCGTACGTCTTCTTCCTCATGTTCCGCTCTTGACTTCGGCTCCCTGCGATCCCCTGCCTCCTGTGCTGCTCTCGACTCCGGCGCCCCTCCCCCCGACGACCCCCATCGCCCTCGTCCCTCTCGTCTCCTTTCCCGCAGGCTCAGGTAACCCTAACCCTAACTCCCTCTTGCTGATACGACACTGACACACTCCTCTTGTTGACACTGACACGGTCATGACACTGTCACTGACACTGACACTGACACTCATCGTGTGTAGGTTAGACATTGCCACGATGACAACACTATCACTGACACTGACACTCCTTTTGCTGACATGATACGACACACTCTCATACATATATCAGTCCTATATAGGACATAAATTTGTATCTACTATATATGGGCCATCTATGTCAGTGAAATAACTTAAGGAAGGCCACTCACTAATGTGTAGCTTGGCTTGGCTTAGGGATGTTGTTTTAGGCCAGTGGGTTATGGGCAGCGTAGCCAAGAAGAGTGAGGGCCATGATGGCCTGCACTTAGGCTGGACTGATGGAAAGTTTGAGCCATTAGCCTATGTGTGCCATGAGATGTAAGAGGATTATGAATTAGAAATTTTTTTATCCCTAATTAATCTGACAGTAGATTAGAGGAGATAGGCTCAAGCATGAAGGGCATTATATAGGTAAGTGAAGAAGGGAAGAAGTGTAGGGCCATATTAAGTTGGTAACTAACTATAATGAAGTGAAGTGGGAGTGTGGCCTTGGCCTTAGGTTATTGTGAGTGGATCAGTTGAGAGGGGAAAATATGAAGAGTGAAATGGAAGAAAGGACGGGGCAGGAGAAGGCCATAGGCTACCTGTACACTGTGTATCTATCTATCTTTGTGTGAGTCCTAGAATACATAAGTACACATGACAACACCTAAGTGTATATTGTAGTACCTAGAGTGTACTGTCAAGACATATTTCAAGATACTAGATATTTAGGTAAGTGCTAGCCAGGTATCACCAAGTATTTCATGTTAAGTGCTAGCTTGGACACTCTGAGGTCAAGTTTTCCTCGTGCGCTCACAAGGAACACATGATGACAGAGATATCATTATCTTTTATGTTACGTGTCTGTGTTAGCCTGAAATCAAGTATCCATGTGAGCCCTTATCTGGAAATTAAATTTACTTATGCAAGCCTTTTGGGGCTATCAGAGTTCTAGATTTTTTTGAAAATCTAGTGTAATGCTGATTGCCTCAAAAGTCTTGCATAAGTAAGAGTGTATAGAGTGAGTATCCTAGTAGTATATCGTAGTACCTAGCGTGTATTGAGTGAGTATCATAGAGTGTATAGAGTGAGTACCTAGAGTGTATATCGTAGTACCTAGCGTGTATAGAGGGAGTACCCTAGTAGTATATAAGATATTTTAGAAATTGGATAATTGTCAAGGTAAGTTTAGGGTTTAATTGAAAGTATCTAGAGTGTATCCTTCCTACTTCCCTTCTTCTCATTCGGGTCATATGGTCTTCTATTCCGTATCATATGATATCCACCTCAACCAAGGCCTAGAGAAGTGTAAAAATATTAATATTAACCAAGGTTCACAGTATCGATATCGGAATCGGCATCATTTATGGTTGATACCATGAATCTCATGGCTTCCTCTACCAGAACAAAATGTAAAACTAAACGTGAAGTAGAGCTTTATATTCAAAACATCAGAAGTAAAAAGATTTCGATTGGTGGTGGGACAAGCCAGAATCATTTGACGGAGAATCCTAGCTCGTCCCACCACCAATCCTTTGACAGAGAATCCTCCGTCAAAGGATTCTGGCTTTCTCTACCACCAATCGAAAACTTTTTACTTCTCATACCGATACCGATACTGTGAACCTTTGTTAATATTAATATTTTTAAACTTCTCTAGACTTTGGTTGAGGTAGATATCATATGATGCAGAATACGAGGCTGAGAGAATCGAATAAGAAGCAGAAAAGTAAAGGGGGTCAGAGAGAGGGCCTTCTTGTTGAACACGTGGCGACACTCATTTAATACTCATGTTTTTATGCATCCATTTGGAATATACTTGAATAATGTGTATCCATCTTTGCAGAAGTATTATCAAATGAATATGAATTACTATCTGCGACATCGTTCGTAGATATACAATCGTCATCCTGATGACATACGGTATACGGGATGAATTTATACAGGAGGTATAGCAGTTCCTGCAGTTCGCCAAGGCATTCCCTCAGTACATGGACCGTACCAAAATTAAGTATCCATGTGTGAGATATCGCAACATAAAATATCATCCAGAAGTGGACGTGACATATCATTTGTACTCAAGAGATTTGATACCAAATTACTATCAGTAGACCTCGCACGGAGAACTTGTGCCTTTAGCATCGGAGCTGGAGCCTAATTTGTCGTATATGGATGTCCATGACCATGCTGGTTACGACAAAGGGTGGGTGAACATAGTTTTTGATGCTGCGGAGCCTAGTTTCGATCCGGACAATCATGATGCGGCTGAGGAGGTACCGAATGCCGATGCTGCAAAGTTCATAGAGTTATTGGAGAATGCAAAGACTCATTTGTATCCTAGTTTTAAGGATCATTCACCATTGGAGGTGGTTACAAGACTCCTGAGCATCAATTCTGATTTTAACATGTCTTAAGAATGCTACAAATGAATCATCGAGTTGATTATAGAGATCTTGCCGGAGGTTGCAAAGTTACCTACAAACTTCTACCGATCTATGAGGATGGTGATATCTCTCTGGATAGGATACGAGAAAATTGATGTATGTCACAACCGGTACATGTTGTACTACAAAGATGATAAGGATGAAGACGCGTGTAGATTTTATGGTGCTGATCTCTACAAGGCAACAAGTTTAAGTAGGACTCCCGGTGCAAGAAAGTCGACCGATTCGATGCACTACTCGCCTTTGATGCCATGATTGCAGAGGTTGTTTATGGTGAAGGAGACTGCCGAAAACATGAGTTGGCACAGGCAAAAACAGATCGATAGATTTTTGGATTATCCATCCGATGGAGAAGCATGGAAGCACTTTGATCGAGAGTATCCAGATTTTACTTATGATCCGCGTAATGTAAGATTGGGGCTATCCTCTGACGGTTTTATCCCGTTCGGACTTTCGGGTTCCCAATATTCGTGTTGGCTAGTGATTGTTACTCCGTACAACCTACTGCCATGGATGTGTATAAAGACTCCTTACATGTTCCTAACCGTTATCATTCTGGGTCTGAACAATTCGAAGAGGATTATCGATGTGTACTTACAGCCGTTCATAGATGAATTGAATCAACTGTGGGAAGTAGGAGCCAACACATATGATGTTTCCAGAAAGCATAACTTTCAGATGAGGGCCGTACTCTTGCAGTGCGCATTCTCCACATCCCCCATAGGAGTCGGTCCGAGTGGAGGAACTCTGTTGCCAGCTTACTGAGCTGCAGGATGAGCTATTGTAGAGGATTGCAGGGCATCAGACGGACGATGCGGCGCTCACCGTAAGATTTGATATGCTCGAGCGCACCATTAGGAAGTCGGGCGAGAGGACAGATCGTGCCATTCATGCAGTACATGAGAGGGCAGATCTTGTTGTTCATGCGTTATAGGGGTCACAAATAACCATTGGCGATCAGGTTTTGAGGCTGGCGGCTCTTATGGATTCTACCAACTCCAGACTGCTAGCCATGGAGCAGACACTTCCTGGTCATGCATCGGCATCCATACCGACTGTAGCGGTTCTACTACCTCCTCTTCCTTCAACTGAAGAGTCGTCATCGGTGATGCTGACTCCGGAGCAGTATAGGTTCATGGTGTCCCAGATGCAGTGACTACCTCCTCCTCCTCCTGACCAGGCGTAGTCCTTTATTGGACTTAATTTCATTTGTTGTGTTGCTGACCCATTGTTGGGTCTTTATGTATTTATTTTATACATTTAGTGACAGTTTGTGTTATGTTGAACATTATCGGACAAATAATTTTTATAGTCATTTGGTAGTGGATTTGTTTCCACCTGGCTATTTTCTGTTTTTCTGATCATTTGATTCTATCTATTTGATTATTGGTAGTGTATTTTTATCATTTGTCTCTATATTGGTTTACCCGTGTTGAGTGTTCCACCGAAGGGGTCAGCGAACCCAGAAAATTCTTCAGAGGGTTGTTCCGGATCAATTATTTGCAAACTGTCATTTTAAATGCAGGTACAATGTTATATAATATAACTATCATTGATATAAAAAGCGTACAAATTCCTGATTTTTTAAGAATTTAGCGATGTTTAGCGACGTCAGCCTATGTCGCTAAGGTGTATCAGAACGTCGCTAACCTAAAAAAAGTATGTCACAGAACATCGCTAAGGGGTATCAGAACGTCGCTACTAAGCTGACGTGGCAAATTGGACATGTCAGCAACATAAGTAACACAACGTCACTAATAACGTCGCTATGTACGTATGCACAACGTCGCTAGCCTGTGTCGGGGAAGTTGCTGATTGTCGTAGGACACCGCTAAAAAAAGTGACGTGGCAAACCCATATTTTCAGATTTAACGTCACTAAACGTCGCGGATTGCGTTGCGAAAGGTTGAACTGCCAGCGACAATTAGCAACGAATTATTACGTCGCTAATTAGCAACGTCGCTAGTAGGATAAAGTGCTAGCGACGTTATGCGTCGTAAACATACGTCGCTACAGCGACGAACAACGACGTATTCTTTGTTAGCGACCATGTATTACGAGACTAAGAACATAAGTCGCTAAATACGTCGGTAAAAAGAGATTTTTTTTTAATGTTTAGCGACGTCTTCTTTCGTCCTAAACTGACTTATTCTGGTAGTGAACAATAACATAATATTAGACTACTAGCTAAATAAGTTATTTGTTTCTATGGTTCAATTCCCATATCACCAATTCGTGCTCCTTAACTAATTTACAATTTCCTAAACTTCCTTAGGGTTAGAAAAAACTCCTCCAAAAAATATGGGAAAATATATGAAGCATGCTATCAACCTATTAATATAATAGAGAATTTGTTAAACCACAATACTTTTTTAGGGTTTTATGCCCTAGAAATTATTTAGTGAATTTCAGCCTAAAGGACTAACATTCGTAGGTAAATCATAAAAAATTCAAAACATAATATTTAGTTCTAATTTTTTTCCTAGAGTCCCATCATGGTTATTTGAATGATGAAAAAAACTCAAGTGAAAAGAGTTCCTGGTGTTCCAGTTACAAGCCCGACAAGTTGACCTAATTCTTGCGATGAGTCCAGTAGTCACTACAAAAAAGTAGGCTTTTGGGACAACACTATTAGAAACGCTAGTCGAAACGTCCTAAATATTTAGTTTTTGGGATGACTATGTTTTTCATAACAAAAAATAGTATTATTTGGGACAGGTTGAAAAATAAATCTTTTTTTATGACTATTAATTTTTCAGTCCTAAATAATTCCTAGGACTGTCCCAAATAATGTCGGCGGGAATGCCAAATATTTTGCGGCTCATTATTATATTTGTTTGAAAAAAAAATTCCTCTTTTATTTTTTGCCCTACCCATTGGATCCCTGACTAGAAATCCCCACCATTGAAAAAAAAGCCCTTGTTCTAACCCTACATTCACAAAAACCCTCCTTTTCTTGTGGTACCCCGGTCTCTCTCTCAATTTGAGATTTCATCCGATAGCAAACCTAGAATCTGCACCTGGATCTTACGTGCCAATGGTGAAGGTCGACGACCACAAGTCGTCGGTGCTCCGACTGACTATCCTCTCCCGGCTCGTCGTTTCAGTGCTCCGACTAACCATGATTTTGTGAATCATCTATTTTATTTGTTTATTTTTTATTGTATTTTGTAAATCGGCTCCGGGAAGTGATGTCGACGATTCCAAGTAAGGTTTTCAATTCCTTTATGATTCTATTTTTTTATTAATTTGTGAATTATTTGGTTGTGGTTCAGCGATCGGGTTCAGTATGGAGATGGTGCAGTACAACGACATCAAGTTCCAAGTTTGGGATCTCGGTATGCTCCAGATTTTTATTTCTTCAACTTGTCCTTATTTTTTCATTTTTTAATTTTATTTTAGGATTTAGTCGAATCAGGGATTGAATATATCTGTATATATGGATTCTTATACATCCAATTTTTTAAGCTATAATTAGGTCGAAACTTCTAGAGGAGATGGATGTTAAAAATATAAACAAAATCCTAAAGTTATCCTTTGGGCTAAAATCTCCAGACCATAAATAGGCATCAATTTAGGTGTTATTTATTAATTATTTAATTCCCTTAATCATCTAGCTAGCTCACAGTTCTATTAAGATTGTAGATCCTATTTGGGTTGCCCAAACTTTGGGTTTTATCTCCTACTAAGGTAATTTGACAAAACAAGTGCCTTTGTTATAAGTGAATAATTACTAAAACTACTACCATCCAACAAATGAACGTTAAGGAAGGAATCACAATTTAAGTGTATAACCACAAATCATATATACCATGCGATGTTGCTATCATTTTTTTGATTCATATAAAATGAAATATTATTACTGTAAGTAATATAAAATGGGCTATACGGAAATCTTTTCTCTGGAAAAATTTAAAAACAATCTTAAATCAGGACTAGTTTCACAAGCATCCTAATAATGACAGCCTACATTTTGAGCTCTGAACTTAAAGTGGCATGCACATGTATTTTTTATTTATATATTGGTAAGCCTACATGGTTGCTGTTAATTGACTTTGCTTATGTCATGAATATCCCTAGCATAGTAGCATGTATCAATAAGTCTGCATGTACTACTTTTAGTGGGTTGCCACTCATTTTCAAATCTTTAGCTTAATGTGTCATAAGATACTCTTTAGAATCTGTTCTGTTTACTTAAGAATTTTTTTGATACAGTTTTATACTTTGGGAAAAATCATGATGAAAAGTATGTCGTATTTGTGAAGTTATAAAATATGTATAAACAAGTTTGCATGTACTACTTCTAGGGTTATCACTCATTTTTAAGTTTTTTGTTATTCATATCATAAAAATTGGATTTTCATAAATGAACTTTACCTTTAGGTGCTCGTGCTCCAGTCAGTTCAAAACCAAGTAGGTAGAACCTTTACAGCCTCATTTGAGTTTTGTGAAATATTTTGTAGTAGGTTTGTTAATAAATCATTTTTCTTATACATTGATAAATTTACAGGTCTTAGTGCTTCAATATAGGTGCTCTGTCTAGTGGTTTAGCATCTCATGCATGAAATATTTTATACTTACCTATCGGTTTCTTTGAATTACTTAATAAGCACATTTTATATTTACCAAGCATTGAAGTTTTATTTATTGAGATTTACATTTAGTAGTTACGAGTAATATAGTTTGTGATCCCATTGAAGATTCATTCACGTTCTTGACCATCTATTTTTTTAACTCTCTGGCTGAACTATATCAAAGATTTCGATGATACCACCTGAAAGTAGTTGTGACTCGGGATATAAATCTATAAACATTAATTTATTTTGTTCTTTCATTATTTATCCATCACTATCTTTTTATTAAATGTTTATTATGTACAGAAACGATTTGCCAAATGAAGATAACATCATTTAGGCTCCAACTTATCTACTCTCAAAGGTGTGAATCATTTTCTTGAATGGTACAAGCAATTAAAATAGTAAACATAGTGACAATCAAACGATACAATGGTGGTTAAGAACTGTACTTTCTTTCGTAAGGGGAGTTTTCCAGTTTCAAACCTGGAAGGGGTTTTTGAAGAAGACCCTTACTCTATCCCCAAATTCCATAACATGAGGCATATTGTTCTGTTAGTTCACTAGTTCTTTATGCTCACAGACTCTCTCTAAATGCTGCAGGCAATTGAGATATTGCCATGTTATGTTCTAGTTCAAGTATTGCTCTATTTCTTATGTTGAAACACTTAGACAATGACGGTGGTTCAATCTTATTGTTTGCCCAACTTCTCTATTAAAAAATAGAAAATATATCTAAATAAATAGTGTCCATCATTTCTTGTAATATTGTTTCATGGAGCTAGAAGAAATACTTACTCAAAGGAGTTAAGCTCCTTGGCCAAGACTGGCTTCCTTCGTGCAATAGTCTACTTTGTGTGTTATGCACTTTTTGAGCGACACAGGTATAGTAAATTTGTAGGTTTCTCTTGCATTATTCATTTTCATATTTTCAACTATGCTTGGTGCTTAATTTTTATTTGACACCTTAGTCTCATGTTTATGGTTGTAGTGTGCAACAGAAAGATGATCAGAAGGTGCTAAAGCGGTATAAGTGGAGTTGTGTGTTAATGGATGAAGCTCACGATGTGAAGGATAATAACAATTATCGTTGGAAAAATTTAAATTTCTGAAGCAAAGAATGCACGGTAACACCTAATGTTGACAGGAACACCGCTTCAAAATTGCTTCAAAATTGCAACACCTAATTGTTAATTGATTAATATAAGTAGCATAACAAAATAATACTATAATAATTGTTGTGATAGTAGGTTCAGTTTCTAAGCATATTTTTCAAAAGTATGTGGTAATACTTAGACATGTTCAAGACAAGGTTTTCAAATTTGTTTCGATAACATTATACATTAGTTTGTGTTTCAGATGACTAAACTTTGTGATAATGCTTAATGTTGTGAAAAACTTGTATATCAATTTGTGTTTCAAAAGAATGTGGTAATACTTAGACAAATTTGTTTCAAAACATAAGTTTTTCAAATTGCATGTTGGTTTTTCTTCTGCTGCTAAGTTTTTCCTTCTGTTTTTTCTCTTTTTTGTAGGTCCTTCAAATGAATGGGTGGAATTATATCTTTGAATGGGTGGAAAATCATTTTGGGATCGTTTTGGGTTCGTTTTGGTAGATAATGCTTAATGATATAAAAAGTTCTGGACTTTTTTGTAAATGATGGAGACAACACAGTGTTCATTTTGTGAATCATGGGATGATATGGCATGTAATTATGTAATATAGCCTGTAAACAATGTGATATGGCCTGTAAACAATGTTTATTTTAAATACACTTTGTTTGATATGGCCTTATATATGACCATTGGAACAACTGTTATCATTTTTTGAGTGTTATGTTTTGTATGCACAGCAGGAATAGCTGTTATAATTTTTATTTTTATTGTATGTTTTGTATGCACATCAGGAATAATTCCATGATAATTGGAACAACTGTTTTATATTTTTGTGACGGATCTATTGTTCTGTACTAAATATAAACTATATTCTTTTGGGACATTTGCCTAAATTATTTGGACGAACAATATCCGTTACAAATACCTAATTTTTGGGACGATAAAACCAACCGTCACACAAAAATAGAGTTTCACAACCTTCTGGTATAGTTTTTTTTTTTTGTCCTTTAATATTAATTAGGACGGCAAAATTCGTCCCTTAAGTTTTGGCCACGCCACCTGTCAATTTAGGCTAATTAATTATCCACCGTAAAATATGACCTGACTTTCAATTTAATTTCGGGACCCGACATCGATCCAACCTAGTCGACCCAAAATAAGGACATGTCCCACAAGAAGTCTACTATCACCTGACACTTGTTTTCCATTTATTTGAGTCCCCACATGTTACTTATTTTTCCATCCACATAAATACATATTTAAATTTAATTATTGCACCATGTCCGATTTTAACCGACCCGGCTCAACCAAACCCAGTCCAAGCTTCATGTTACCCTCCCGCATGGCACCCTCACTCTCTTTGCCTTTAAAAAATATTAAATTTCTATTCTACCGCTTTTAAATATTCCTTGGATAACCCCTTTGATTTAAATCCCTATAGAATGACTTAATTCTCATTAAATCCTAGCCCTTGGATTTCATACATCAACATCACCACCCCCCATTCTCACATAGTAGCCAACATACACCCCCCTCCATATTGGCCGGCCCTAAAATCTATGTCGGGAATTCTTATTCTCTCTCTCCCTTTCTCATTTATTACACACACACACAAATATATTTCTCTCTCCCTCTCTCATTATTTTCAACAGCACCTCCTTCTCCATCTAACCATGGCCGACACCCCCATGCTTGGCCAACCCCTCTTCCTCCCCAGCCTCCTTCTCTATTCTCCTCCTTTACATCATCACACCATCACCACCATCATTCTCAACATCATCATCACCATTAAATTACCACCATTCCCCATCCTCTTTATCACCCACACTACCACCATCAACCACCACCACCCTAGACGTGCCCCTGGCTGCATCGCCGCTCTAGGCCAGCGCAGCCCCCTCGTGGCCAGCAGTGCAGCAACAGCAACGCTTGCAGCAGCAGCGAGCGGCAATAGTGGGCGCGCACAGCAGCCACGGCGCCGTCGAGACCGTCGCCATCAACGGCGAGGCCCACACTATCGCGCACGGGCTGGACGAATCCTCCGACGACCTCCCCGTGGCGGCCACCGTCCTCCGGGATGCGCCTCCTAGGCGTTTCGTGCGTTTGGCACGGGTTTTCGTCGTGATGCGCTCGGAATGAATTTCAGAATTCATGCTTCGAAGCAGCAACTTCGTACATATTTTTTGGGAAATTCGACCGTTGGATCGACGAAATCTTTGCTCTGTCACAATCTCGATATATCCCTCTTCACTTCCCTTAAGTTTCGTCCGTTAATTTTATCGTTTGATACATCAAAACCGGCCACCAAGTTGACGCTTTAAATTATGTTATTTTTGGACAGTTTTGTGGAGCCAACTTCGTCGGTTCGTATCTTCTCCATCGTAGCTCCATCTGGCATGCCACTGGTTCCTATGCACAGCTGGTATAACCCTCTTCCTACCCCATAAGTTTCGTTTCATTGTGAGCATATTTGATTGGTTGAATTTGACGCCAAAGTTGGTCGTCCGAATTCGTAATTTCCAACTTGTTAAATTCTATTTTTGAACCCGGGACTCCGGATTCAAATTCTGACACCACTAGTAGACTCGTGGCATCGTTCTGGCACATTTTCATATAAGGCTTGTTATATTTGGAGAACGTAGGTCCTGGCACGCTTTTCGGTGTAAAGCGGACCCCACAGTCCGGGTCAACATGACTTTTTGACGTCGGCTCATCGGAATCCAATTTCAGATATATCGTTGAGTTCGTATCATCATTCTGGACTCGTTGACATATAATTTACTAGTTTTTAATGGACATTGGTTTCGACACGTATTTCGGTGCAAGTCGGATACCAATATCCGGATCAACGGATCATTTTAAGATCGGCTCATCGGAATCCAATTCTGGACATACCGTTGAGTTCGTATCGTCATTCTGGACTTGTTGACATATAATTTGCTAAGTTTTGAGGACATTGGCTCCGACATACTTTTACGTGCAAATCGAAATTTTAATGTCCTGGTCAACGGACCAATTTGAGATCGGATCATCGGAATCCAATTCTAGATATACCGTTGGGTTCGTATCGTCATTCTGGATTCGTGGACATATAATTTGTTAGATTTAGTGGACTAGTATTCTTGCACATTTTTTGGTGCAAAGTGGATCCGACACGGACACCATTTTGATCCGAAATTACCTTTTTACCCCTGTGTCCAAATTGGACTTATAGAAAGGCTATCCTAGCTAATTAGACCATTCTGGACATGTTGGTGATGTTTGTTTCATCATCCGACAATGTTTGTAGATATTTTCTCTATGTACTATTTTTTATTATAATTAATTCTTATTAAGTTTGTATTTCGGAATTAGTACAACGAAACTGAGATCAGTCGATTCCAGTGATCTTACATCGCTGAAATTGGCAAGATGATCCTATGGATCATTGTGATAAGATTATTAACCTTATCGTTGATTATCTTATCTCGATTTGCGTGTTGTAGGTTTTGATGTACGAATAACGAGGTACAACTTGATATTTTAATTATTAAACTAGAGTTGGTCCGTTTGACCAAGATATTTGGTATCTTGGTAGGTAATATTAGGAATAGTATGCTTAGGCTAGTTTTGACCTCAGTTGACCAAGTTTGACTGCTTGACCAAAAGTCAACTATCAGTCAACACTTGGCCTAGAAATGTCTAGAACTTGACCAGAGTTGACCAGTTGACCAAAAGTCAATTGTTAGTCAACATTAGCCTAGTTTGACCCAGAGTTGACCAGTTGATCAAAAGTCAACTGTAAGTCAACCTTTGACCCAGTTTGACCTAGTTTGACTTGGTTTGACTTCCTGTAACCTAGTTTGATCTAGTGTGACTCAGTGTGACCTAGTTTGACTTAGTTAGACTGAGATTTGACCTAAATTACATAGTTTATACTATATAATCCTGCCTAACACTATTGAACCCTAATTAGCTTATATATATCTCATCTTTAGGTTTGTGGCATCACTCTAAGCATCGACCCCATTTGACAGCTCAGGACCGCAGGCGAGTACATTCACTGATAGTTTTTATTGTCTTGATATCTGCTATATTCGATTCAGTTGTAGTGTCTTACTTGATTTCTTGACACGATGGTTCACGGACTAGTATACATCGGATCATGATATGAGATGTTGTTCCTAAATTTTCTTAGTATATTGGTACATTTCCTGATCTTGTTCCCTGTACTTATATAGACACTGATCCCTGAGAGGGAGTAGCTACCCTCTTAGGGAATCCCGTGTTATGTCGTGTTATGTCTGGATCCATTATACTATTCGGAGATGGAGAATTATTAGGGGCTATGTGATCAAAGCCACCATGTCACTATATTCTTATGCTTGCGCCACTCTCTCCTCACATAGGGTGTAGCGAGATCTTATTTCATGTACTCGTTATCCAGGTTGGCCGGCATGACCCTTTCCAGTGATTTTCATATGATTGTCGGGCCAAGTGGATAGCGTGTCCTGTAACTTTCCCAAGCCGATCACATAACGCTTTAATAATTCATGGCACATTTTATATTTATTTTATCAAATCATATATCCTGCTCAGTTCTACATTCAGTACTTTTCTCAGCATGTTATGATATTCATTACTCACATGTTCTACATTATCTCATACTAAATCTTGATTAGAGGCTAAGTTCTGTTCGGGAGAAGGGTTACAATCTCGATCCTTGTTTGGTTTACGGGTTGTAACTCGGCTTCCGAATAGCTCACAAGTCATCCTATATATTTGTCTTATATTTCATTATAATTGTCTCTTATAGAATTTTTTAATTTATATGGAACTGCTGTTAGTGTTTGTACTTGCTTATTTTTCTGACAGGATAACCGTTGATGTTTACAGAGTACATGTTAGCTGATTGCTCTACCTTTTACGGGTATGGCCAGGATAGAGTTTGATGAGACATTACCCCTGGAGCCCGTAGATGATATAGCCCCTGTTTACACTGTTAGATAGGTTTGCCTGGACTGCGATCCAGCTAGTGTTTTCAGACTGTAGTTTTATATTATATTTTGAGTTTCTGTGATGTGTTTATATCTCTGAGCTTGTATTGGATCTTGAACTCCTTTCCAGTTTTCCTTTCATATTTCTATTTCGTGCTATATATCCTAGTTTGTCTTGTGATTGAGTTATGCCATATTATACCTCTGTGCGGAGATGACAGGTACCCTTATATTTTGTCTAGTTGTAGTATTTATAGACAACCTATACAGCATTCTACCGCCGATTCTGCGGCATAGGCTGGACGTAACCACGTACTCGTGCCCCTAATCAGGATGCGGGTCGTGACACCACCCTAATAGTACTGTTTGAATTCGTCCCAACTGTCGTCCCAAATAATTTTTAGGACGATAAAAGCTCTTTTTTGAACGGTTTTTTGTTGTCCCAAAAGGCCACTTTTTTTGTAGTGAAGATAAAATAAATTTCCATTGTCGACAACTTATAGGCTTTTGGGTATGGTCAGAGATACACTCTCAGATTAACGAGGTAGCTAAATTTAGGTTTATTTTGGGTGATTTCCCCTTAAATTTTGGGAAATTTAGCCTATTTCTATGTCGCAACTGTATTTAATTTGGAGTTTGTATCCAGCTCAAGTTTGCAAATAAAATTGTTTATGTACTGTTGTCCTTAGCATGCCCTTCTTCTTGCTCAACAAAATGTTGTCCTCTTAGAATTGTTGGTGTTTAAAAGTAAGATTTTGCTTGCAATCTTAGTTGTTTAGATGATATTTTCCTAATCTTATATATATTTGTTGTCGTGGTTGTTTATAGTGTTGTCGAGGTTCTACCTAGTTTGGTTCTAGCACTATTATCCTTCGTTTATGGTTAGCCTACGTTGATATATACTAATTTTCTAGAAAACAATATTTTTTTTCTTTATCTTAGACTCTATAAGTAATCATATATCGGTAAGAAGATCATCTTCTGCCAATTTTACTTGTATATATATGTGGCCATATATTATGGCCTGATAGATAATTAACTTTGGCTTAGTAATAAAAGTTAGCTCTGTCATATATTCAAGATATTGAACATGTATTGTAAGTGCATGATGCTGTATGAGCACAATCAAATGTTAGATGATATTGTTGCTCTGCAAGTGCTTCATATATATTCAATGCTTCCTTTATTATGGTATTTTTCTAAATACTAAGAGTTCTAAAGGTTTAGGATATAGTCATCCTTTGATAGTGGCTACTATAATTTATGCCAAATCAATTACTACGTTGGCTTTAAGTTTGGATATCCTACTATTGCATAGTAGAGGCAAGGATATCTTTTGCCATTTGATTGGGACAATGAGGGCATTGTCTTAAGAATAGTAATTGGATAGTTGTTTAAGGATATTTTTTAGTGGTCTGTCATGATCTTACCTATTTTATTGCAATTAATATAGCTTATTTTATGCAGTATCTTACTATTATAAGATCATCACCTATAGAATACAAGCTCAAATTGGTTGTTGCTTGTTGTCTATGCTCTACTCGTCTGTTGCTTGTGTGCCCTGTCATGGTTCTTTTACACCTAGTCATCATCATCAACCATCCTTTCTTGGGACGGCTTTGGAGCATAAGAAAGTTTTCACAAATTTGACAATTTTTATGGGTATGTCGCAACGACTTTGGAAAAATCATAATGAGTACACCATATTGCAAATAGTTGCAAACAGGATTTGTCTGTCATGACATGTGTCATTGCATACACAAGTTACACATTCCTATCTGAACACAGGAACTGCACAAACTGAATCCAAACTCTCCTTATTTTCTTCTTAATTACACATATACACTGGTATACTGAAAATATACTCTCCTTATTTTCTCCAGGTTATTGTTCTCTTATTTTCTTGTTGGTCAAGAAGCTCATTAAGATAAATTGATAATTTGTGCTCTTGTTCTCTAAGAAACTACATGAAAAATGAAGGCGCATGCTGTGAATTTGGAAGGGATGTGCTCCGGTCGAATTTGCTACTTATTTTGGTTTCATTTATATAATTATCACAGTTTTGATGTTTAAGATATATGGAAACAACATACAAATGTTGGATATGTTTGTGCTTGGCCAAGTGTTGGATGTTTGTGGTTGGACGTGTATTGGATGTGTTGGAAGTTTGTGGTGTATGAACAGTATAGTTTGTTAATATGAAAATTGGATTTTTATAGTAATTTGATGTATATATAGCTTCTGGATTATTGATATTATGTGTGTGTTCGATTAATAATATATAATTTTTGACAGAATTTTGGCTAGCTTCTTTTGACGGTTGTCAAGCGTCAACCTTTAATTCAATCATGCTGCAGAAGGACTTTACATTTACGGTTTCTAACCGTCAATAATTGCTTTTCTTGACGGATTTTGCCCATCAAAAAAACCATTTTTTATGGTTAATAATTGTCATCTAGGACGGAGTCAAGAAATATTTTTAACTACATTGATGGTTTCTCCAAACTGATATCTTGACGGCTAAAAACAGTCAAGAAAACTATTTCATATGACGGTCAAAAACTGTCAAGAAAAGTTCTGTCAGAGGCCGTCAAAAAAATAAAAAAAATTTCTTGACTCTGGCCTACTTGACGGGTCCACAACCGTCAAGATAAACCTTTCTTGACAGAAATTAACGTCAAGAAAGCCTTTTTTCTTGTAGTGTATTAATGTTCCCTATCTAAATGCCAAGATCCTCCAATTCCTAAAGCTCAAGCACGCAACAAATCTTACCCTACATCTATCTTCCAACTATAATAAAACTTCTTCTTCAGGACTAATACTTATTGATTCTCATCATATACCCAAGGCTATTGTCTCAATACAATCTAATAGCTCAAGCAAGCAACAAATCTTACCCCACATCAATGTAACTCTTAACCTACTTAAATCGTCCCTTTTGTTAATTATCCAGAAGGTTCTACCCCAAACACAAGTCGATACAATATTACATTATAATTATTGGAATTTTCTCAAATTTATTTTATAATAGTTATCTTCGACAAACACTAGGGTTATTGTCAGTTGTATTGAGTTACAACTAACTAGAAATTCAATGTTTAGATGATCCACAAGAACCTTATTGGAGAGTTGTCTTTTGTTTAGGGTGTATTTGATTGTAAGGTGAAAAATATGCGAAAAATATTAATTCCACGAAATTATTTTTCTAGAAAAAAAATTCTATAGAATTTTAAAATTTTCCTATGGAAAACTTAATTTGGGTGTTTGAATTGTTGTAAATATGGATGTCCCACGACTCACTCTTAGTCTTCCATAACTTATGTAACTCATGCCCTTTGGTTTCATAACTTATGTAACTCATGCCCTTTTATTTCATAACTCATGACCTTTGGCAATCCATTGTAAACCTATATAAAGGCCATATTGGATGAATGAAATGATACACAACTTTCTTCTCCATTTTCTCTTGTTGCTCTATCTCTAGTTTATAACACGTTATCAGCACGACTGCTAGAAGAGTTTCAGGACATCACCGAAAAAATCAAAGATCAGGAAGATCCAATCAGGTTCATAGATTATATATTTTCTTTTGATAAGAAGTTTTTGCTATGATCTAAATCCCAAAACTAATATCAAAAATTATATTTTTGTTGTTCATGGGTGTGCATGTGATATAATCTGTTCTTGAATTTTTTTCATTATTCATTGTATAATTAAACCTAATATCAAAGAAAATTGTTCATATAGCTTAGATTTTTTTAATCACGTATACTTTGTTGATCCATGCAATCTCACAAACTGCTTTGAACTTTATTCCAAACAAGAACTTGACTACAAACGTATTTCTAAGAAATTCTTTAGACAATAATATATTATTTTGGAAATGAAATTTGTCGTATATAATTGATTTGTTCTGTCCAACAATAAGGAAATACAGACCTTTGGTGTCCATAATTGTAATTTGGTTTAATAATGTGTCGTTGTAGCATAATTTTGTATACAAAACCAGTATACTTAGATGAATCATAGCTATTTTTAATTTTTTGGATATTGTTGAATATTTTGGACTAGGCCAAATATTATTTGAAAAAAAAAGGAAACTTGGGACTTCTCATGAATTTAAGTGGCCAAGATTCATCAATATCTCATTTTTCCATGAATTTTATTAGCCATAAAATATACCAAATGAGTTAGTATATGGCTGGCACAAAGAATCAAAGAGGTTCTTTTCCCTAAGCTGAAGAAAAACAAATTCATGACACCCAGTTGTATGGATGAGACTGCATTGTGTTAGTTAGTCTACACGAGGGGATCAATTTAACACATGAGTGCATAATTTAATTGATGTTTGGTAGGTGTCTCAACTGGAAGAAGAGAAGGTACCCCCCCCCCCCCCCAGAGTCTGGTTTGGATAACTGAAGTAAAAATTAAGAAAGAAAATTTTACATTATATGGATGTTACACATTTTGCTTACTCATGTTCAATATACTTCATTTTTAACTTAGTACTATTTTGTGAACCACAAAAAAATAATAATAATTAGTAACCTAAAACATTTTCCACATTAAACTATTTAAGTAAAAAATTACTGGAGTATTGGATGCGACATATTTTGTTTATCATGTTCAATCATGGTTACCATCTTTTGTTTATCTCGTTGTAGCATATTTAAATAAGACAAAAGATACGGATCTTTTATAGTACTCTAAGCATGTCTAAACTCTAAGGGAGGAATATATTGTTACCATCTTTTGTTTTAAAAAAAAGAATTTTTTTTATATTTCAGACTTTGTGACTTTATGGCAAACACCTTAGTGCTTTGATGAACCTGAAGTTTCATCTTGAAACCTATAATGACTATATGGCTTGAAGCTAAAATATAATATGTTAGGCTTAAAGCCTAATTGATAGAACTCAAACCTGTAGATTTGAGCATGTGTATTATATTCTAAATAAATATATTTTTTTAGACAATGGCAAACATCACCAAGCTTGAGTTCGCTGCTCTTGATATTTTCGGAAGAAATTATCTAACTTGGGTTCTTGAGGTAGAAATTCATTTGAGTGCAAAGAACCTTGCACATGCAATCAAAGAAAAAAATGAGGCAAGCGAACAAGACAAAGTAAAGGCAATGATTTTCATTCGACATCACCTCCATGAAGGGCTAAAATTCGAATACCTTGGAGTTAAAGACCCATCAGTTGTATGAAAAAACATAGAGGAATGTTATGATCACCAAAAGAGTGTGATACTCCCAAAAGCTCGCTATGATTGGATGCACCTGAGGTTGCAAGACTTTAAATCGGTAAACGAATATAACTCTGCAATGTTCAAAATTGTCTAAAATGAGATTATGCGGAGATAACGTTACTGAAGAAGACATGTTAGAAAAGACATTCACTACTTTCCATGCCACGAACATGCTCCTACAGCAGCAGTATCATGAAAAGGGGTTTAAAAAATATTCTCAATTGATCTCATGTCTTCTTGTTGCCGAACAAAATAATGAGCTCCTAATGAGAAACCACAACTCCCACCCTACTGGATCACAACCATTTCCTGAAGCGAATGCAAATAACTATGGACAAGGATATGGTCGTGGTCGTGGTCGCGGTCGCGGTCGTGGTCGCGGTCATGGTCGCGGTTATAGTCTTGGTGAAATTAAAAACCATGGTGGTCCTAACCATCAACCCTTCAACAAGAAGGTTGGGCCATACCACTTGAAGTGGAACAAAAATGGCAGAAAACATGATAAAGAAAAGGGTGCAAAAGTTGATTCTCCGAAGAATTATGAAGAAGCTTGCGACAGATGTGGAGCAAAAGGGCATTGGTCTCGTACCTGTCGTACACCAAAGTACCTAATTGACCTTTACCAAACATCTATCAAGAGTAAAGGAAAAGAGAAAGAGAGCAACTTTGCAAATTTCAGCAACATTCTTGAAGATGAAAATAATCTAATGGAATTCACTCATTTGGATGTTGAAGATTACTTAAACGAGCCAAGTGGAGGAATTAAGTTTTGGGGTGATGATGCTAATGATGGCAACGAAAATATCAAAAATGATTAAGTTGAATTTAAGATTATTTGAACTTTTTCAGTTTAGTTCTAGTTTTATGTTTGTTTTATCACATTTCTAAGTATCCGTTGTTATGCTTGTTTTAACCTTTGGTTTTTATCAATAAATTAAATGTTTCTTACTTAATTTATTTGTGTTTATAGAAATATGGAAAATAATGATGCTGTGAACAACTCCAACGGTGGAGATATATGTTTGGTTGACAATGGATCAACAATCACTATTCTTCGAGATTGAAAATATTTTTTGAACTTAAAATTGGCACAAGCAAATATTAGTACAATTTCTGGTACTACAAAATTAATTGACGGCTCTGGAAGAGCAAACATTATATTACCGGGTGGAACAAATATTTTTGTAAAAGATGCTTTGTATTCAAGTAAGTCAAAAAAAATGTTTGCGAAGTTTCAAAGACATACGTCTCAATGGTTTCCATATCGAGACTATGAATGAGGGGAATATGGAATATTTAAAATTATTTTCTAAGTCATGGCTTATGACTTTGTGATTTTACTAGTGTAACCCTAGTGTAAACCCTAGAGATTTCATAACCTAGAGACCAACCATGACCATGTAAGCCTAACCATGTGATTAGGATATCAAATTACCACTTTTTAGTCAAAAGGGTATTTTGGTAATTTATTAGAATTTATTTGGAATTATTTGGATTTATGTGTTTTTATTATTATTTAATTAGTGGATTAGTGTCATGTTAGCCCTAACCTAGTTTACCCTAACCTAGAGATTAGTCACTAACCTAGGAGGCTAATGTTAGATGTTAGTTTTATGTTAGAAATATCTAAGGTTAGACAAATATCTAGATATTACCTATCTAAGATATTTCCTTTAGAAACCTAGAAATATCTAAGGGTCAAAGACTAGGCTAAGTTTTGCTAGGTGGATAAACCCTAAATATCTACCCCCTACCCCCCATGACCAGCCAACCCTACCCCCTTCCATATAAACACCCCCCCCTTCATTCAAGCTTCTTTCATTACACAAAAACCTAGTTTTTTCCCTCAACTTCACACCCTCACCACTTAACCATTTCAACTCCAAATTGAGACAAACTTCTTGCATTTGAACCCCCTACTATTGAGGATGCTAAGGGGAGCTAGCTAGCTAGGTTGCATAGCATTTTGGGCACCATCAAGCAAAGAGGATACCCCCCCCCCCCCCCCCCAAAACCTTGTTTTCTTGAGTTTTGCACTCATAGGTAAAAATCCCCAAACCTAGTTATTATTGTGATTTTTCTTCATAATTGCATGCATATAGGTATACCCTAACTGTGGGTCAAGTTTGGTAGGAAATAGGCTTGGTTTGGTGTCCGTATCGGACACGTGTCTGTCTCTTAATTTCAGTGTT
Source organism: Iris pallida (assembly GCA_029216955.1). NCBI lineage: Eukaryota > Viridiplantae > Streptophyta > Magnoliopsida > Asparagales > Iridaceae > Iris > Iris pallida. The sequence goes on along the minus strand of JANAVB010018994.1, from coordinate 22,920,601 downwards.
TGGTGAAATGCCACTTAGGATTAAACTTTGTTATTTTGTAAAACAAATTATATTTTTGGGTAGCCCTAGACATGTAGGACACAACCCTAGTTGACTGAGCACACTTCGAGTCGTGTCCGTGTCCAAAACGGGACACGAACACACTGTTAAAACCACACTGTGCACACTGATTTACCCCACTATTTGACACTTCGTGTCGTGTCTACACGTGTCGTGGACACGATACAGAAACCTAGACACAAACCTAACCACCCCACCTACCCACTGACACGAGCACAAGGCTTTACGTGCCACGTGTGGAGCACACGACCCTTCGACACGCGTGCACGAGACTGTGCACGCTGTCCTGCCCGACACTGAATGCGGACACGACACAACACGTGAGAGGGTGACACTTGGTGGACACGAGGGGGCAATGTCTGCGAACATGCCCCCCAAGTTTCGTGTCTTCTAGTGCAGTGTCGGACACGAATTCGTGTGTGCATTGAAATTGCACTGACAGCACACACGTGGAAATTGAGCTCTGATACGGGCTCGGATACGACACTGTGCGACACTTGGACACGAATCAGGTACCTAGACACCTAGCCTGACCCTAGACGAACCTACACACGTGTGCACGAGACCTATGGACACGTGTGTCATGAGCACGAGACACATAAACTCGTGCACGATACAGTGCAATTCCTGTGCACTGTATTTACCCGATTGGGTATTTTCACCACTAGACACGCCGTATCGTGTCGTGGTGGACACCTAGGGACACCTACGACACGTGTACACCTAGGGGCTCGATTACCAACCCTTGGTTTTGGGTATTAGCTAGGTTTTCATGTCGAAATTGGTTTTACCCCACTGTTCAGTAATGAACAGTAAACCTGTGTTTTCCAGTTTTTAAAAACGAATTTCAAATCGATTTTTGATCTATATGTATATGTATAATTGTGTGTATATATACTACATATGTATGTATATATGTATGTGAGTGTGTAGGTGTGTGTCTTAGAGTATGTGGATGCGTATATACGTAGATATGTGTGTGTATATAAATAGGGTATATATGTGTAATGTGTGTGTGTGTTTGAGAACCCCCCTTCTCAGTTTTCTGAGACAGAGAACACCCCCTCCCTTTCACAGTTCACCACTACCCTTTCCATAACCCATAACCCTAATCCTAACCCTTGCTAACCCTAACCCTCTCACTCTCTCTCTCTCATTCTCTCTCTCTTACTCTATGTCTCTCTCTCTCACTTTCACTCTATATATATATGTAATATATATATATATATAAAGTTTCTTCCCTCTCTATATGTAAGTTTTATATATATATATATATATGTATATATATATATATATGATATATATATATATATATATATATATATATATATATATATATATATATATATATATATATATATATTTGTATTAGTTCTCATGAAGTATCATTATTTATATATATATGTGGGTGATGGTATGATATATAGTATTTTACATATTGGGATATCGGTAGTAGATAGATGTGTATAACTATATATATATATATAGATATATATATATATATATATATATATATATATATATATATGTACTTGTGTAGAGATGGAAACCTGTATGACTAGCCCATGGTCTTGGGACTAACTCAATTTGACCTAAAGGCCCAAAAACCCAACTAGTTAACCCTTGTTGACTAAGGGTTGACCAAAGTCAACCTTAGGTCAAAGTTGACCTAGTTAACCTAGAATTGACTAAGATTGACCTAAAATGACTAGTTTAACTAGTTGACTAGTAAGACATAGTTTGACTAGGTAATTGACCATTGTTGACCAAAGTCAACTATAGGTCAAACCTTGACCAAATTGACCTAAATGACTTGGATGAACATAGAAGGACTATTTGACTTGAGTTTGACTAAACTAGATGATTAGGTTGACCATATGGATTATGAGGGTAATCCTATATAGATGAAGATATGTATGGGGTTAAGTTAGATACTTAGAGTTGAGTCATAACTTGAGTTGGAAAATGGGATTAGCTTGATTATAGGATTAAGGTTGGTATTGTACTATATGTATTTATGTGTGGTATACTTTGTATAGGTAATTGTAGTATAGTATCTTAGGTATTCTAAGACAGGTTAGCCTATGTTTGGTTTTGAGTTAGCCTTATAGGGTTTGACTGAATGTTGACCATTAGTCAAGATTAACCTAATTATCTTATTGACTAGTCTGTGATTAACCAAAATCTTAGTTAGTCTAAGATTGACCTAGACTTTGACCATGTTGACTAGTATTGACTAATCTGACCATTATTGACTAAGCCCTAGATAACTTGACTAGTTTGGCTAGAATATTTGACCAAGGGTTGACTTTAACCTAGATTAGACTTGTTTAACTTTGTTTGACCTTGTATGACTTAGTTTAACTTCTTGTAACCTAGTATGACTTAATTTGACTTAGTTTAACTGTAGTGTTGACCAAGTTTGACTTTGACCTAGATTGGCTTAGAATTCATATAGATTGCATCGTAGATTTTATTTACCTTCATTTTGGATATGTCATAACTGTATTGCTCTATTTTAGGACATTGTGACCCTGGTACAGACATCTGATATTACACTACTCTTTCCAGAGTAACAGGCGAGTACATTCTCTGATAATTCTCTCATTTATTTGTCGATTACTGTATTTCAGTTCTAGTTAGTTCTATGTGATTCTCTGTATCAACACGTATGGATATTTCTGGATTCATGTATCGACACATACCTTACTTGCTGGCCTCTATTACTGGAGTCATTAGTATCATTCTGGAATCATTTCTGGAATCATCACGTATTGGCCAGACTCATCTCGATTCTTTTGTCGATTTTGGATTCACTTGCTGGGCGGGAAAATATTGAGTAAGACATGTAGACATATCCAAAATCTGGAATCTCCAACTGGAATCTACTGGAAGCATAGCCATCTCTTGCCTGATACCTACAGCCGTTTACATGTCGACCTCGGTATTTTAAAACACACTGTTAGATCATAGTTGGACTCACCCTGGTTTCATTGATCACTGTTGGACTCATCTTGTACTGCAAATTATCTGGTATCAGATTATATGGACTGGACTCACACTGGGATTATATTAGACTTATATCGTACTGTCTGGACTCGTACATATTATTCTAGTTCAGTTAGCTTTTATTACAGTCTTTATTGCCATGATTCTCCTCTTGTTTTAGTTACCTTTCTTTTCTTGTATCTTACTGTCCCTCTATGCCATCATTACCTGTATAGAACTGCCATGCTCATCAATAAAACTGTCTATAACTGCTTTATAGTTTTTTGTCATTTACTTGGGTTTTTCTAGATGAGTTATACTCGTTCCCGTCCTGATTGGACCTGTTGAAAATATTACAGATGATAATCCTGAGGACACATGCCCTGCTTACCATGGACCTGGCGAGGGATTAGCTACCTTTGGTTCTGACTCTCAGGAGTGATTCAGGAGATTAGCTAGTAGACTACTTTAGCTTTCATGTTTTGGCTTGTTGTATTAAAGTTAAGATATTGAGTCTGTATTAAGTTGGTTTGAGATATTGGTGTATTATTTTAGTAGTTAGTTGTTGTTGTCTTTAATTCCTTAGGTATAACTTCTGTGTTATCTTTTCGTGTTTAGACTGTGTTTGAGTAGATCATACCCTTTACTTGCCCTCCATTCGGAGCTGATATCTGGACAAGTACTTTTTATATTCACTGCATGAGATTAGTTAGCAACCTAGGACAGCTTACTACCGCCGACACTGCGACGTAGGCTGGGCGTACCCACTTCTTGTGCCCCTATACCGGGTGCGGGTCGTGACACATTTTTAGTGGTGCCCCCATGCAGGTCTGTCGACTAAATTGTTTGGTTACGTTATTGTACCAAGCATGCCTGCAATTAGGAACTTAAGGTAATTAGACAACATTAGGAATGATGCTTAGAACACCTAGAGGAATACTAGGATTGCAACATAGGAAATACAACACTTGCTTGCTATTATAATTAGATTTTCTTGTCTATGATTATTTTGTTTAAAGAGTCCTTATAAGTCTTTTTATTGTAATTAGATGGTGCTTACTCGTTCATCCCGGTATGTCTCACCTGAGAATGACACACTCCCCATCCAGTCAGCTGACCAGTTGACTGATACACCTCCACCTCCATCTACCGTATTCCTCCACTCCACAGATCCACAAACCCAGATACCACAACCACCTTCCACATCACAGGCCCAGCAGGATCCAATACTTCCACCACCCCCTATCACTATACCTACCCAGGCTTCCGTCACACTCGACGGGAACCAACTGCTCATTCTGATCCAGGGGTTCCTAGCAACCCATCAGGAGCAGACCACCCTACTCCGCCAGAGCATGGAGCATTCTGAGGGACGTATCGTGGTCCCACCACCTGTAGAGTCGCGGCAGAGAGCAGGGACGATCAAGGACTTCATGGGTCTGAATCCCAAGGAGTTCTTAGGGACTGAGGGCATAGTAGTAGCAGATGACTGGTTAGACTCGGTAGAGAGGAAGCTCATTGGAGTTAGGATGCCGGATGACCTCCAGGTCGAGGTAGCGGGATTTTTGCTGATAGACTTGGCAGGAGTTTGGTTCCGGAATGAGCCGTTATTCGCGAGAGGGACAGCCACTTGGGATCAGTTCAAGACCCAGTTCAAGAAGAAATTCTTCTCGACCACTGCTAGGGTAGCCATGGGGCTACGATTCCAGAACATCCAGCAGGGGAACCGTTCTGTCGACGAGTATGCGGCAGAGTTTAGTCGCCTGAGCCGTTTCGCTCCTAGCCTAGTTGCTGACCCTGAGGAGATGACGCGTAGGTTTTGCCGTGGTCTAGTTCCAGACATTGGCATTCTTATAGTGGCAAACGGTATGACTGACTACTACCAGAGCTTAGAGTTAGCCCGGAGTATCGAGGACCGTCTTCTGTCTTGCAAGAGACCGGCTTCTGTACACATTGAGGGACCCTCCAAGCGTCAGGCTTTCCAGCAGAAAGTGCCGACGCTACACCAGCAGACATATCATCCTCCCATACCACATCATTCGACCCCGCCAATTAGAGCCCCGGGACCCCGGCAGCATCAGTATCGAGGTCAGGACCCGAAGACGATCAGTTGTTCATACTGCAGGAAGCAGGGACACATCAGGGAGCAGTGTAGGAAGAGGCTGAAGGTTTGCTATAACTGTGGGTCTGATACTCACCAGAAGATGGATTGTCCTATTGCACCTCCTTATATGGGGGCTAGGCCACCTGTAGCTCAGCACCAGAGGGGTGGAGCTTTTGCGATGACGGTCGAGGAGACCAACGCTGCAGGTGACGGGTTAGCAGGTTTGTCTTTTCTGTCCTTCCTTTCCCATCTTGTTGTATGATTCCATTAGTACCTGTCAGGATATGCTTGTGATATACTAGATAGTGTAGTTACCCTGTTCAAGACTGTGGAATCACGACCAGTAGGACTATGATTGCATGTTATCTTTTGACTCTGATTGACTGGAGGTTTGACCTAGAAGGAGTACGACAATCTTAATTTCGAGGACGAAATTTCTCTAAGGAGTGTAGACTTGTAAGACCCAGTTTTCTGAAATTGAGGTATTTTTGAAAAATTATTATTTTTATTATTTATTAATGGTGTTTTAGTCATGATATAATTTTTGGTGATTGTAGTTAATTTAAAATTATTTTCTAAGTCATGGCTTATGACTTTGTGATTTTACTAGTGTAACCCTAGTGTAAACCCTAGAGATTTCATAACCTAGAGACCAACCATGACCATGTAAGCCTAACCATGTGATTAGGATATCAAATTACCACTTTTTAGTCAAAAGGGTATTTTAGTAATTTATTAGAATTTATTTGGAATTATTTGGATTTATGTGTTTTTATTATTATTTAATTAGTGGATTAGTGTCATGTTAGCCCTAACCTAGTTTACCCTAACCTAGAGATTAGTCACTAACCTAGGAGGCTAATGTTAGATGTTAGTTTTATGTTAGAAATATCTAAGATTAGACAAATATCTAGATATTACCTATCTAAGATATTTCCTTTAGAAACCTAGAAATATCTAAGGGTCAAAGACTTAGAGGCTAAGTTTTGCTAGGTGGATAAACCCTAAATATCTACCCCCTACCACCCCCCCCCCCCCCCCCCCATGACCAGCCAACCCTACCCCCTTCCATATAAACACCCCCCCCTTCATTCAAGCTTCTTCCATTACACAAAAACCTAGTTTTTTCCCTCAACTTCACACCCTCACCACTTAACCATTTCAACTCCAAATTGAGCCAAACTTCTTGTATTGGAATCCCCTACTATTGAGGATGCTAAGGGGAGCTAGCTAGCTAGGTTGCATAGCATTTTGGGCACCATCAAGCGAAGAGGATACCCCCCAAAACCTTGTTTTTTTGAGTTTTGCACTCATAGGTAAAAATCCCCAAACCTAGTTATTATTGTGATTTTTCTTCATAATTGCATGCATATAGGTATACCCTAACTGTGGGTCAAGTTTGGTAGGAAATAGGCTTGGTTTGGTGTCCGTATCGGACACGTGTCTGTCTCTTGATTTCAGTGTTTGGTGAAATGCCACTTAGGATTAAACTTTGTTATTTTGTAAAACAAATTATATTTTTGGGTAGCCCTAGACATGTAGGACACAACCCTAGTTGACTGAGCACACTTCGAGTCGTGTCCGTGTCCAAAACGGAACACGAACACACTGTTAAAACCATACTGTGCACACTGATTTACCCCACTGTTTGACACTTCGTGTCTTGTCTACACGTGTCATGGACACGATACAGAAACCTAGACACAAACCTAACCACCCCACCTACCCACTGACACGAGCACAAGGCTCTACGTGCCACGTGTGGAGCACACGACCCTTCGACACGCGTGCACGAGACTGTGCACGCTGTCCTGCTACCCGACACTGAATGCGGACACGACACAACACGTGAGAGGGTGACACTTGGTGGACACGAGGGGGCAATGTCTGCGAACATGCCCTCCAAGTTTCGTGTCTTCTAGTGTAGTGTCGGACACGAATTCGTGTGTGCATTAAAATTGTACTGACAGCACACACGTGGAAATTGAGCTCTGATACGGGCTCGGACACGACACTGTGCGACACTTGGACACGAATCAGGTACCTAGACACCTAGCCTGACCCTAGACGAACCTACACACGTGTGCACGAGACCTATGGACACGTGTGTCATGAGCACGAGACACATGAACTCGTGCACGATACAGTGCAATTCCTGTGCACTGTATTTACCCGATTGGGTATTTTCACCACTAGACACGCTGTGTCGTGTCGTGGTGGACACCTAGGGACACCTATGACACGTGTACACCTAGGGGCTCGATTACCAACCCTTGGTTTTGGGTATTAGCTAGGTTTTTATGTCGAAATTGGTTTTACCCCCACTGTTCAGTAATGAACAGTAAACCTGTGTTTTCCAGTTTTTAAAAACGAATTTCAAATCGATTTTTGATCTATATGTATATGTATAATTGTGTGTATATATACTACATATGTATGTATATATGTATGTGAGTGTGTAGGTGTGTGTCTTAGAGTATGTGGATGCGTATATACGTAGATATGTGTGTGTATATAAATAGGGTATATATGTGTAATGTGTGTGTGTGTTTGAGAACCCCCCCCCCCCTTCTCAGTTTTCTGAGACAGAGAACACCCCCTCCCTTTCACAGTTCACCACTACCCTTTCCATAACCCATAACCCTAATCCTAACCCTTGCTAACCCTAACCCTCTCACTCTCTCTCTCATTCTCTCTCTCTCTTACTCTATGTCTCTCTCTCTCACTTTCACTCTATATATATATGTAATATATATATATATAGTTTCTTCCCTCTCTATATGTAAGTTTTATATATATATATATATATATATATATATATATATATATATATATATATATGTATATATATATATATATGATATATATATATATATATATATATATATATATATATATATATATATATATATATATATGTATGTATATATATATATATATATATTTTTTTTATATGATATATATATATATATATATATATATATATATATATATATATATATATATATATATATATGGGTGATGGTATGATATATAGTATTTTACATATTGGGATATAGGTAGTAGATAGATGTGTATAACTATATATATATAGATATATATATATATGTACTTGTGTAGAGATGGAAACCTGTATGACTAGCCCATGGCCTAGGTTACTAGCCCATGGTCTTGGGACTAACTCAATTTGACCTAAAGGCCCAAAAACCCAACTAGTTAACCCTTGTTGACTAAGGGTTGACCAAAGTCAACCTTAGGTCAAAGTTGACCTAGTTAACCTAGAATTGACTAAGATTGACCTAAAATGACTAGTTTAACTCATTAACTAGTAAGACATAGTTTGACTAGGTAATTGACCATTGTTGACCAAAGTCAACTATAGGTCAAATCTTGACCAAATTGACCTAAAATGACTTGGATGAACATAGAAGGACTATTTGACTTGAGTTTGACTAAACTAGATGATTAGGTTGACCATATGGATTATGAGGGTAATCCTATATAGATGAAGATATGTATGGGGTTAAGTTAGATACTTAGAGTTGAGTCATGACTTGAGTTGGAAAATGGGATTAGCTTGATTATAGGATTAAGGTTGGTATTGTACTATATGTATTTATGTGTGGTATACTTTGTATAGGTAATTGTAGTATAGTATCTTAGGTATTCTAAGACATGTTAGCCTATGTTTGGTTTTGAGTTAGCCTTATAGGGTTTGACTGAATGTTGACCATTAGTCAAGATTAACCTAATTATCTTATTGACTAGTCTGTGATTAACTAAAACCTTAGTTAGTCTAAGATTGACCTAGACTTTGACCATGTTGACTAGTATTGACTAATCTGACCATTATTGACTAAGCCCTAGATAACTTGACTAGTTTGGCTAGAATATTTGACCAAGGGTTGACTTTAACCTAGATTAGACTTGTTTAACTTTGTTTGACCTTGTATGACTTAGTTTAACTTCTTGTAACCTAGTATGACTTAATTTGACTTAGTTTGACTGTAGTGTTGACCAAGTTTGACTTTGACCTAGATTGGCATAGAATTCATATAGATTGCATCGTAGATTTTATTTACCTTCATTTTGGACATGTCATAACTGTATTGCTCTATTTTAGGACATTGTGACCCTGGTACAGACATCTGATATTACACTACTCTTTCCAGAGTAACAGGCGAGTACATTCTCTGATAATTCTCTCATTTATTTGTCGATTACTGTATTTCAGTTCTAGTTAGTTCTATGTGATTCTCTGTATCAACACGTATGGATATTTCTGGATTCATGTATCGACACATACCTTATTTGCTGGCCTCTATTACTGGAGTCATTAGTATCATTCTGGAATCATTTCTTGAATCATCACGTATTGGCCAGACTCATCTCGATTCTTTTGTCGATTTTGGATTCACTTGCTGGACGGGGAAATATTGAGTAAGACATGTAGACATACCCAAAATCTGGAATCTCCAACTGGAATCTACTGGAAGCATAGCCATCTCTTGCCTGATCCGTAAGAGATGTGCCTGATACCTACAGCCGTTTACATGTCGACCTCGGTATTTTAAAACACACTGTTAGATCATAGTTGGACTCACCCTGGTTTCATTGATCACTGTTGGACTCATCTTGTACTGTAAATTATCTGGTATCAGATTATATGGACTAGACTCACACTGGGATTATATTAGACTTATATCGTACTGTCTGGACTCGTACATATTATTCTAGTTCAGTTAGCTTTTATTACAGTCTTCATTGCCATGATTCTCCTCTTGTTTTAGTTACATTTCTTTTCTTGTATCTTATTGTCCCTCTATGCCATCATTACCTGTATAGAACTGCCATGCTCATCAATAAAACTGTCTATAACTGCTTTATAGTTCTTTGTCATTTACTTGGGTTTTTCTAGATGAGTTGTACTCGTTCCCGTCCTGATTGGACATGTTAAAAATATTACAGATGATAATCCTGAGGACACATGCCCTGCTTACCATGGACCTGGCGAGGGATTAGCTACCTTTGGTTCTGACTCTCAGGAGTGATTCAGGAGATTAGCTAGTAGACTACTTTAGCTTTCATGTTTTGGCTTGTTGTATTAAAGTTAAGATATTGAGTCTGTATTAAGTTAGTTTGAGATATTGGTGTATTATTTTAGTAGTTAGTTGTTGTTGTCTTTAATTCCTTAGGTATAACTTCTGTGTTATCTTTTCGTGTTTAGACTGTGTTTGAGTAGATCATACCCTTTACTTGCCCTCCATTCGGAGCTGATATCTGGACAAGTACTTTTTATATTCACTGCATGAGATTAGTTAGCAACCTAGGACAGCTTACTACCGCCGACACTGCGGCGTAGGCTGGGCGTACCCACTTCTCGTGCCCCTATACCGGGTGCGGGTCGTGACATATCTCTCACTTAAAAATTTTTGGTTGTGCAGTTTATGTCCCCATTTCTCCACCTAAAAGAACAAAGATGGGCCCACAAAGGCATCTTAAAATTTACGTTGGTTTTGACTCACTATCTATAATAAAATACCTTGAGCCCTTGACGGGCGATTTATTTAAGGCAAGGTGTGCTGATTGCCATTTTGATGAGTCAGTGTTTCTGCCGTTATGGGAGATAAAACGTCACTTCCTGTAGAACGGCATAAAATTACATGGAATGTATCATCTTTTATTGATCCACACACAAGTAGATGTGAGCAAGAAGTGAAAAGGATTATCCATTTGCAAAATATTGCAAATCAATTGCCAGATGCATTCACTGATATTAAGAAAGTGATAAAATCTCATGTACCGACTATAAATGTACCCGTACGGATTGATATCCCTGAAGGACAACATGATGGCACATTAAAACCGTGCATGAAACGTGGACGCCCTGTTGGCGCTAAAGATAAGAGCCCTCGAAAGAAAAAGATACAAGTTATTACTCCCGAAGAGAAAATAGTTTCGAAACATGAAAGTACTATAGAAAATTTGACTGATCAGTCTAAAGTAACTCCTGAAGAGGCACATAATAATGAACATATTTCAGAAGAGATCTCTTTGAATTATATAAATACAAGGGAAAGCTGGGATAGAAAGAAAATTACTATAGACAATATCTTTGCTTATAATGTTGCACTTGATATTGTAAATGAGGATCCTGAACCAAAATCTATTGAATAATGTCGACATAGAAATGATTGGCCAAAATAGAAAGATGTGATACAAGCTGAATTAAAATCCTTAAAAAATCGCAAAGTATTTGGACAAGTAGTCCAAACCCCTGAAGGTTTAAACCTATTGGATACAAATGGGTATTTGTAAGAAAACGAAACAAGAAAAATAAAATTATGAGATACAAGGCACGACTTGCTGCACAAGATTTTTCACATAGTTCTGGAGTCGATTATGATGAAACATATTCCCCTGTGATCGATGCAATCACATTACGATATTTGTTCAGCTTAGCAGTCACAGAAAAACTTGATATGCGGCTTATGGATGTTGTTACCGCATATTTGTATGGGTCATTGGATAATGACATTTATATGAAGATTCCAGAAGGATTCAAATTGCCTGAAGCAAATAACCAAAGATCTCATGGGTTATACTCAATCAAATTACAACGATCCCTATACGGGTTAAAACAATCTGGAAGAATGTGGTATAATCGTCTTAGCGAGTACCTTGTTAGAGAAGGATATATAAACAATCCAATTTGCCCATGTGTCTTCATCAAGAGATCTAAAAATGGATTCTCAATTATTGCAGTTTATGTTGATGACTTAAATTTTGTCAAAACTTCCGAAGAGCTCACAGAAACTTCTAACTATCTAATGAAAGAATTTGAGATAAAAAATCTCGGAAAGACAAAATTTTGTCTCGGCCTGCAGATCGAGCATTTATCAAATGGAATTTTTATCCATCAATCTGCCTATGCAGAAAAAATCTTGAAAAGATTTTATATGGATAAATCTCATCCACTGAGTAGCCCCATGATTGTTCGATCTTTAGATGTAACGAAAGATCCATTCCGTCCTCGAGAGGATAATGAAGAATTATTAGGTCCGGAAGTACCATATCTTAGTGCTATTGGAGCTTTGATGTATCTTGCAAATTGTACAAGACTTGATATAGCATTCTCAGTAAACTTACTGGCAAGATATAGCTCAGCACCAACAAAACGATATTAGAATGTTGTTAAACATATATTACGTTATCTTCGTGGAACAACTGATATGGACTTATTTTACTCAAAAAATTTAGAATCACAAGTTTTGGGTTATGCTGGTGCTGGTTATTTACCTGAACCACATAAAGAAAGATCTCAGAGTGGATATGTGTTTACTTGTGGTGGTGATGCAATATCATGGCACTCAGTGAAACAAACATTAGCAACAACTTCTTCTAATCACTCAGAAATTCTGGACTTGCATGAAGCAAGTCGAGAGTGCATATGGTTAAGAACGATGACTCAGCATATCCAAGAATCATGTGGGTTATCTTCAACAAAGAATACTGGGACAATATTGTATGAAGACAATGTTGCTTGTATGAAGACAATGTTGGTGTTTTTGCCTTTGGACTAGAAAAGATACTCCCACATCGGCTACACCAAATGGTGAGTATCTCAATATAATGCATTGCTTGTGTTGAGGTGTGCACATGAGGTGTAGTGGGGTACAAGTTTGTGCCATGTGGGAGTATTTTCCTAGAAGGAAAAAGGATTAACTCCAACAAGGATACAAGTTAATTTTTGTTGTGCGGACTCGGACTCGGATGCGGACTCCAGGATTGTCTCGTGCATGCACAGGAGTGTTCGGGGGGTAGGCGTGGACTGGCACACTTCTATGCTGATTGTGGGATGATCTAAAATATCAAACTCTATTTTTGAGTATTGGTATTTTAGTCCCACATCGGATAGGAGAAGAGGTGAAGTCTCAACTCTACTCTATAAATAGAGCCCCTTGACCTCCTTTGAAAGATGCACCAAGAAGAGAGTTGAGGGAGTCTGTTAAGTCCAGAAATCCCGTTCAAGTCTCAAATATTGACTTACGAGCGTTCCAGAAGTTCTCGTGAACTTGCTGGTTCCTGGAAGCTGTTCGTGCTCGTGTGGGGCGAATAAAGCTTTGAGCAACGGTGGTTCATTCACCACAGCATCTCATTCTCGCCTGTCATCGCTGCTGTTATCTTTTACAGTAACTTCTTTTTTGAAGCTCTACTGCCGATAGTTGCTTACACAAAGTCTCTTTAGATTTTTTGTGTAGTACGTAGAATCTTTTTAGATCCTCGTAATTCAGAATCCTCCAGGATCTCCGTTGCACATCTTCTTTAAGGTGCTGTATTTGAAACGTTGTGTGTACAAGATATGGGATTCCTTGAGAAAGCTCTATGAAGATGACGAGAACTGGTCCAAGATCTTCATGGTAGAAAAATATCACAAGTGGACCTTCGAAGACGAGAAGGCGATGTTGTCCCAAGTGAAGGAGTTTTTGAAGTTGCGTCAGAAACTAGAAGACGAGAACATGCCCCTCGTCGACAAGTTTGTCGTTGGAGGGATCGTCGCAAAACTTCCTACAGAGTGGAGCAACTTCTATGCAAGGATGCATCGAAAGAAGATGGAAATTAGCTTGGAAGATTTCTTGCAAGAGATCCATATTGAGGACGAGATGCGCTCTCAACAGAAGATGGATACTCTGTCCAAACAACTGGCGAAGGCAAATCTGGTCCAAACCAGAGAGTACCACGGGAAGCAGGCTGCTTCTCATCGCAAAAAGAAGGACTTCACGAATCTAAAAGTGAAGGATCCTGCTTTCAAGCAGCAGAAGTCCAAGTCCCATGTGACTTGCTTCAATTGTGGCAAGAAGGGCCACTACAAATCCGAATGCAAGTCCAAGCCCAAAGAACAAGGTGAGCCTAGTAAGGTTTCTATGATTACTAATCTAGTTGCCATGATAGCATAGGTCGCAACTGTAGGGGCTGACTTGGACTGGTAGATAGACACTGGTGCGACATGCCATGTCTGTTCAGACAAAGACTAGTTCGTCTTTTATGAGCCAACTTCAGAGAAGGTCATAATGGCAAACTAGGCATAAGCTGAAGTACTAGGAATCAGGACGGTGGAGCTGAAACTCACATCGGGGAACACTCTGACGCTTCAAGGTGTGAAGCATGTTCCAGTAATTGCTAAGAACCTGATCTCTGGAAGTCTGCTCTGCAACGCAGGCTTGAGGATGGACATCAATGCTGGCTAGTTGGTGATGTCCAAGAAGGGTACATTCTTCGGGAAAGCTTTCCAAACTGAAGGAATGTACAAGATTCAGCTTGTTGTAACCCAGCATGATAATATAAATACAATCACTTTTTCTGATTATTCTCTTGAGTTGTGGCATAATAGGCTGGGACATGTTCATTGTAAAAGGATTAACAGAATGTCTAGTCTAGGACTTATCTCCAAGTGTGGGAGAAAGGTAGAGAAATGCGAAGTATGTGCTCAGACGAAGATCACAAGAAAACCCTTTCACAGGGTCCATCGAAGCACAGATCTTTTGGAGTTGGTTCACTCAGATATCTGTGACTTACAAACAATTCTCTACAAAGGCCAGGATGAAGTATTTCATTACTTTCATCGATGACTTCTCAAAGTATGCTTTCGTCTACTTGCTCAAGTCTAAAGACGAAGCATTCGAGAAGTTCAAGGAGGTCAGGGCCGAGGCTGAGCGGCAAACTGGACAACAACTCAAGAGGTTAAGGAGTGATCGAGGCGGGGAGTATCGGTCTCATGAATTCTTATCATTCTGCAAAGAACATGGAATCATCAATGAGACAACGGCTCCGTACTCTCCTCAATCCAACGGAGTAGCAGAAAGGAAGAACAGAACGTTGACAGAGATGATGAACTCCATGCTGTTGACTGCGGGTCTTCCAAAGTGTTACTGGGGAGAAGCTGCACTAACGGCAACGTTCATTCTGAACAGAGTGCCATATGCAACTTCCGACATAACTCCTCATGAACTCTGGTTCAAATTCAGACCTAACTTGAATGTCATTCGAGTGTGGGGGTGTCTGGCTTATGTGAAGCTCCCGGATCTGAAGATTCAGAAGCTGGGGACAAGGACTACGAAGGCGATCTTCTTGGGGTATGCCGAGAAGAGTGATGCTCGGAGATTCCTTGATATCGAGTCAAACCATATCATCGAATCTCGCGATGCTGAATACTTTGAAGACAAGTTTGCAAAACACAAGAATATTATTCTCGCGGATCTTCCGGATAATGATGAGGGTACAAAGCAGACAGAAGTCTTTAATGAACCAGTAGTCCAAGATGAAGCTGTCGTCAAGGAGACACCAGCTGAACCAGAACTCGCTGAGCCGTCAACTAAGTGAACGAGGAGGCCGAAAGACTTTGGAGATGACTTCGTCACCTATCATGTGGAAACAGATCCGCTTACCTATGATGAGGCGATGAAGACCATAGATGCTGTATTCTGGAAGGAAGCGATAGACAACGAGATTGACTCAATCACCTCTAACAACACATGGGTATTGGTTGACCTGCCAGAAGGAGCAAGACCCATCGGATGCAAATGGATCTTCAAGAAGAAGATGAAAGCAGATGGAACCATTGACAAGTTCAAGGCCAGACTAGTGGCCAAGGGGTTTGCTCAGAAGCAGGAGATCGGCTACTTTGACACTTATGCTCCAGTAGCTCGAATGACAACTATCAGATTGTTAATTGCTCTAGCAGCAATACACAAGCTGGTGATACATCAGATGGATGTGAAAACGGCATTCCTTAATGGTGAGCTGACCGAAGAGATCTACATGCAACAACCAGAAGGTTTTGTCGTCAGAGGTCTGGAAGACAAAGTCTGCAAGTTGATGAAGTCTCTGTATGGTTTGAAACAAGCTCCCAAAATGTGGCATGAGAAGTTTGACAAGGTGATAAGGTCAAATGGCTACAGGGTCAGTGAAACAGACAAGTGTGTCTATACGAAGTTTGCTGACGGAAGAGGAGTAATCGTATGTCTTTACGTGGACGACATGATAATCCTAGGTACGGATTTAAGCTGCGTCACAGAGACAAAGAAATTCCTCTCGACCAAGTTCAGTATGAAGGACTTGGAAGATGCCGACGTAATCTTGGGGCTCAAGATCATCCGGACAGGCACTGGAATAGCGCTGTCACAATCTCATTATATTGAGAAGATGCTCACTCGCTACGGATATCAAGATCTTCCTTTTATTGATACACCGTACCAGAGTGATCAGAAGCTGGAGCCAAATTCGAAGGAAAGCGTCAGGCAGTTGGAGTACGCTAGCGTCATCGGAAGCTTGATGTACGCTACTACTGCCACAAGGCCTGACATAGCTTTTGCAGTGGGAATGCTGAGTCGATTCACTAGCAATCCAGGCGTTGAGCACTGGAAAGCTGTGAAGCGTGTTATGAGATATCTCAAGAAAACTCAGACATATGCACTTTTCTACAGCGAAGATCCGTCAGTAGTGGAAGGCTTCAGTGATGCTAGCTGTTATTCAGATATGGAGAGCGAGTATTTCATAGGTGGATTCATATTCGCCATGGACGGAGCGGCTATATCATGGAAGTCGAAGAAGCAGACTATGTTATCTCGCTCCTCCATGGAATCTGAATTCTTTGTATTGGATGCTGCTGCAGATAAAGCAGAGTGGCTTCGGGAGCTCATGTATGATCTTCCGGTGGTTGGGGCTCAGATACCGGCGATACCGATATACTGTGACAACCAGGCGGCAGTAGCAGTGGCATCAAATGAACTCTTCAACGGAAATAAGAGAACGGTGCGGTTGAAGCACAGAGCAGTATATGATCTTATCAAGAGAGGTGTTATTGCAGTGATTGATGTTTGGAGTCAGGAGAACCTGACGGATCCGTTCACCAAGGGCCTCAAGCGCCAGCTGGTCGATGACACAGCTTGTAAAATGGGCTTGAAGGCATTCTGATATTGTGTTATTACATTCCTACCATAAAGTTTTATGCTATTAGTTCAAAGATTTATCTACTAGGCATCTAGCTTCTGGTTCAAGGGAGGACCACTAATCGAAAGAATATCAGGAACGGTGGGTACATGTTCTATTGGACATGGAGAGGTTACGGACCTATAACCACTGTTGTCTACTATTATTTTCTGCGAAAAACGGTTTCTATGGGAAGGTTGGCTTAAATGCCTTAATGAGTTCTCAGGCAGAGTGAATGCCTGGAGTGCTTTACAGGAAGCACGGTAGCGCAGCACTACAAGGAGTGTAACTCCATGCTACAGTGGGGTGACTCCACCAAGAGGTTCCCAGGTAGGGGTAATGCCTCGGCTTTGCAAGCCAAGTCACAGCGGAGTAGCACCGCAAATAGGCAGGTAGCCTAATGCTGTATGATAATCGTAATAAAGAGAAGTAGACAGTACTACAAAGAGGACGATGTCCTCATGTTACAGTGGCATGACACCACGAAGAGGTACCAGGTAGGGTAAAGCCTCGACTTTGCGAGCCATGTCATAGCGGCATAACACCGTACGGAAGCGCAAGGCTTCATGCTGGGTAGTTTGGCACTACAAAGAGGCCTGTGACCTCATGCTATAGTAGTATGACACTACGATGAGGTACCCAGGTGGGGTAAAGCCTCGGCTTTAAGCCATGTAATAGCGGCGTAGTACCGCAAAGAAGCGCAATGCTTCATGCCATGACTCTTTATAAAGAACTCACCTATAGTGTATGGACAAAGATATCAGGCCGTCTCTTGAGGGTAAACTTGTAGATGCCCAAAAATTATACACTGAAACCAGGATGGCACAAGGCCTTCAATGTGCAGCCAGAAGCACAGTTGATGTCATTATGTGAGTAGAAAGAATTGCAGTTATGGTGTAGAATTCAAGGCTTAGTCCATTCTTGTATCATGCTATTATTTAACCTATGCGGGAAGATTCAAGTCGTAGCGACATCTCTCCTAATGCATGATGGGCAGTCACTGTGGGGAACGCTCAACCCATATATTGATATATATGGGGGATTGTTGGTGTTTTTGCCTTTAGACTAGAAAAGATAATCCCACATCGGCTACACCAAATGGTGAGTATCTCAATATAATGCATTGCTTGTGTTGAGGTGTGCACATGAGGTGTAGTGGGGTACAAGTTTGTGCCATGTGGGAGTATTTTTCTAGATGGAAAAAGGATTAACTCCAACAAGGATGCAAGTTGATTTTTGTTGTGCGGACTCGGACTCGGACGCGGACTCCAGGATTGTCTCGTGCATGCACGGGAGTGTTCGGGGGGTAGGCGTGGACTGGCACACTTCTATGCTGATTATGGGATGATCTAAAATATCAAACTCTATTTTTGAGTATTGGTATTTTAGTCCCACATCGGATAGGAGAAGAGGTGAAGTCTCAACTCCACTCTATAAATAGAGCCCCTTGACCTCCTTTGAAAGATGCACCAAGAAGAGAGTTGAGGGAGTCTGTTAAGTTCAGAAAGTCCGTTCAAGTCTCAAATATTGACTTACGAGCGTTCCAGAAGTTCTCGTGAACTTGCTGGTTCTTGGAAGCTGTTCGTGCTCGTGTGGGGCGATTAAAGCTTTGAGCAACGGTGGTTCATTCACCACAGCATCTCATTCTCGCCTGTCATCGCTGCTGTTGCCTTTTACAGTAACTTCTTTTTAGAAGCACTACTGCCGATAGTTGCTTACACAAAGTCTCTTTAGATTTTTTTGTGTATTACGTAGAATCTTTTTAGATCCTCGTAATTCAGAATCCTCTAGGATCTCTGTTGCACATCTTCTTTAAGGTGCTGCATTTGAAACGTTGTGTGTACAATTGTTTCAGTTTTAGAATTTTCCATCAAAAATTGTGCCTCGGCACTAACAATATTGTATGAAGACAATGTTGCTTGTATTGCACAAATCAGGAATGGCTACATCAAAGGCGACAGAACGAAGCATATATCACCTAAATTTTTCTACACTCACGAGCTACAGAAGAATGGTGACATTGACGTTCGACAGATACAATCAAGCAAGAATTTTGCAGATTTATTCACTAAAGCATTACCAACCACAACATTCAGAAAGATGATTCAGAATATTGGGATGCGTCAGCTAAATGATCTCTTGCCAGCATCAGGGGGAGCGTGATCACTAATTCTCAAGATGTACTCTTTTTTCTTCGACCAAGTTTTTATCCCATTGGATTTTTCTTTGCAAGGTTTTAATGAGGCAGTTTATCACGCTTACACATTTTGTGTAATATGTACTCTTTTTCCTTCGTCCAAGTTTTTATCCCATTGGATTTTTCTTGGCAAGGGTTTAACGAGACATATCCCATATTATATCGGACATCCAAGGAGCAGTGTTGTAAATATGGATGTCCCATGACTCTTAGTCATCCATAACTTATGTAACTCATGCCCTTTGGTTTCATAACTTTTGTAACTCATGTCTTTTTATTTCATAACTCATGACCTTTGGCAATCCATTGTAAACCTATATAAAGGCCATATTGGATGAATGAAATGATCCACAACTTTCTTCTCCATTTTCCCTTGTTGCTCTATCTCTAGTTTATAACATGAATGTCATTATTTTCCACGGAAAATAGTTATTTTCTTTGAAAAATGGTATCTTCCAACGGTTTGGACAAGTTTCATTTTTCACCATTTTATAAGAAAATATGGAAAATAATTCCACGGTAAATGTATGTTATCAAACACTACAATTGGTGAAAAATTTATGATGGAAATATTTTCTATGGAAAAAAAGCCCAATCAAACACAGCCTTAGTAAGCAAATTAATCTAGAGATTCTCCTTTGTTTGGATCATTTTATCCCTCCCATGTTAATGTTCATCGATTTGCGATTGAGAAAATCAATTGTACTGGCAGCATCGATCTCCTTTGATAGAAGATAAATTATATGTAAAAATAAGAATATATATATATATATATATATATATATATATATATATATATATTGTTAGTCCCGGGGGCTTGATCACAGATGAAAACTAATGCAATCGAGATCTGAGATGTCACACAAAACTTTGTGATGATCAAACTCAAGATCTACGAATAAAACTAAATAGCCAAATTACAATATGAAGGAGAAAAATAGCAAAGAGAAGATCTCTTGTTCTTCCTTGCAAACGTGTTGCAATTGGGACAGAACAAGTTACAACAAAACTAGAGAGAGATGAGAAGAAGAACAATGCTGGGGTGTCAAAACACCGTTGCTCAAAGCAAGATTCGCCCCACACGATCTGCTTCCAGGAACCAGCAAGTTGAAGAACTTGTGGAACGCTCGAAGTCACCTCTGTTCTGACTCCTCGGATGGACTTGCAATGGCGGCAGCAACTCTCTCTCTCTTTCTCCTTTTCTGACTTGTATTTTCGTGGTACTCACAAAGGAGGCCAGAAGAGAGTATTTATAGAGAGAGGGGGGAAACCCTAGCCGCCTCATCAGTTATGGAAAGATTGAATCAAATCACAAAAAAGATAGCAACGAATTAATTCTAATCCCACAAAGATAGGAACTGAATTAATTCAAATCCCACAAATATAGTAACGAAATTAATTCAAATCCCACAAAGATAGGATCTGAATTAATCGCATTGATTCACCCTTTCCATAACCGATTTGAAATCTGCACAGTCAGCGTAGCCCTCCATGCGGCAGCAGCAGCAGCAGCCTGGCCGCATGGACCGCTTGGGCCGCATGAACCGCATGAGCCGCATGGACCGCATGGACCGCATGAGCCGCATGGACCGCATGAACCGCATGGCCGCATGAACCGCATGGCCGCATGGCCGCATGGCCGCATGAGGCCACATTTGAGCCGCATGACTGCTGACGTGCTAAGTGCAAAGTGCGCCAACAAAACGCCACATTACGCCTCATGAGCCCATGAGCCCGAGTCCGAGTCCGAGTCCGAGTCGCTAAGCCCCTTTGGGGCTTAGCTCCAAGTGGAATTAATCCAAGAGAATGACAAAAGCATTAATGCTTAATCCTTGGAGCCTTATTCTTACCTCCTAGTAAAATCACCCACATGGTTCCCTCCTTAGGGTCACCACCCCATGTGCATCTCTCAACAACACACCCAAGTATATATGTTGAGATAACTCATGGTGCATTTCCGATGTGGGACTAAAATTTACAAGGCATGTTGAGAGCAAGCTCTCTTCATGTAAAGAAAGCACCAAAGAAAGCACCAACAATCCCCCACATATCACAACATATATATGTGTCCAGGGTTGAGCGTTCCCCACAGTAACTGTCCATTTTGCATTAGGATAGATGTCGCTGACGACTTGAATCTTCCCGCATGGGTTAAATAACAATGTGATACAAGAATGGACTACGCCTTGAATTCTGCACCACAATTATAATTCTTCCCACTCACAAAGTGTAGTTACGTGTGCTTCTGGCTGCACATTAAAGGCCCTGTGCCAGCCTGGTTTCAGTGTATAATTTTGGGCGTCTACAAGTTTACCCTCAAGAGACGGCCTGATATCTCTTTCCATACACTATAGGTGAGTTCTTTATTAAAGAGATATGGCATGAAGCCTTACGCTTCCTTGCGGTGCTACGCCGCTATGACATGGCCTGAAGCCGAGGCATTACCCCTACTTGGAAACCTCATCGTAGTGTCATACTACTGTAGCATGAGGTCACAAGCCTCTTTGTAGTGCCAAACTACCCAGCATGAAGCCTAAGGCTTCCTTGCGGTGTTACGCCGCAACGACATGGCTTACAATGCCGAGGCTTTACCCCTACCTGGGTACCTCATCGTGGTGTCGTACCACTGTAACATGGGGCTATCCTCCCCTTTGTAGTGCTGTCTACAACTCTTTAATTACGTCATACAGCATTAGGCTACCTGCCTATTTGCGGTGCTACGCCGCTATGACTTGGCTTGCAAAGCCGAGGCATTACCCCTACCTGGGAACCTCATGGTGGAGTCATTCCACTGTAGCATGGAGTTTCACTCCTTGTAGTGCTGCTCTACCGTGCTTCCTGTAAAGCACACCAGACATTCACTCTGCCTGAGAACTCACTAAGGCGTTTAAGCCAACCTTCCACAGGATTTGTTTTTCCGCAGAAAAATACATAGTAGACAACAGTGGTTATGGGTCCGTATCCCTTCCATGTTCCAGAGAACAAGTACCCACTGTTACCTGATAGTTTCCCAGTCAGTGATCCTCCTTTGAACCAAAAGTTAGATGCCTAGTAGATTTCTCTTTGAACTAATAGCATAAAACTTTATGGTAGGATTACAAAGACACACTATCAGAATGCCTTCAAGCCCATTTTACAAGCTGTGTCATCGACCAACTGGCGCTTGAGGCCCTTTGTGAATGGATCTGCCAGGTTCTTCTGACTCCGAACATCAACCACTGCAATTACACCTCTTTTGATAAGATCGTGTACTGCCCTGTGCTTCAACCGCACAGTCCTCTTTTTCCCGTTGAAGAGGTCATTTGATGCCACCGCCGCAGTCGCCTGGTTGTCACAGTATATCGGTATCGCCGGTATCTGAGCCCCAACCACTGGAAGATCATACATGAGCTCCCGAAGCCATTCTGCTTCATCTGCTGCAGTTTCAAGTGCATAGAATTCAGATTCCATGGAGGAACGAGAGAGTATAGTCTGCTTCTTCGACTTCCACGATATAGCAGCTCCACCCAAGGAAAAGACATATCTACCTGTGGATCTCTCGCTTTCCACCTCTGAACACCAGCTAGCATCACTGAAGCCTTCCACTACTGTCGGATACCCGTTGTAGTGCAGTGCATATGTCTGAGTCTTCTTGAGATATCTCATTACTCGCTTCACAGCTTTCCAGTGCTCAACCCCTGGGTTGCTTGTGAACCGACTCAGCATTCCCACGGCGAAAGCTATGTCAGGCCTTGTGGCAGTAGTTGCGTACATCAAACTTCCGATAACGCTAGAATACTCCAGCTGCCTAACGCTTTCCCTCGAGTTTGGCTTCAGCTTCTGATCACACCTGTATGGCGTATCGATTCCTGGAAGATCCTTATACCCATAGCGTGTGAGCATCTTCTCAATATAGTGAGATTGTGACAGCGCTACTCCAGTGTCTGTCCGGATGATCTTTATGCCCAAGATGACATCTGCATCCCCCAAGTCCTTCATACTGAACTTGGTTGAGAGGAACTTCTTTGTCTCTGTGACACAGCCTATATCCGTACCTAGGATTAGCATGTCGTCCACGTACAGACAAACGATGACTCCTCTTCCATCAGCGAACTTTGTGTAAACACATTTGTCCGTCTCGCTGACTCTGTAGCCGTTTGACCTAATAACTTTGTCAAACTTCTCATGCCACATCTTGGGAGCTTGCTTCAAACCATATAATGATTTCACCAACTTGCAGACTTTGTCTTCAAGACCTTTGACGACAAATCCATCTGGCTGTTGCATGTAAATCTCTTCGGTCAGCTCCCCATTCAGGAACGCTGTCTTTACATCCATCTGATGTATCACCAACTTATGTATAGCTGCTAGAGCGATTAACATCCTGATGGTGGTCATCCGAGCTACTGGAGCGTATGTGTCGAAGTAGTCTATCCCCTGTTTCTGAGAAAATCCCTTGGCGACCAGCCTGGCCTTGAACTTGTCAATAGTTCCATCTGCCTTCATCTTCTTCTTGAAGATCCATTTACATCCGATGGGCTTTTCTCCTTCAGGTAGATCTACCAACACCCATGTGTTATTGGAGGTGATAGAGTCAAACTCGTTATTCACTGCCTCCTTCCAGAAGATAGCATCTCTGGTCTTCATCGCCTCATCATAGGTAAGCGGATCTGCTTCCACATGATAGGTGACAAAGTCATCTCCGAAATCTTTCGGTCTCCTCGTTCGCTTAGCTGACGGCTCTGCGAGTTCTGGTACAAGAGTTGTTTCATCAACAACAGCTTCTTCTTGGACTACTGGCTCGTATGAGATTTCAGTCTCATTTGTACCTACATTATTTTCCGGAATGTCCGAAAGAACAATGTTTTTGTCTTTAGTAAACTTGTCTTCAAAGTATTCAGCATCGCGAGATTCGATGATATGATTTGATCCAATATCAAGAAATCTCCGAGCATCACTCTTCTCGGCATACCCCAAGAAGATCGCCTTCGTAGTCCTTGTCCCCAGCTTCTGAATCTTCAGATCTGGAAGCTTCACATACGCCAGACACCCCCACACTCGAATGACATTCAAGTTTGGTCTGACTTTGAACCAGAGTTCATGAGGAGTTACTTTCGAAGTTGCATATGGCACTCTATTCAGAATGAAAGTGGCCGTTAATGCAGCTTCTCCCCAGTAGCATTTTGGAAGACCTGCAGTGAGCAGCATGGAATTCATCATTTCTGTTAATGTCCGGTTCTTCCTCTCTGCTACTCCGTTGGATTGAGGAGAATATGGAGCAGTAGTCTCGCATATGATTCTATGTTCTTTGCAGAACGATGCGAATTCATGAGACCTGTACTCTCCACCTCGATCACTTCTCAGCCTCTTGAGTTGTTGTCCAGTCTGCCGTTCAGCCTCGGCCCTGAACTCTCTGAACTTCTCGAAAGCTTCGTCTTTGGACTTGAGCAAGTAGACGAACGCGTATTTTGAGAAGTCGTCGATGAAGGTTATGAAATACTTCATCCCGGCCTTCGTGGAGAAATGTTTGAAGTCACAGATATCGGAGTGCACCAACTCCAGAAGATCTGTGCTTCGATTGACCCGATGAAAGGGTTTTTTTGTGATCTTCGTCTGAGCACACACTTCACACTTCTCCACCTTACCCCCACACTTAGAGATAAGTCCTAGACTAGACATTTTGTTGATTCTTTTACTATGAACATGTCCTAGTCTCTTATGCCACAACTCAAGAGAATAATCAGAAAATGCAACTGCATTAATGTCATCAAACTGGTTGACAAGCTGAATTTTAAACATTCCTTCGGTTTGATAAGCCTTCCCGAAGTATGTTCCTTTCTTGGACATAACCATCTGACCAGCGTTGATGTCCATCCTCAAGCCTGCGTTGCAGAGCAGGCTCCCAGAGATCAGGTTCTTGGCAATCGCAGGAACATGCTTCATACCTTGAAGCGTCAGAGTGTTACCAGAAGTGAGTTTCAGCTCCACAGTCCCAATCCCCAGAACTTCAGCTTGGGCCTGGTTCGCCATGACAACTTTCTCAGATGTCGGCTGGTATGTGACGAACCATTCCTTGTCAGAACAGACATGGCAAGTCGCACCAGTGTCTATCCACCAGTCAGAGTCAACCCCCACAGTTGTGACCTGTCCGATCATAGCAACAATGTTAGAAACCAATGAAACCTTATTAGGCTCACCTTTCTCTGATTGTTTAGGCTTAGATCTGCATTCACTCTTGTAGTGGCCTTTCTTGCCACAATTGTAACAAGTCACGTGGGACTTAGTCTTCTGTTGCTTGAATGAAGAACCCTTCACTTTCAGATTAGTGAAGTCCTTCTTCTTGGGATGAGAAGCCGCCTGCTTCCCCTTGGAATCTCTCGTCTGCACAAGATTGGCTTTAGCCAACTGTTTGGACAGAGTGTCCACCTTCTGTTGAGAACGCATCTCGTCCTCAACATGGATCTCTTGAAGTAGATCTCCCAAGCTAATGTCTAGCTTCTTTCTGTGCATCCTTGCATAGAAGGTACTCCATCCAGCAGGAAGTTTTGAGACGATCCCTCCGACGACAAACTTATCGGGAAGGGGCATCTCTTCGTCTTCCAGTTTCTGACGCAGCTTCAGAAATTCCTTCACCTGTGGCAGCATGGACTTTTCGTCCTCAAAGAGCAATTTGTGATATTTTTCAACCACAAATATTTTGCTCCTGTTCTTGTCTTCTTCATACAGATTTTCCACAGACTCCCATATGTCTCTGGCAAGTTCCTTCTTCGAGTAGGATTCTGCCAGGGAGTCCTCCATAGCATTCAGGATGATAAGCCTGCAGATGCTATTTTCCCTTCTCCATTTGGCCTGGAGTTTGGTAGCCGCGTTGATGGCGGCAGTAGATCCAGTGTCTGGAACAGAGGGTTCTTCCTCCAACAGAACATGATCAACGTCTTTCAGTTGAAGAGTTAGGTACACCTTTCTCTTCCAGACTTGATAGTGCTCTCCATCGAACTTTTCCAACTTGCAGAAGTCCGATTGGAGGAGCGAAGCATTAATGTTTTCCATCTATACGGATCTTGCTTTGAGATTGTTAGTCCCGGGGGCTTGATCACAGATGAAAACTAATGCAATCGAGATCTGAGATGTCACACAAAACTTTGTGATGATCAAACTCAAGATCTACGAATAAAACTAAATAGCCAAATTACAATATGAAGGAGAAAAATAGCAAAGAGAAGATCTCTTGTTCTTCCTTGCAAACGTGTTGCAATTGGGACAGAACAAGTTACAACAAAACTAGAGAGAGATGAGAAGAAGAACAATGCTGGGGTGTCAAAACACCGTTGCTCAAAGCAAGATTCGCCCCACACGATCTGCTTCCAGGAACCAGCAAGTTGAAGAACTTGTGGAACGCTCGAAGTCACCTCTGTTCTGACTCCTCGGATGGACTTGCAATGGCGGCAGCAACTCTCTCTCTCTTTCTCCTTTTCTGACTTGTATTTTTGTGGTACTCACAAAGGAGGCCAGAAGAGAGTATTTATAGAGAGAGGGGGGAAACCCTAGCCGCCTCATCAGTTATGGAAAGATTGAATCAAATCACAAAAAAGATAGCAACGAATTAATTCTAATCCCACAAAGATAGGAACTGAATTAATTCAAATCCCACAAATATAGTAACGAAATTAATTCAAATCCCACAAAGATAGGATCTGAATTAATCGCATTGATTCACCCTTTCCATAACCGATTTGAAATCTGCACAGTCAGCGTAGCCCTCCATGCGGCAGCAGCAGCAGCAGCCTGGCCGCATGGACCGCTTGGGCCGCATGAACCGTATGGACCGCATGAGCCGCATGGACCGCATGAGCCGCATGGCCGCATGAACCGCATGGCCGCATGGCCGCATGAGGCCGCATATGAGCCGCATGACTGCTGACGTGCTAAGTGCGCCAACAAAATGCCACATTACGCCTCATGAGCCCATGAGCCCGAGTCCGAGTCCGAGTCCGAGTCGCTAAGCCCCTTTGGGGCTTAGCTCCAAGTGGAATTAATCCAAGAGAATGACAAAAGCATTAATGCTTAATCCTTGGAGCCTTATTCTTACCTCCTAGTAAAATCACCCACATGGTTCCCTCCTTAGGGTCACCACCCCATGTGCATCTCTCAACAACACACCCAAGTATATATGTTGAGATAACTCATGGTGCATTTCCGATGTGGGACTAAAATTTACAAGGCATGTTGAGAGCAAGCTCTCTTCATGTAAAGAAAGCACCAAAGAAAGCACCAACATATATATATATATATATATATATTATATATATATATATATATATATATATATATATATATATATATATATATTGTCACTTCTCTAGCTAGTAACTTTGTTTCATATAGGAAGTAAGTAACAAAGAAGTACTATGTTTCATATAGTAACTTTGTTTCAAAAAAAAAAAAGAAGTACTATGGCTCGACTAGTGATCGTTAGAAGCTTCTTCGATCATGGCTTCTTTTCTAAGGATTAGTTGGCAAGTTTTGTAAGTCTAGTCTTAGCAAAAACTCGTCTTAATTCCTTGCACAAGAAACTAGTTTTGTAGGATATATATGTACAATATCTTCTTGTGGACATCAGCTATATTTGATCCTCAGCAACTGGAGAGCAATTCAAGTCATGAAATATACTAGCTAGGTAAGATCATCATTTTCTTCTTGAATTACTTTTAAACTGACTTTGTGCAAAGTCCTTTGGTATATGTACAACACACTTCTCTACAAAGAATAGACATTATTCAAGTTATTTAAGCTTGTTCCTCTTTGTTTTGGCAGAAAACCAACACAAGTAATCTTTATATTGCTCCAAAGTTTCGGTTAATGCTCCAAGCAACCTAGCAAGTCTTTATAAGGAAATACAAGCTGATCAATATCAAAGCTACTGTTACATCGTTGCTACTCCGACCGATCCAAATTAATAGTCTGGAGTGTTTTCACGATCTTTGGAAATTGGAGAGGCAATGGAACGAGAACTTGCCGAGGATCAAAACAGTCTGGGTCATCTCGAACACGAAGATCGTGTGGAGCAGTCCTCGATCGAGCGGGAAGCCGAATATGGTGATCCCTCCACCGTTGTGCTGCAGATACGTTACTGCACATATCGATCACGAAAGATTGCAGTCGAAGAATATATAGTTAGATACGTTACAGCAAGTGTTTCAAGTGAACGGAACGTGTAGCGAGCTTACGAAGGGCTTGACGGCTGTTAAAAGTAGAAGACGTTGGAGACGGAGGAGGTTCGTCGTCGGTACGAGTCGTTGCAGCTTTCTTCTTCTCCGCTGTGATCACTGCATCAGAAGGTTTGGTGTCCGGAGTGCTGCTGGTCAGGGTCATGTGCCACCTGCTGGCGATAGGAACCACCTTCTGAGCCCTATGGGTGATTCTTGCAGCGCCCAGCAGACACATGAGGAAACCGGTTAGCTGAACAACGGAGCACACCTGCAGGGAAGAGGTCGGAATAAGCAAAGGAACATATATAAGCATTTTTATGATATGGACACCACCAAGTATCTCTCATGTCGGTATCATATATATTCGTAGCCGTGCAACAACGTAGGTTATCAATAGGAAGCTACTACGTTGTCTGCAGTCTGTGACCACGGACCATGTGTCAACATTCCATTGGCTGAGATCAGCCCAAACTACAGCAGGCAAAATAAAATTACAACACGTGGTGCACAGGAACATACCGCGGGTCATATATCATTTTCCTTATCAATATTATGAAACAAGTGTTATATTTTGTAGCAATGCCACATAGGTTATAATCAATATTATGAAACAAATGTCTGTGGGGGTGTAGTCCGTTGAGTACACTAGAGGGTTCCGTGGAGATGAACACGGTCCGAAACCTCCCAAGGCGTTGCTCGTTAGTCCGGAGAAAAGGACACCTAAAAAAAATTATAAAACAAATAATGATGAGGAGAAGCTCACCACTATATCACCCGAGTTGCAGAAGTCTTTCTCAGTTTTGGAAGTCAAGACCAGCATGAGAGCTCCCAACTGGCTGATGGTAATCGTGACCAAGCAGCCGATTATGAAGATCCTGTACCTGTGGCTGATCACCAGCAGCAGCCTCTTTATCCTCAGGTGCTCCTTGAATATCAAGCACTCATGCCCCTCCGAACCTTCTCCTTCAAACATCTTACAGAACCCATCGAACCTTAGAATCTGTAGCTCGCAAGTAAGCCTAAAGAACACGCACACGAGCAGGAACACCCCGGTCCGGTACACCCACGATGCCAGGGTGGCCGCCATCGCCACCGCTCGCATGTGGGGGGCGCGGAGGGGCACGGCGGCGAAGAGGAGCACCTTGTGCAGGAGCTCGACCGAGATGGCCGGGAGGAGGATGTAGGCAAGGCAGCGGAACACGCGGTTGAGCTTGCCGGTGTGCCCATTGCGCACGGACGTGGAGTCGTCACGGAGGGCGTCGTCGACGAGGAGCAGCTGACGGAGGCCGTGGCGCCGAAAGAAGGATGCGAGGGTGAGGAAGGAGATGGCCGCGAGGACGCTCTCGGGGAGCTGGACGAGCTGGTTGAATGTTATGGCCCCGGCGGTTGCTCTGGAGGAGGAGAAGTAGAGGGTCGTGGATGCGGGGACGATGAAGGCGAAGAGGAGGAACGCGAGGTAGGAGACGAGCTTTCGTGCGGGGGAGGAGTGGTCGAGCGCGCACCACTTGAGGCAGATGCGGATTTTGCGGAGCTCGTCGATGATGGAGGATTTGTTCGGGGCATACGACATCGTTACGAGGAGAGGGATGGTATCGGTCGACGCCGCGGCGACGTCTTCTGCATTGTTCCATTCCATGATTCAGGTGTAAGTAAGTAAGAACTTCCTCAAAGGTTTCAGAGTAAAGCTTTTGCTATGGGGATTCTTTATGTAAGGAGCTTGTTGAGAACTCTTCTTTATAGATACACAACATAGACTATAATATAGAGATGAGGAGAGGTGGTTGACTTATCTATGTGATCGATTAAGAAGGAAAGGGATGGTTGAGTGAACTTCATGGGGACTTCGTGGGGAGGATAGTTGAAATTGTGGAGTAGGACTTTAGCTTGTGAAGCTTTAGCAAAGCACTTGCATAGACCATGCATGCAATGCATGCAAGTCTATGTGTTGAGCTGACATCTGATTTGTAGAGGTCAAAATCTTTAGAAAGTAGTGGAGTAGGACTTTCCATGTCAAAAGTATGAAAATGGAAGGAAAATGACTAACTCATAAGCACTTTAATCAAATTCTAATTTTGATTACGTCTCGTGAGCACATAGAACTGTTGGAGTAGACGGGATTACCAACCTACATGGAGAATATCCCGGAGGCAGAGAAGCTCGAAAAGTGCAATGATTGTCGTATATTGAAACATATATGGTAATCAAATATATGATTGGATTTACATCTTTGGCTCTGATCATGTATTTATGATTGGATCTTTCACATATTGATTTTCCATATAATTTGACTTCCAATTTATGCCAAGTCAATTATGATTGGATTTCCATTAAATGTATGATTGCTATATATTGGACATTCTATATATTGGGCTTCCATATATAGATTTCCAATATATGATAACTTTAATTCATGCAAAGGTTTATAAAAGGTTGATGCATGCAAGTTGATAAATAAAAATAATATCAGGCTATTGTGAAGGAGAGACCGTTTCGGATAATTCTTCTCGACATTTCTTGATCTTCAGAGTCTGTAATCGGATTTTCTTCTTTCAAGTAGTTGTGATGATTCGTTTTTGATCGGTGAGAAGCTTGTAAGGAGTAGGTGAATTTCTTATTCCATTAGTGGAGGCTTTTCAGGATTGGACTCCGATCGTCCTGTGATTTTTCTTATCTGAGTTTTCCACGTAAAAAAAAAATTTGTGTCTGAGTTTGGCTTTTCTGTGTGATTTTAGCATTTGGTTTTTTTTGGGTTCTCTTACAGTTACTTAGTTTGGAGGAACGGTTTTCGTATTTCGTTTCCAACACCTGATATCAGAGACAGGTGTTTCTCTGGTTGATACAAGTACGTAGTATCAGAGCTTTTTGTTGGTGTCATGGTTGACAATCAAATCAAGTAGAAGAGACGGACGCGAAGTCAGTGTGTTTGGTAAACTTGAACGGTACTAACTACCACTACTGGAGGAGCAAGATAAAAGATCTGTTGTTTGTCAAAAAGTTGCATCTACCAGTATTTGCTTCTAAGAGGCCAGTTGATGTCACGACCCGCTCCCGCTATAAGGGCACGTGCACGTGACAACGTCCAGTCCTAACCGTAAAAACGGCGTGGTACGCTGTAGGTTTTTCTACTCTAAACAGTTTATATATATATATCAAAAACCTGTCGAGAATATGGTCAACTCCGAACAGAGGACAAGCAATGAATATATATGAGTACTCAATCACAACTCTAAGATAACAAAGTAAAGACTAAAAGATAAAGACAACAAGACGATAATAAAATAATAACCTGTCAAGTCCAACACAAGAATATATACAAGTCCAAGTCTCTAATACAACCATAGTAATAACAGTCTCAAAAGTAGCTGGAGACAAAGTCCAGTACAAAGACCTACTCTAACTAAGCAAGTGGTAAGGTCTCGTCAGGCGGAGCTAACCCCTGCTGGACCAAAGTCTCCAAGTCTAAGCCCACTACGTCATCCGGACCGTAGTAGGTACTGTAATCCCCCTCGTCATCATCTGTAATATTTGTTAACATATCCTGTCAGGATGGAACGAGTACAATCTACTAACACAGTTCACAAGATATGACAAAAGCTATAAGACAGTAAATAGAGAGTATATACAAGAAAATTATGAAATGTACATGTGAGTATCATGGCAAGGTAAGCTGTAAAACTAGAGCTAGAACAAGGCAAGTAAACTGATCATGGCATGTACAAGAATCAAGAATCATATATCTAGGTGTGTGAGTACTAGCTACAATATGTGGCCGGCTTGGGTCTGTACAAGTTCTACTGATCAGCCAATCCTACATGGAGTGTAGGATTGGTAGCATTCAAGGTCTACAAGAATAACAAGGCGGATAATGACCACACATCTACACTAGTACTCCCCGCCCCCGACTGGTAGAGTGGATCCAAGCAAGATACGTTATGACACGGGATTCTACGAGAAGGGAGCAAGTCTCCTCGAGAATTGGTGTCCATATACTGCACAAGAACTACAAGGGGCTTGCACAAGATATACCAAGATAACGAGGAATAACATCTCACGTCGGGATCCATGAATACCAATCCGTGTGACCAATGTGTCGAGAACAAGCATATCTACTCTAATTACATGAATTATAACAATCATCGTAAATTGGAAAAGTGTCAGAGAATGTACTCGCCTGTAATATGATGATATATGTCAACAGGATCCAACGCATCGTCTCGAGGACCTATAGAGAACAAGACATATCAATACTATGTTTAGGAAGCAAAGTCAAGACAATTTAAATCCTATTAAGTCATTCTAGGTCAAGACGCGTCAAACTAGACTGTACGAGGTCAACCTAAGTCATATTAGGTCTAGCTAGGTCATACTGGGTCAATGCAAGTCAAACGGAATTAATCTAGGTCGATTTGAGTCAACGGTTGACTTACAGTTGACTTTTGGTCAACTAGTCAACTCTGGTCAACCCTAGATCAATCCTAGGTCATGGTGACTAATAGTTGACTTTTGATCAACTTCCCAAGTTTAATGGAATTTGGGACTAAATTGGGTAAAGTGTTGATCCATAGTTGACTTTTGGTCTAAAAAGTCAACCGGGGTCAAGACTAGGTCTAGGCGACTATTTCTAACTATTACCAACCTCTACAACCCATATCCAAGTCCATCTTAGACTTCGAAACTCAAATCTTGGCCGTAGGCCAATTCCCTATTTTACATTTTCTAAGGTAAATTTCTAACCTAGGTGGAAACCTAGTTAGCCTACCTACGCTTGTTATTTTGACCCGTGCTCCCTAGGGTAGTAAGGTACTAGCCTATAGATATATTACCTACCAAAAATACCTAGGTAAAGTGGACGTCTAGTCCATGATACGGCTCATTGTCGATATCTTGAATATTTCAAGATACGCAATGATACGACACGATACCGGCGCCCTACGACCCCGATTTCAACTCGGGAGCCTACCCGCAAAATCTAATTCATATAATCTTGGTCTACGCCAAGTTTCATCGCGTTCCGATACTCCGGGCTCCGTTTCACCCTCTAACTCGCTCTCCTCCATTTCTATTTCATTCACTTCATATTCTAATTCTCCTTCTTCTTATCTTCTTCTCCTAATTTTCTTCTCTTTCTTCCCTTTCTAATTCCTAATCTCTTTTCTCTCCTTCTTTCCTAATCTATTTCTCCTCCTAACCTACTCTTATTCTTTCCTTCTAATTTCCTCTTCTTCTCTTCCTTACTTCTTCTAATTTCTTCTCAACTTCTAACTTCTTCTAATTCTTCCTCTAACTTCTTCTCATTCTCCTTCCTAAACTTCTATTTAGCCACATAACTACCTACCTATATATATATATATATATATATATATATATATATATATATATATATATATATATATATATATATATATATATATATATACATATATCTATGGGGGGTTAAATAGGAGTTAAATGGAGCTAGGGGGATATTGCTCCTGCAGCTGCTGCTAGTGCCATTGCTGCTGCTGCTGCAAGCAACTGCTGCTACTGCTGCCTTCAGCTACTGCTGCAGCTGACACTGCCACTGCTGCTGCTGCATCATCTTCTTCTACTACTTTCCTTCCTCCCTCTCATCTATCTCTCTATATATATATCTGGAAATTGCTGAGAAACCCAATTTCGGGATGGGCTTTTATGAAATGTCCACCCGCTGGATGAGTTTTATGAAATGCCCAGAATTAAGTATTTTCACGTTAAATATTCCAAGATTCCCTTTTAGATGCCACCCGCTGGAAACTGCTATTTTTATAATACCGAAACTACCCCTCCGCGCGAATTGGTCATCTATATGTATTTGAATTCAAAAAACTCAGATCTGGATTACGATTTTCGTCTTCTTCTTCTTCACGGAAAATCTGAATTCCATTGCTCTCATCTTCAGCAGAGATCGCAAAGATCATTCGTAGTTCGGTGTGCTTTTCTTCGGTCGAACTCAGATCATCGCTCGTCATCATCATCACCATCATCATCATCTTCATCGACGTCAATTATGGAGAGAAGATCTTTCTTCTTCTTTTCCATAAGAATTATCATCGCTTTGAAAGAAGAACGAAACTCTTTATTCCTCTCTCCTACGTTTTAACACTGAAAATGACCATTCTC
The DNA here is from genome assembly GCA_029216955.1 of Iris pallida. Classification (NCBI taxonomy): domain Eukaryota; kingdom Viridiplantae; phylum Streptophyta; class Magnoliopsida; order Asparagales; family Iridaceae; genus Iris; species Iris pallida. Next base: position 22,885,938 of record JANAVB010018994.1, on the reverse strand, counting down.
CGTGTAAATTTACACGGAGAATGCCATTCTCCGTTTTATTTAAAACGGAGAATGACATTCTCCGTGTTTCTAACACGGAGAATGGCCATTCTCCTGCGTTTTTAACACCGAAATGACCATTTTTCGTGCTAAATTACACGGAGAATGACCATTCTCCGTTTTATTTAACACAGAGAATGACCATTCTCCGTGTAAATTAACACGGAGAATGCCATTCACCGTTTTATTTAAAATGGAGAATGACATTCTCCGTGTTTCTAACACGGAGAATGGCCATTCTCCTGCATTTTAACACTGAAATGACCATTCTCCGTGCTAAATTAAACGGAGAATGACCATTCTCCGTTTTATTTAACACGGAGAATGACCATTCTCCGTTTTATTTAACACGGAGAACGTTATTCTCCGTTTTATTTAAAACGGAGAATGTCATTCTCCTGCGTTTTAACACTGAAATAACCATTCTCCGTGCTAAATTACACGGAGAATGCTATTCTCCGTTTTATTTAACACGGAGAATAACATTCTTCATTTTATTTAACACGGAGAATTGCATTCTCCGTTTTTCTAACACGGAGAATGGTCATTCTCCTGTGTTTTAACACTGAAATAACTATTCTCCGTGATAAACTACATGGAGAATGGCATTCTCCGTGTAAATTAACACGGAGAATAGTCATTCTCCGTGTAATTTAGCACGGAGAATGGTCATTCTCCGTATAAATTAAGACGGAGAATGCCATTCTCCGTGTTAGTAACACGGAGAATGCCATTATCCGTGTAAATTAAGACGGAGAATGACATTCTCCGTGTTACTAACACGGAGAATGACCACCCTCATGCGAAATTAACATTTTTCCTGTTCTAACACGGAGAATGACCATTCTCCTGTATTTTATGATCAGCTGAAACTTTGGAGAGCCATAACTTTTGACTGGGAGGTCGAAACGAGGTCCCGTTTGTCGCAAAATGAGCGTATCGTCGAGGAGACTGAAAGTAACCATTTTACAGTTAGACGGCCTTCCAAAATTTTAGAATCGCAAAAAAATGATATTTGGACCTCCGTTTTAGCACTTTTGCCTTTTGTCCCGGTCTTCGAAATTTTCCGACGAGTTTTTGAAGATTTTTGAGGAGAAAACCTAGATTCGAAAGTGAGCAGCGTATGGAAGAAGATGAAGTATCGAAACATTTTTTTCAGAGCAGTTTCATGGGTGTTTTCAATAAATTAAAAGGAAGGGCAAAATGGTCATTTGGAACCCGCTTTGGATAAGTTTCTCTAATTCTAGGCACGCGATGAAAGTTTTTTTAGCGGTGGGTTTTACATAAAATTTTTTAGTTTTTGGGCATTTCATAAATCCTCCCTATATATATATATATATATATATATATATATATATATATATATATATATATTTTAGTTTTTGGGCATTTCATAAATCCTCCCTATATATATATATTTTTTTCCCTATATATATATATATATATATATATATATATATATATATATATATATATATATATATATATATATATATATATATATATACTCTAGCACACACACATCTATCTCTATATATATAAATACACTCACACACATATATCTTCATGTATATAAATACACACACACACACACATATCCATTTATATATATATAACCACATACACACACGTCTATATATATATATATATATATATATATATATATATATATATATATATATATATATATATATATATATAGACACACACACACAAATACTCACACACTCACAAACACACACTCTCACCACCACTCTCACACACAAACACCACCACTACCATTTCCCCTACACACACACAAATACCTATAAACATATATATATAAAATATATATATATATATATATATATATATATATATATATATATATATATATATAAACCCCTAATAATTTTCTTAACCTAGATTTATAGGGAACCCTAGGAAAATTATGGGCAAATGGTGGAGAATCTCATTCTCTACAATTATTGTGAAGACATTAAATGGAGAAGAGTAATAAATGAGAAATTAATTACATACCTAAAGTAGTTTCTTGTAGGGAAGAAAAGCTTGGGAAGAAAAGAAATTTTTTAGAGAGAGAGAGTTGTGATTTAATGAAGAAGAAAGGGGGGGAATGGCTCTTGGCCGGCCATGGTGGGGGGGGGGGGGAAATGGGTTTGGGTAGATCCAATAAGCCTCAAACCCAATAGACTTAGTTTGGGTTCGGTTTGTTTCGGGTTGGTTCGGTTTGTTTCTAATTAACCAATTAAGCTCTAAAATGACTAATTAAGCCATGGAAGTTGGGTTTATGATTTCTAACCTAATTATGATGGTATGTGGGCCAAGTCCAGCTAGTATGTGGGTCCCGCTAGGGTCCAGGCTACCCGGGTCTCCAATTTGAGTCCGAATTGGATAAAATCCAAACCAAACCAAATAAATCCCAAAAAATCACATAAAATAAATAAAAATTTCTAAAAATTATAAAACTTGAAAAATGAAGAAAATATCCCTAATTCAAAAACTGGGGGTGACAAATCTACCCTCCTTAAAAAAATTTCGTCCTCGAAATTGAATGAGAACTAACACAGCAATCATGAATAGAACAAGGAAAGAAAAAGATAAAATTTTACCTCAAGGCTCGAAGAGATATGGAAATCGCTCCCGCATGTCATCCTCCCTCTCCCAGGTGGACTCACCTGGAGAGTGGTGTCTCCATGCAACGCGAACCAAGGGACTGACCTGGTTCCGGAGCACCTTCTCTCTTCGGTCCAAGATCTCAACCGGCTTCTCTGGATAGCTGAGTGTCGCTCCCACTATGATATCTGAGTGGTCCAAGACGTGTCACGACCCGCACCCACCGTGAGGGTACGAGTACGTAACAACGCCCAGCCTACGCCACAGTGTCGGCGGTAGAACGCTGTTCTAGGTCATGAACTATAACTAGCATAATATGAATACTCTCCATAAGGAGGCCAACACAGAGGTACAATTCAATCACAATCTAAGGTAGAATGATAAAGATAGGTAAACATGAAATCCAAAAGAGATACAGGAGATAGAAGTCTAAGTGACTAAGATACATAATCCTAGAAATACATCTCAAAACTCAAATACAGTAATCCACAAGTAAATACAACTCCAGACAAAATGAAATAACTATCTAAACAACCTCTATTGTGTCTCCTCTAGGCTAGCAGGCAATCCCAGGCTATCTGTAAAATTTATCAACAGGTCCAGTCAGGACAGGAGCGAGCACAGTACATCTCAACAGATCATAGCAAGTTAGAAAATATAATCATACAGTAAAGTAAGATACAGGATCTGAAAGAAATACAGTATGTAAACAGGGAAAGAGAACTGTAATAGAAATATCTACTATAAGTAGAGAGCTAACAGTGGCTAGTGAGTCAGAGTACAATATAAACATGTGAATGGCATAGGAGATTCTGGGAACTATACTATGGTGTGATTCTGGGAACTGTACTACTTGAATATTATCCACATGTTTACTTCTACTCCCCCGTACCCCCAATCAATACACAAGGATCCAACCAGGTTATGTTATGATTACATGCAAAGGCCCACAAGGGGTGATACATGGATAGCCCGTAAATGGGTGATTCTGGGAATGCCCACAATGGGGTGATTCTGGGAATGCCCATAAATGGATGATTCTGGGAAGACTCTGTGATCATGAGAGTACATGTCACAAGTGATCGAAGAACCGTAATGCATAGTGATACACCATGTAAGTGAAACGCACAGAACATGTAGTATACGATGCTCCCTGAGGGAATAACATCTCAAGAAAGGATCCATATAGTACTAATCCATGTTACCAACGTGACAGCATCAAGTATAGTAATCTAAAGCAGGAAAATAATTCTAACAGGATATGAAATGATGAGAATGTACTCGCCTGATATCCGAATGTCCAAGGTAAAGATACTGTCCGAGGAGAGGTGTCTGGCTCCTAATTAGAACAGCACAAGTCACAACATGTCCAGAAGGGTAATATAAAGCACTACAATGCATTCTACATGAATCTAGGTCAAACTAGGCCAAAGTCAACCCTTGGTCAACTCTGGTCAACTGCACTAGTCAAACTAGGTCAAACTAGGTCATGTCCTAACCCAGCAAGTCTTACTAGGCCTAACCAAGACTTATCCTAGCAAGCACACATCAATACAAGGCTATACAAGCCAACATACACCCAACTCTATATAGCATGCAATTATTCAATACTCAAATAGGCAAGAATTCACATTAGATATACACTAGGTAATCTATTACTTTAAACTATATATGTCTACACATATATACACATGCATATATTGGTATTCAACATTAGGTCTATAATCATGGCATTTCAAATGGTTATATAAACTTATATATTACAACACAATATGCTAACATATATATAATATACATACATAGCTAAGTTAACTATATTCATAAATATTTATTTAAGAGGCTATGTGTGTGTATGTGAACATGGCAAAGGGGCAAGTGAGGGTTAAATGGGCATACATAGTGTATACATATCAAAGAGTGTCAAAGTGTAAGTGAACAATGTGTCAAGTGTGATAGTGTCAACATAGTGTAAGGGGGTACATGAGGTAATATAGGATTTGTGTTAACATAGAACATTACATCTCATTAACTTGTATATTTTATATATTACATCTATTATTACATTACAATCATGCTTGCATTCATTCATCATTCATTTATTCCCTTGCACTACTATATGTACCATACATTACATACTATGGAACCTACATATTCATTACAAGTCATACTTATACATGCTTACATTAGATAGAATACTTATACCTCGTACATCATTTATTTAACCACTTACTTATGCTTGTATTCTCTATTTAGTTACATAATTTATATACATTAACATGGGTTAAAATCAAATAGAACATTATATTACACACAAGGGTGCACAAAATACATATGCCGAATAGTAACTCCTACTAATAATCAATACTGTACCATCTCAGCATAAATTAAAATTTAGGATTAAAGTATGTTATAGATCTATGTGTTAGCTTTCCGAAACTTCAAACGGATCGCATTTTCGTTTCCGAAAACTCCCGGAATCGCGAAAACACCGAGAACGCGTTTGTCTTTCGTACAGCTGACACTCAATAATTCTCCAAAAAGTTACATAAAGAATTAGGCCTATTAATACATATTTTTGGAAAGCTAACTTCAATACACTTTTTTTTAAAAAAATGGAAGATTAAACCGAGCTTTGAGCTAGAAGTTATGACATTTCTAAGTTAGGGCTGAAATTAAAAACGTGGATAAAAATCATGACGGATTTAGATAGTTTGAGCCAAAAGAATACACAATATATATCCTAATTATCCACAACAATAATAGCAATAATAATATGAGGAACCACACTCACAAACTTGATTATATAATCATCATGAACCATTTATTACATATATAAATATAGATACACTCTCATTACAATATATATATATATATATATATATATATATATATATATATATATATATATATATATATAAATCTATATATGTAACATGAACACATCCACAACACAAAGGACACTCATATGACCTCCAAATGGACACAAAATAGACACAAATGGAGATACAACCAGGAGATCATTCCTATGGGTTCAAAATAGACCTATATGCATGAAGAAATGAAAAGGAGAAGGGATTTATACCTCCCGGTAGATCGAATCGAAGAAAAACCTTCCCGGAGCGACACCGACACGTAGAGATTCCAAAAGGACACGAACGAGCTCCGAATCCTCCCAAACTTGGGTAGCTTCCTCCTTGACTAGAATGGAGAAGGAAAGAAGAAGATTTGGTGGTGAAATGGAAGGATTTGGTGGAGAAATTGCTAGGGATTGCTCTCTAGGAATTTGGGGAAGAACAAGAGAGAGAAAAATAGATGGATAATGACAAATGGGAGGCACAACCCTATCCTTATTGTGGCTGGCCATAAAGGTGATTTTGTCCTATTAGAAAAAGTCCAAAAGCCCCTACTAACCTATTCTATGAGTATTAGGAAAGGGCTAATTGGTTGGGGCTAAATTAGTCATTCTGAAGTCTCTAATCACACTAACCTTATCCATAATAATTAGTCTAACCTCTAACTAAAATATTTCTATCATGTGGACTAAAATTAATATCATGTGGGCCATGCCTAACTAGTGTGTGGGTCCCACTAGAGTCAAACTACCCCCGGGTCCCCGTTTCAAGTCGGATTGAGTTGAAATTCGAACCCGACTCAAATAACCCCAAAACAATATCATAAATAATAAAATAATATCAAAATAATTCAAAGAGGTCAAATGCAAAAAATATCCTTAGGCCAAAAATGACATTAAAATATTATAATCACATGGTTAGGCTCTAGGTCAAACAGTCTCTAGGGTTTCACTAGCAAAACGTCAAAACCACAAGTCATTGATTTAAATAATTTTAAAATAATTTAAAATCACCAAAAATTATATCATGAATTAAATATCATTATTAAAATAATTATAAACATGAAATTTTAAAATTACCCTCATTTGGGAAATTACTGGGTGCTACAAGACGTGACTGGGATCTGCCACGTACCGTCTCAGCTGCGACACGTGGAACACGCAGTGCACTCCCTCTAGTACGGGCGGTAACTCCAGTCGGTAAGCCACTGCACCGACCCTGCCCAAGATACGGAATGGTCCGATGTATCGTGGGCTAAGCTTCCCGCCGCCACCAAAACGAATCGTGCCACGCGTCGGAGAAATCCGCAGAAACACAAGATCACCAACCTAGAACAAAACACAAGACTTAGAGCTTGATCTAAAATAGTCACAATCAGACTCAAATGCTAGAAAAATCTAAACTATACCTCAAACTCCAATAGCCTCCGGTGGCTATCGGCCCAATGCCGCTGCCTATCCTGCGCCACCCGAAGTCGATCCCTGATAACCATGACCTTCTCTGCAGCATCCACTACCATCTCAGGGCCAAGCAAAACCCTATCGCCGACATCATCCCAAGACAAGGGAGTAAGGCACCTCCGTCCGTATAGAGCCTCGAAAGGTGACATCTCTATATTGGCTTGGTAGCTGTTGTTGTAAGCAAACTCTACCAAGTGAAGGTGGTCCTCCCAAGATCCTCCGAAGTCTAAGACACAGGTACGCAGCATATCCTCGAGGGTCTGAATCGTCCTCTCCGACTATCCGTCTGTCTGGGGGTGGTATGCGGTACTGAACTTGAGCGATGTGTCCAAGCTAAGCTGCAAACTCTGCCAGAAGTGGAAAGTAAATCGGCTGTCCCGATCCGAGACTATACTCACTGGAACCCCGTGTAATCGGACTATCTGTCGTACGTACATCATGGCCAACCTCTCCGTCGACAAACCCACTTTAAAAGGCAAAAAGTGGGCCGATTTGGTCAATCGATCAACAATGACCCAAATCACATCCTTCCCTACTGGAGAGCACGGAAGCCCAGATACAAAGTCTATAGTGATATGCTCCCACTTCCACTCAGGAATGGGTAGTGGCTGGAGCAATCCACCGGGTCTCTGCCTCCCGGCCTTCACCTGCTGGCACACCAAGCATCTCGACACAAACTGAGCCACCTCACGTTTCATGCCATACCACCAAACATGCTATCTCAAGTCTCTATACATCTTGTTGGCTCCTGGATGCATAGAGTACTGAGAACGGTGCGCCTCCTGAAGAACCTCCTCCTGAAGTCCTCCGCTCGGCACGCACAATCTAGTACCATGTCTCAACGACCCATCCCCTGCTATAGAGAACTCATCCAACAGTCCTTCTGGACCTGCTCCCTGATGACCCTCAGAGCCTTATCCTCAAACTGAGCAGCCCTGACTCTCTACATCAGCTCCGACTGCACCTGCAGACCCCACATCTGCGCCTCGAACCCAGGAACTATCACCTCTATGCCCAAGTTCTCCAGATCTGCCAGAAGGTGACGATCCATCGTCAAACATATGGCCACGGGATACCTGCTCAGAGCATCCGCGACCACGTTGGCCTTTCCTGGATGGTACTGTAAGGATATATCAAAATCCTTCATCAGCTCTAACCATCGCCTCTGCCTCATATTCAGCTCCTTCTGGGTAAACACGTACTTCAAGCTCTTGTGGTCAGTATAGATCTCCACACGCTCTCCGTACAGATGGTGTTTCCACAGCTTCAAAGCAAAGATGACCGCTGCCAGCTCAAGATCGTGGGTAGGGTAATTCCTTTCATGAGGACGTAACTGCCTAGATGCATAGGCAATTACCTTCCCGTGCTGCTGAAGCACACAACCCAAACCCCGTCCTGAAGCATCATTGTAGATCGTATAACCACCAGATCCAGATGGCAGCGTCAAGATAGGAGATGTAGTCAACCTCGCCTTCAGCTCCTCGAAGGCAGCCTGGCACTCATCGGACCAAACAAACTCCTCGTCCTTCCTGGTAAGGCGGGTCATCGGCTGGGCAATCCTGAAAAAGTCCTGTACGAACCTCCGGTAGTAACCTGCCAGACCCAGAAAACTCCGAACCTCTGCTACTGAGCTCGGCGTAGACCAGGACTCCACCGCAGAAATCTTCCTCGGATCAACTGAAATCCCCTCGCCAGAGACAACATGGCCTAGGAACTCCACGCGATCCAAGAAGAACTCATACTTGGACAGCTTTTCATACAGCTGCTCCCTCCTGAGAGTATCCAACACAATCCTCAGGTGCTCCTCGTGCTCCTCTGGCATCTTCAAATAGATGAGAATTTCATCAATGAAGACCACCACAAACTTGTCAAGGTACTGATGAAATACCTTGTTCATCAAGTTCATGAATACCGTCGGGGCGTTGGTCAACCCAAACGGCATGACGGTATACTCATACTGGCCATAGCGAGTCCGAAAGGCAGCCTTCGAAATGTCATCCCGCTTCACCTTCAGCTGATGGTACCCGGTGCGTAAGTCTATCTTCGAGAACACTCTCGCCCCGCTCAACTGGTCGAACAAGTCATCAATCCTTGGCAAAGGATACTTGTTCTTGATGGTAAGGTTGTTGAGCGCCCTGTAATCAATACACAGACGTACCGTACCATCCTTCTTGGGGACGAAAAGAACTGGCATGCCCCAAGGTGAAGAGCTAGATCGAATAAAGCCCTTGTCCTCCAGCTCGTCGACCTGCTTCTTCAGCTCCGCTAACTCGCTATTGTTGATTCTATAGACGTGTTGGGAGATAGGCTCAGCGCCCGACACTAGGTCTATATAGAACTCAACATCACGATCTGGCGGCATCCCGGGCAGCTCCTCGGGAAAGACATCCAAGAACTCAGCAATGAGTGGATGTGGCAACACCGGCCCCGCCAACAATGCTCCGCAGAATCCATCTCCCTGCTCCACTGCACCCCTGGTGAACTCATACTCCGGCTCTTCCGACGGCCTAAACAGAATCCTGCCCCCTCGGTAATCAATGCTAGCGTGGTGCATGCTCAACCAATCCATACCGAGTACCACATCGTAACTCGGAAGTAGCATTACGAGCAAACATGCACTCAGCTCCCAGCCTCTCAAGGAAACTCTCCGTCCCTTACAAACATTATTAACTAGGATGATGCCATTCCCAGTCATAATCTTGTAAGTCCTACCCAGATACTCAGCAATAATATTGTGCCTAAGAGCAAAAGAAACGGACACAAAACTGTGCGTAGCACCAGAATCAAACAAGGCTAAAGCTGGAAAAGAATCGAGCAGAATAGAACCTGCGACAACATCCGCAATAGGCTCCATCTCCTCAGCTGCAAGAGCAAAGGCTCTACCCTGACCACCCCGCTGCTGGTGGTACTGAACAAACCGCTGCTGCTGGGTCGAAAGTGGACCCCTTTGCTGTACTGCAGGTACTCTCGCCGGTGCCCCCTGAGCTGCTACCGCTCCACAAACTACCCTGCGAGGGTTCGCAGGACAATCCCTCAACTGATGTCCAGCCTTCCCGTAATAGAGGCACATGCCCAGCCTCTTCCGTCAGACCTTCCAGATGTGACCGGGCTTCTTGCAGTAGCCGCAAGAAACCCCATGTTGTGCCTGCCTCTGCTGAGTGTGCTGCACCTGCTGCTGAACCGGTGCTCTGGCCTGCACCTGCGGCTGGTGACGATGGAAAGAACATGCTAAAGTTGAGGGCGCTTAGCAGCCCCTGCGCTGCTACTAGCCCCCGAGAAAAGATCATGCTCCCTCTTGGGCTTCAAGCCCCACTCCCGCTCTACCTTGCGGGCCTCTGCGTAGATCTGGGTATAAGTCTCATAGAAGGAGGGAATGAGGATCTTGATATCCCAAGTGAGCCCCTCCCTGAAACGGCTCGCCCTGATCTCCGGGTCTCGAACCATGTACTCTGCGTATCGGCTCAGACGACCGAACTTCGCTGCGTACTCCTCTACAGATAGACTGCCCTGCTGCAGATCCTGGAACTGTCGCACCAGGTCAATCTTGTCCGTGGGAGAAAAGAACTTCTCCTTAAAGAGGAGCTTGAACTCTGCCCAAGTACGGCCCTCTCCAGCTAGGGTTGGCTCGTTTCTGAACCAGGTGCGTGCAATGTCTAGCAACTGCAAACCTACCGCCTCGACCTTTAGGTCGTCTGCCAGGCGGAAGGCCCTCATCTGCCGCTCGATATCCTCGAGCCAATCATCTGCATAGACCACACCCTCGGTCCCACTGAAGTCACGGGGCCCGAGCTTCTTGGAGTCCTGGATATCTTCGTACCTCGGTCGCGTCCTCGGATGAGGAGCCCTATGCTCCACGGCTGCAAGGGCCAACTGATGGGCATCTTTCATGCCCTGATGCATCACGTCTGTCTACCTCTGCTGAGCCTCGGCCTGGGCTCTCTGAGTCTCCAGCATCTGCTGGAGGAAGGTAAGCATCTGCCCCATATCCGTAGGCAGAGGAGGTAGAGGTGGAAGTACATCTGCAACTAGTGGAGGAATCCGTTGTGCAGCAGGAGGAAGAACGCCCCCGACAACTCTCGTCGTAGCCCCTGGCACTGCGGAAAGAGCACCCACAATCCCAGGGACGGTCATCGAGAGCGCTGGAGGAGTACTCCCGAGAGCCCCAACAGAAGTCCCATCTGCAGGGGAAGTGACCGGAGCCTGCCCGCCAGAGGTGGCAGACCTCTCCGTCTCCCCGTGCTCCTCACCAGGAGAGTGAGTCATAACTATCCTGGAGACAAATTGAAAAGAAGATATCAATATGGCACATGAAGGCAATATCAAAGGAGGACAGCTAGAATGCAGTAAATCAATATCAAAGACGGTAAGCAAGATAAGCAAAAAAAGATCCTACTGTGATTGAGCACTCTTAGCCTACTACCTCCTATGTGTAACACAGGCTCGTAGTCAACACTCTAAGACGAGTGCCGCCATGACATCGCACTAATTGCGACTGCAGGACCTGCATGGGCCACCACTAAAACGTGTCACGACCCGCACCCGCTATAAGGGCACGTGCACGTGACAACGCCCAGCCCTCACCGTAAAAATGGCGTGGAACGCTGTAGGTTTTTCTACTCTAAATAGTTTATATATATATCAAAAACCTGTCGAGAATATGGTCAACTCCGAACGGAGGACAAGCAATGAATATATATGAGTACTCAATCACAACTCTAAGATAACAAAGTAAAGACTAAAAGATAAAGACAACAAGACGATAATAAAATAATAACCTGTCAAGTCCAACACAAGAATATATACAAGTCCAAGTCTCTAATACAACCATAGTAATAACAGTCTCAAAAGTAGCTGGAGACAAAGTCCAGTACAAAGACCTACTCTAACTAAGCAAGTGGTAAGGTCTCGTCAGACGGAGCTAACCCCTGCTGGACCAAAGTCTCCAAGTCTACGCCCACTACGTCATCCGGACCGTAGTAGGTACTGTAATCCCCCTCGTCAGCATCTGTAATATTTGTCAACATATCCTGTCAGGATAGAACGAGTACAATCTACTAACACATTTCACAAGATATGACAAAAGCTATAAGACAGTAAATAGAGAGTATATACAAGAAAATCATGGAATGTACATGTGAGTATCATGGCAAGGTAAGCTGTAAAACTAGAACTAGAACAAGGCAAGTAAACTGATCATGGCATGTACAAGAATCAAGAATCATATATTTAGGTGTGTGAGTACTAGCTACAATATATGGCCGGCTTGGGTCTGTACAAGGTCTACTGATCAGCCAATCCTACGTGGAGTGTAGGATTGGTAGCATTCAAGGTCTACAAGAATAACAAGGTGAATAATGACCACACATCTACATTAGTACTCCTCGCCCCCGACTGGTAGAGTGGATCCAAGCAAGACACGTTATGACACGGGATTCTACGAGAAGGGAGCAAGTCTCCTCGAGAATCGGTGTCTATATACTGCACAAGAACTACAAGGGACTTGCACAAGATATACCAAGATAACGAGGAATAACATCTCATGTCGGGATCCTTGAATACCAATCCGTGTGACCAATGTGTCGAGAACAAGCATATCTACTCTAATTACATGAATTATAACAATCATCGTAAATTAGAAAAGTGTCAGAGAATGTACTCGCCTGTAATATGATGATATATGTCAACGGGATCCAGCGCAGCGTCTCGAGGACCTATAGAGAACAAGACGTATCAATACTATGTTTAGGAAGTAAAGTCAAGACAATTTAAATCCTATTAAGTCATTCTAGGTCAAGATGCGTCAAACTAGACTGTACGAGGTCAACCTAAGTCATATTAGTCTAGCTAGGTCATACTGGGTCAATGCAAGTCAAACGGAATTAATCTAGGTCGATTTGAGTCAACGGTTGACTTACAGTTGACTTTTGGTCAACTGGTCAACTCTTGTCAACCCTAGGTCAATCCTAGGTCAATGGTGACTAATAGTTGACTTTTGGTCAACTTCCCAAGTTTAATGGAATTTGGGACTAAATTTGCTAAAGTGTTGACCCATAGTTGACTTTTGGTCTAAAAAGTCAACCGTGGTCAACCGGGATCAAGACTAGGTCTAGGCGACTATTTCTAACTATTACCAACCTCTACAACCCATATCCAAAAGTCCATCTTGGACTTCGAAACTCAAATCTTGGCCGTAGGCCAATTCCCTATTTTACCTTTTCTAAGGTAAATTCCTAACCTAGGTGGAAACCTAGTTAGCCTACCTACGCTTGTTAATTTGACCCGTGCTCCCTATGGTAGTAAGGTACTAGCCTATAGATATATTACCTACCAAAATACCTAGGTAAAGTGGACGTCTAGTCCATGATACGGCTCATTGCCGATATCTTGAATATTTTAAGATACGCAATGATACGGCACGATACCGGCGCCCTACGACCCCGTTTTCAACTCGGGAGCCTACCCGCAAAATTTAATTCATATAATCTTGGTCTACGCCAAGTTTCATCGCGTTCCGATACTCCGGGCTCCGTTTCACCCTCTAACTCGCTCTCCTCCATTTCTATTTCTCATTCACTTCCTATTCTAATTCTCTTTCTTCTTATCTTCTTCTCCTAATTTCCTTCTCTTTCTTCCCTTTCTAATTCCTATTCTCTTTTCTCTCCTTCTTTCCTAATCTATTTCTCCTCCTAACCTACTCTTATTCTTTCCTTCTAATTTCCTCTTCTTCTCTTCCTTACTTCTTCTAATTTCTTCTCAACTTCTAACTTCTTCTAATTCTTCCTCTAACTTCTTCTCATTCTCCTTCATAAACTTCTATTTAGCCACATAACTACCTATATATATATATATATATATATATATATATATAAAATATATATATATATATATATATATATATATATATACATATATATATATATATATATATATATGGGGTTAAATAGGAGTTAAATGGAGCTAGGGGGGATATTGCTCATGCATCTGCTGCTAGTGCCATTGATGCTGCTGCTGCAAGCAACTGCTGCTGCTGCTGCCTTCAGCTACTGCTGCTGCTGCCTTCAGCTGCTGCTGCAGCTGACACTGCTGCTGCTGCATCATCTTCTTCTTCTACTTTCCTTCCTCCCTCTCATATATATATATATATATATATATATATATATATATATATATATATATATATATATATATATATATATATATATATATATATATATAAAAATATATATATATATATATATATATATATATATATATATATATATATATATATATATATATATACATATACTCTAGCACACACACATCTATCTCTATATATATAAATACACTCACACAAATATATCTTCATGTATATAAATACACACACACACACACATATCCATTTATATATATATAACCACATACACACACACATGTCTATATATATATATATATATATATATATATATATATATATATATATATATATATATATATATATATATATATATATATAGACACACACACACAAATACTCACACACTCACAAACACACACTCTCACCGCCACTCTCACACACAAACACCACCACTACCATTTTCCCTACACACACACAAATACCTATAAACATATATATATATATATATATATATATATATATATATATATATATATATAAAAAAATATATATATATATATATATATATATATATATATATATATTTTTTTTTTTTTTTTTTTTTTTTTTTTTTTTTTTTTTTTTTTTTTATATAAACCCCTAATAATTTCCTTAACCTAGATTTCTAGGGAACCCTAGAAAAATTATGGGCAAATGGTGGAGAATCTCATTATCTACAATTATTGTGAAGACATTAAATGGAGAAGAGTAATAAATGAGGAATTAATTACATACCTAAAGTAGTTTCTTGTAGGGAAGAAAAGCTTGGGAAGAAAAGGAATTTTTTAGAGAGAGAGAGAGTTGTGACTTAATGAAGAAGAAAGGGGGGGAGAATGGCTCTTGGCCGGCCATGGTGGGGGGGGGGAATGGGTTTGGGTAGGATCCAATAAGCCTCAAACCCAATAGACTTAGTTTGGGTTCGATTTGTTTCGGGTTGGTTCGGTTTGTTTCTAATTAACTAATTAAGCTCTAAAATGACTAATTAAGCCATGGAAGTTGGGTTTATAATTTCTAACCTAATTATGATGGTATATGTGCCAAGTCCAGCTAGTATGTGGGTTCCGCTAGGGTCCAGGCTACCCGGGTCTCCAATTTGAGTCCGAATTGGATAAAATCCAAACCAAACCAAATAAATCCCAAAAAATCACATAAAATAAATAAAAATTTCTAAAAATTATAAAACTTGAAAAATGACGAAAATACCTCTAATTCGAAAAGTGGGGGTGACAGTTGATAAATTCGAAGAGGATGGGATTAGATGGAATCTTTGCATGCGAAGAAGACCAGAATGAACAAGTTGTTCATGATCCAACAAATGATAGGTATGCGGTACAACGACGGTATGTCTATCACGGATCACTTAAATGAGTTTCAGGACATGTTTGACGAGCTATCCTCAATGGGAGTCAAGTTCGACGACAAAATTCAGGGACTATGGTTGCTATGTACTTTGCCAGACTCGTAGGAGACCGTGCTAGTGTCTATGATGGCATTTGCTCTAGAAGGCATGGTCAGTCTGGAGTTCGCCAAGAGCAGGGTATTGAATGAAGAGATGTCGAGGCGATCTCAGGACACTTCATCCATATCCCACTCACGGGCGCTCGTTTCAGAAAGTCGTAGAAGGAGTAAAAGCAGGGGTATGTGCAGTGGCAGAAACAAGAGCAGAGGCAAGTCCATAGGTCGGTACGATGACTTATATGCTACCAGTGTGGCAAGAAGGGTCACATCAAACAAAAATATTTCACTTAGAAGAGAGAGAAGAAGGGCGACAAAGGAAAGCAAAGCGAGAACACTACATCATCTTTCTTGACACATGGATGTGATGTGATCTTCATGGGTGATAAGGTGGTCATGAACCTTGCACGCGACAAAAATTCTTGGTTGGTGGACTCAGGGGCTTCGACACACATATCTCACAATAGGACACTATTTATCACTTACACAACAGAAGATTGTGGAGTATTAAAGATAGGCAATAGATATGTATCCAAGGTTGTTTCTATTGGTGATGTGCATTTGAGATTGAAGACGAGTGCAGTTCTTATTCTCAAAGATGTCCGTCATATCTATGATATTCGTTTCAACCTAGTGTTGGTTGGAAGTTTGGATGAGGAGGGATTCTTCATCAATCTTCGGGAACAATCAATGGAAGCTTTTCAGGAATTCTATAGTTATTGCCAGAGGAAGCAAGAAGTCTGATTTCTACTGTATAAAGGGGAGAGCATAGGGGACATAGGAGGGGATATAGCGAGCACTCCAAGGCGTATAAGCTATTTAATCCAATTACCAAGAAGCTTGTCATAAGTAGGGATGTAAAATTTGATGAAGCAACAACCTGGAATTGGGCTGAAAATGACACAAAAGGCAAAGTAGTCCATGTGGAAGAAGAAAAAGGAGAACAAATTCAGCATGATGATGAGGTCAACACTCCACCTCTTTCTCCTCATTCCTCTCCGTCTTCATCTTCTCCGTCTTCGAGTTCGCATTCTCCTTCAAAGAAGACAAGGAGCATACAAGAGTTATATGAAGCAACAAAAAAATTTGGAAGAAGATTTAGCTAATTTTGCCTTATTTGTCGATGCTGATCCAATTACTTTTGAAGATGCTTCAAAAGAAGAGAAGTGGAAGTATGCTATGGATCAAGAAATTGATTCTATTCAAAGAAATAAAACTTGGGAGCTTGTGAGCCTTCCAAGTGGGAAAGAAGCTATTGATGTGAAGTGGGTGTACAAGACCAAGCTGAATTCTAAAGGTGAAGCTGAAAAACACAAGGCTCGTCTAGTTGTGAAAGGTTACAAACAAAAATTTGGTATTGATTACCAAGATGTGTTTGCCCCAGTTGCTCGTCTTGAAACCATACAAATTATTTTAGCTCTATCAGCTCAAAAAAGATGGAAGGTTCATCAAATGGATGTCAAGTCGGCATTCTTGAATGGTTTTCTTGAAGAAGAAGTCTATGTGCACCAGCCACCTGGTTATGTAGAAGAGGGTGAAGAAGAGAAGGTATGTCATTTGAAGAAGGCACTATATGGGCTCAAGCAAGCTCCGAAAGCATGGTATAGTCGCATCGACAGCTATTTTTTGAAGACTGGTTTCTGAAGATGTCCCTTTGAGCATACACTTTATATCAAAGAAGGCGATCAAGGTGAATTCTTGATAGTTTGCTTATATGTGGATGATCTAATTTTTACTAGCAATACTACAAGCATATGTGATGAATTTAAGAAGGCATTGATGCATGAATTCGAGATGACTGACATGGGTTTACTTCATTCCTTTCTTGGAATTGAAGTCAAGCAAGAAGAAGATGGAATTTTTATTTCATAAAAGAAGTATGCCAATAATATTTTGAAGAAATTCAAAATGGAGGGTGCCATCCCACTTAGCACTCCAATGGAAGTTGGTTTGAAGTTATGCAAATCTGAAAATGAAAAAGATGTTGATGCAATTATCTATCGTAGTCTTATTGGTAGTCTTATGTACTTGACTGCAACAAGACCGGATCTTATGTTCGTTGTGAGCATGCTTAGTCGATTCATGGAATCACCAAAAATGAGCCATTGGGATGCAGAAAAAAGGGTACTAAGGTATCTTTGTGGAACCATCAATGAAGGCATACATTACAAAAGTGTTGAAGATTCAAGGTTGATTGGCTATTGTGATAGTGACTGGGCAGGAAGTGTTGATGATTCTAAAAGTACTTCTGGATATGTTTTTCATATTGGTTCTGGTGCAGTCTCATAGGCATCCAAGAAACAAAAGGTCGTTGCTCTTTCAACAGCTGAAGCAGAATATATTGCTTTGGCATTAGCATCTTGTCAATCATTATGGATTAGATGGATCTCGGGTGAGCTCAAACATAAACAAATTGAAGGTACAATATTGTTTTGTGATAATTCTTCAGCCATTTCTCTTACCAAGAATCCTGTTTTCCATGGAAAAAGTAAGCACATCAGGATCAAGTACCATTTCATTCGTGATCTGGTTAAAGATGGTGAGATTCATGTCAGACATTGCAGAACAAAAAATCAAGTTGCTGATATATTTACAAAAGCCTTGAAGTATGATATTTTTCAGAAGATGAAAGAAGAACTAGGCATGGTGAAGATCTAGCTTAAGGGAGGCTGTTGGAAATATAAGCTAGAGAGTTACAAGTTTTAATTAAAGAGAAGAAACACCCTATGTTATATGTCATGTTCATATGCATAACAAGTTTCATTTCGGTTTCCTCATTTTCTATTTAACTTATACCTTTAATAAACATGTAACTTATGCAAATACATATGCTATATAAGAGCATCATCTTGTATCCATTTTCATCAAGCAAAATCAATAAACATTATTCCACTTCAATATTTTGAGTATCCTCTTCTAGTGTTTTAGAAACAAGAGAATACATTTCTCTTGTGCTTTCACATCTCCTGAAGAAGTTTATCTCCATCAAACTTGTCTAAAGACTTGAATACTATTTATAGAGGAACGAAAATGACGTGTGTGTAATAAGTTGACTTACCTCTTTGCCACTATGGGATGTAGAGATAGGTTCTGCCCAGGTTGCTTCATTATTTCTAAATGTTTATTGCAATGTCCAGAAGTTTCACTACCAAAATACATGGATTTATCGATGGCCTTATCCGTCGGTAGTCCGTCGCCAAAAATAAATACCGACGGATTACCGACGGATATTTTGGTAAAACAGCCGTCAGAAATAACCTCGTCGCTAAAATATATCCGTCGCTACTCCGTCGCTCAGCGACGACTTAGCGACGGAATACCGTCGGCGCATTTAAATATATATAGCGACGGATTACCGACTAGCTTTCGTCAAAACATGTATCAGGATATAGGGTTAGCGACGAAAAAATCCGTCGCTAAAGAGTCGGCAAAACCGTATCAGTGATATTCTGTTACGCAATATCCGTCGCTAATCCGTCGTAAATTTGTCGGTAAAAGCGTATCAGAGATTTTCCCATACGGCAGGTCGTCGTTATGCCGTCGCTAATCCGTCGAGGTGTACGACGGATTAGCGTCGTATTAGCGACAAAACATCCGTCGCTAACTGCAAAATTTATGGACATCAAACAGAACCAGGTCGACGGACATTCCGTCGCTAAACCGTCGCTCAATGTAAAATACTCCAGGTAGCGACGGATATTACGTCGCCAATCCGTCGATACATTAAATTCCTACAGTTAGCGACGGATAGTCCGTCGCCAATCCGTCGCTTTATTGAAATGCTCCAGGTAGCGACGGTTTTTTACGTCGCCACTCCATCGCTAAACTCAGTTTCTCCAGTTAGCGACGGACTATCCGTCGCTGAGTGGTCGCCAGTCCGTCGCTAACTTCTAATTTTTGAAAAAAAGATACTGCAAACAGACTCTTTTCTGTTTATACAACACATCCAACACAATATCAAACATG
This sequence comes from Iris pallida, assembly GCA_029216955.1. Classification (NCBI taxonomy): domain Eukaryota; kingdom Viridiplantae; phylum Streptophyta; class Magnoliopsida; order Asparagales; family Iridaceae; genus Iris; species Iris pallida. The sequence goes on along the minus strand of JANAVB010018994.1, from coordinate 22,866,397 downwards.
CAAAATATCCATATACAACACCATATATCTATATCCAACACGAATATCCAACGTATCCAATATCCAACACCATATATCCATATGCAAAATATCCATATCCGACACCAATATCCAACAAAATATTACCAACACAATATATCCAATATCCAACATTAAATTATCCAAACATAAAAAAAATATCCGAACATACAAGGTATCCAAATGTCTACAAAAATTTCGGTAGCACCTCCTTTGTATATCAGATCATCGCTTATAACCCAGCGTAGGTATATATCCAAAAATCACATAGACGAAATATGCACATACGAATTTAATGCACACCAATTATCCAAGAATAGACATCAATTATACTGAAGAGTAACCTAATATCCGTCGTTATACTGAAAATTTATCTTCAAGTGTGAGAACGGATGGCTCAGAATACACAACCCAAAATTCATTCTAGCATACATTAGTGTGAATCATCTATGTTCTGTACATATGGTGTAGTATATGATCTTATCGTATCTAGTATCTGAAGAACGTAACAGAATCAAGATGAACTCACATAATGTAATACTAAGACATCATCTACTACTATATAAGATATAGTGATAGGTTGTCGTATCATCATTGCCGAGGGATGAGGGTCGGAGGACAGTCAACTTATCTACGGCTACATAGTTTCTGCCTCGCCAGTCGAATGGCTGCAGGAACTATATATGTCCTGATCACCATGTCGTACCGTAGATTAATGCAAATGGAGCTGAAGACAAAATACAGAAACCAAAAAACAAAATACAGAATCCAATCCCTGGGTTCGCCGAAAATACGAAACACAGAATCCAATCCCTGTATTTTAAGTGTGAGAACGGATGGCTCGGAAGACAACCAAACCGGAGAGGATACTCCAAGAGATACATCTGAGTAGGACGTATACTCTGAGAGATCACCCTTACAGAAATGATATCAGTAGTGGGATCGAATGTTGGAGAAGATATTATCACAGTATACGTCCTCTCCTCCACGATGGCTCTAGACCCATCTGCTCGTCCCTGCTTCCATTCTTCTTATTTGACTCTCTCAGCCACACATGATATCCAGCTCAAGTGTAGAGTAGGCGGAAAAGAAGGGGGCAGGAATAGGAGGGGGAAGCAGCACAGCCGGCGGCATGACCCGGAGAAAGTACAGAGGTTTTCTTCAACATACGTAGGAGAACTATAAGGATATATGTAAACACAACATATCATCTTGTCAAAGACCCTAAATGTGACAACCATGTTACCGCGGTGTCGGAAGACTAACATGTCATAATTTTATAAGCCGTGTGTTTTGACATAATTCTCCCAACCGGATTTCAGTTCTATGTAATAATGCGAGATTACGACACAGGAGGAAAGAGTTGGGATGATTATGTCAAAACACACGGCTTAGAAAATTATGACATGTTAATATTCCGACACCGCGGTAACATGGTTGTCACATTAAGGGTCTTTGACAAGATGACATATTGTGAAAAGATAAATCCTTATAGTTCTCCTACGTATGTTGAAGAAAACCTCTGTACTTCCTCCGGGTCATGCCGCCGGCTGTGCTGCTTCCCCCTCCTATTCCTGTCCCCTTCTTTTTCGCCTACTCTACACTTGAGCTGGATATCATGTGTGGCTGAGAGAGTCAAATAAGAAGAATGGAAGCAGGGACGAGCAGATGGGTCTAGAGCCATCGTGGAGGAGAGGACGTATACTGTGATAATATCTTCTCCAACATTCGATCCCACTACTGATATCATTTCTGTAAGGGTGATCTCTCAGAGTATACGTCCTACCTAGATGGATCTCTCGAAGTATCCTCTCCGGTTGGTTGTCGTATCATCATTGCCGAGGGATGAGGGTCGGAGGACAGTCCACTTTATCTACGGATACATAGTTTCTGCCTCGCCAGTCGAATGGCTGCAGGGACTATGTCCTGGTCACCCATCATGGGTGTTATCTGGTAAGTATATGTAACAGAATGTAAAAGAATGTATATGTTCTTATCGTATCTAGTATCTGAAGAATGTAACAAAATACAGAAACCAAAATACAAAATATATAAACCAAAATACAGAAACCAAAATACAAAATATAGAATCCAAAAAAGGACCCTCTGTGAGAACGGATGGCTCAGAACACAAACCAACCGGAGAGGATACTCCGAGAGATCCATCTGGGAGGGACGTATAATCTGAGAGATCACCTTTACAAGAATTATATCAGTAGTAGGATTGAGTGCTGGAGGGGATATTATCAGAGTATACGTCCTACTCAGATGGGCCTCTCACCGTTACTATTTTTTTCTGACAGCATGGTGGATGTGCTCCGTCCACAGATTCTGGCTCCGAGCCAAAACTTTGTTCCGGAGCTCAAGTGGACATCTTTGGTGTATAGCTCGAGCGAAAGGTTCCTGACAGCATGGTAGTCTCGTTTGTCAAAGTATCCGTGCTCGTCCCACAACCCATGTGGGATGAGCACGGATACTTTGACAGAGGAGACCACCATGCTGTCAGGAACCTTTCCCTCGAGCTATACACCAAAGATGTCCACTTGAGCTCCGGAACAAAGTTTTGGCTCGAAGCCAGAATCTGTGGACGGAGCACATCCACCATGCTGTCAGAAAAAAAATAGTAACGGTGAGAGACCCATCTGAGTAGGACGTATACTCTGATAACATCTCCTCCAGCACTCAATCCTACTACTGATATAATTCTTGTAAAGGTGATCTCTCAGATTATACGTCCCTCCCAGATGGATCTCTCGGAGTATCCTCTCCGGTTGGTTGTCGTATCATCATTGCCGAGGGATGAGGGTCGGAGGACAGTCCACTTTATCTACGGATACATAGTTTCTGCCTCGCCAGTCGAATGGCTGCAGGAACTATGTTACCGCGGTGTCGTAGTCCAATATAATCCAGAGATTGACACAGTTCTAATTCATATATGTAGTCCAATACAAATAGTCTAAAACAAAAACAACCCAATAAAAATAGTCCAATACAAATAAGTACTAATAGCTAATGCTTGCCACGCTGCTCACGCAAACGCCGAGTGATACTTTCACGCAACCACCTCCGAAAAGCGAGATTTTTGGTGCGAGGAGAGGCGTCGTCCCTTGCCAGGACTGCATCAAAAGCACTCTCGGCATTACTAGCTACCGGTGCTGGATGACTAGAACTCCCGGTCTCACTAGCAACCGGTGCCACTTCCTCCTCAACTGTAGGAGGAGCCACCTCAGCATTCACTGTTTTCTTCAAACGACGTGCCGCTCCTCGGGTCATGGGTGCCATCTGGTAAGTATATGTAACAGAATGTAAAAGAATGTAACAGCTCAAATTCAAAAACCAAAATCCCCATGCCAACATGAATCATAACATATAACTTAAACCCAGACATGACATAGGATTAAACCTAATGATTTAATCATCCTTAAATCAGTAAACACAAACAGTGTACTAATTCTCAGTTTTTAGTCCAATGTAATTCAAAAGCCATCATCCCATGCCAACAAAACACTCCATACACAGAAAACAACAGATTTTTGATAAGTACTTATTTGTGTAGACAATTCATTTAAAAAGGAAAAGATGAAGTCTAAGGTCTATCACATACCCAAGTGATATAGGACCAATATTGGACTGATACTCAAACGAATGGGTCTGCTATGCTATGGAAAGAACACTAGTTATAAACTGTGACTGAACATATAACTATAGTATGCAGGATAAAATAGTAGTAGGGGTATCATCTGACTGCACACAAGGGATGATGAGCTGGGCAGGTGCAATATGGATGCAGTAAGCCACCCCAACAATGCCCGGCCCCCTCCCCCCTGCTGCATTTAACTGCTACTGCTGCTGCATTTAACTGCTGCTGCTGCTGCATGCTTCTGCTGCAGCTGCTGCATTGCTGCTGCTGCAATGGTATATATATATAGGCAATATGATACCATGAGATACTCTCAAGAACACATCTAAAATCTGAGAATAAATATACAAAATATTCATTCCAACAATAAATCAAACACTTGATGTGTCCAAATAGGAAGTTTCCCACATGGCGACGTGATTTAATAATACGTCGCTATTCGTCGCTCATCAGCGACGAATATTTATGCCTGTCGCAGAACGTCGCTAGCCAGCGACGTTTTGCAACGTTATTTTTATGACGTCGCTATTTTCAATAAATAGCGACGTTATTGGTCGCCGTCGCTAAATGACGTCGCTAGCCAGGAGAGAGGCAGTGACGGAGGCAGCTGCCCGCCCCCTCCCACCGCCCCCTCCACACCCCCCGCCCCCTCCCATCGCCGCCCCTCCACACCCTCCGCCCCCCGCGGCCAGCCCCCCTCCACACATACCCCCCCCCCCCGCACCCCGCGGCCAGCCCCCGCCCCCATCGTCCCTCCCAACGCTGCCCGCCCCCCTCGATCCCACCGCCCCCTCCACACCCCCCGCCCCCCGCCCCCCGCGCACGGCCAGCCCCCCTCCGCAACCCCCCGTACCCCGCGGCCAGCCCCCCGCGCGCCCCCATCCCTCCAACGCTTCCCGCCCCCTCCCACCGCCCCCTCCACACCCCCCCGCCACCGCCGCCCCCCGCAGTCGACGCCGCCCCCGCAGCCCCCGACGCCCCCGGCCCGCTGCACCCACGACCACCGCGCGCGCGCGCGCGCGCGCGAGAGAGAGAGAGAGAGAGAGAGAGAGAGAGAGAGGGAGAGGGAGAGGGGATTACCTTTGGGAGAGAGAGAGGAGAGGGGGTCGCCGATCACCGCCGCGGGAGAGAGAGGAGAGGGGGTCGCCGATCGATCACCGCGGGAGAGAGAGAGAGAGAGGAGAGAGTGAAATTTGGGGGGAATGAAAAGTTCCCCCCGTCGTTTCAATTTAAGTCTGGAACGTAAATTTAGCGACGGAGTAGCGACGGATTATTCCGTCGCTAAGTAGTCAGTAAATCTCGCGCCAGAGTAGCGACGGATTATTCCGTCGCTAAGTCGTCAGTCAAATCTCGCGCCAATATTTTAGGCTTTTGCCGCCAAAATATGCGACGTTCTAGCGACGGATATAAAACCGTCGCTACTTGGCCGACGACCTATCGACGGCGTAGCGACGGATATGGACATAAAAAAATAAAAAAAATTGTCCACTGCTTTCCGTCGGTAGTCCGTCACAAATCCGTCGGTGATCCGACGGTAATAGCGACGGAAAATTTCCGTCGCTAAATGGCCGTCGCTAAAGTACTGTAATTTGGTAGTGTTTGTGCATGCTATGTTGGCATGTCATTTGGTTCCACTGCCTTCAATTTTTACACACACCCTTATTTTTTCTACGGTTCGACTACGTGACCATCTGCCTAGTCCAAGGAGATTATATTTCTCCTCGCTAACTACAAGAGCTAAAAGTTTTTTTTTTTCTTTTTGTATTTAACCTATATTTCAACATGGTAGATTCATTGTCGTGTCTTATATTGATATCACGTAACACTTGTTGGAACACGGTAGATTCACCGAGGAGTTGATTCGCCAGGCATGATTTTATTGTATCCAGAAGATTGGACTGGCCTCTCCAGAACTAGTTTTGATTGTTCCTTGACTCTTATCATGGACCGATACTGAATGGTCATCCGCGACCCCGAACTCTTACAGAGCCATGTTGGACCTGGAGGTTGTCTCTAAAGAGGAGGATTGTCCAAGCTCGAAGTATTGTCTAGCTTATTCTTGGGATCTGCACTGCCAATGATAACTATATATGCCAGCAGCACCAGCAGACGGCATTCCTACATGCATGGTTGCAGCTCAGCAGTGAAACACAACTTGTATCATGATCGTATCATCATCCGCGACGACTAGTGTATTTTTCCTCTCTTTTTGCTGCGATTGTTCCAAATTTGATGATTGTTCTTGTAATTCTATTTTGTGTGTGTCGTGTAGTTTCTTTATGTGATCTAGTTTCTTGTTGCTTTCTCGGTGTCGCTTTGTCAATTTATGTGTTTTGGCAAAAAAAAAATCTGGTAATAATTATTATAATATTAAACAAACAACTAATGGCGTTTAATTGGTATGTTTTTTGGAACAAATTTAGGATGCGTAATATTTTCCTTCGTTTAGGTTATAATATTTATTGAGAATATCTTGTTAACAATTTGTCCACACAACACGAAAATTATGTCCCATTAAGAATAGTTGGATTTATTTTTGTCCAGATAAAAAATTTCTTTTTTGTTGTTTTTTTTTCATTACTCATTTGAAAATAAATCTTTCCATTTTTTTAATCAATTTTTTAAGATTTTTTTTAATATTTTTTGGGTTTTATGTTTTTTCTTCTTTTTTTAATTTTTTAAGAATTCTTGTCTTTTTTTCGTTTTTTAGAATTTTTTTTCATTATTTTACCTTTTTTATGTTTTAAGATTTTTTTTTCTTTTGTAACTTTTTATTTTTTGGTAATTTTTTCAGCTTTCTAAATATTTTTAAGATTTTTTTGTTTTATGTTTTTTTATCTCTTATTTATTTATTTTGTTCTCAAAATATTTATATATTCATCAGGCATTGGAATATAATTTTACAACAAATTTGATTTGCTCAAATAAAGTGTTCTATTTCGCGTACCAAACGATTCTTTAGTTCAAAATGATGTATAATTAGTTGTGTATTGACCGAGCATTATATATGTCAAATAAAAAGTTGTCATATTGTATAAAAATACTAAAACTGAGTTGGAGTTAAAATATTTATATTGTTCCAACTAAGTTACAACCAAGGATTTGAATCCTCTATTGTCGTTGTCACGCAAAAGATATTGTTCCAACTGAGTTGAAGCTCTCTCTGGTGTCCAAACTCGTGCAGTAGCTACTGTTTGTTCTATGTTAGTCCATCAAAATTCCCACGTCGATGGCCTAGCTACCAATTGGCTTCCTCTCCCCAATCAACAAATGTACACCCAAATGTTTAAAAGTTGTCGCCATCTATTTTCTCCACACCAAACAACAAAGAGAAAGAGAGACCAACAAAACAAGGATGAATTACAATTTGATACTCTCAAATATTTCAGTTTTCAAATTTGATATCTTAAGGGTCTGCTTGGTAACGGTGTTTTCATTGGTTTTGGGATGTTTTTGAACCGACCGTTTATGAAAATCTCTGCTTGTTAATTTTTTTGAGGCACTGGTTTTGGTCGGCTCAAAAACCTCCCAAAACCGGTGTAATGTATTTTTGGGTGGCTTTATAAACACCCCAAATCGGTGGATTTTGAGCGGCTCTATTTTTTTATTCCATTTATATCCTCAAAAAAATATATATAATTATAACTACTTGATACCCTTCCCTATTTAATCTATTCATGTAAAAAAATTTCAGAACCGCTCGTTAGTGAATTACCAAGCATGGATTGGACTGGTTTAAAAGCCGCTACTTAAAAACCACCCAAAACCGGACCCATCATAACCGCTCATAACTGGTACTCTAAAAACACTTCATAACCACTACCCCTACAATTGCCAAGCAGACCCTAAGTGTCTGCTTTACAATCGTAGGGGTAGCGGTTATGAGGTATTTTTAGAGTACCGGTTATGAGTGATTATGGAAGGTCTGATTTTGGGTGGTTTTAAGTAGCGGCTTTTAAACCACTCCAATTCATGCTTGTTAATTCACTAACGAGTTGTACTGAAAGTTTTTTACACGAATAAAATTAAATAGGGTAGGGTCTTAATAGTTATAAATATATATATTTTTGGTGAGAATATAAATGGAATAAAATAATAAAAAATTTCAAATCCATCGATTTAGAGTGTTTATAAAGACACCAAAAATAATATTAGACCGGTTTTGGAGGTTTTCTGAGCCGACCAAAACTAGTGCCTTAAAAAGAAAAAAAAAATTTCATAAACGGTCGGTTCAAAAATATCCCAAAACCAGTGAAAATACGGTTACCAAGCAGACCATAAAATATTTTTACTACTCGACAACTTAGTACCATCTATTAAATATTTTCAACCTAGTATAAAAAAATGACGAAACTATCCTACTTTCCCACCTCATATCCCTCCCATCTGTCCCAACCCCTTACCCTCCACCCCCTCTTGCCACCAAACAACTAGGGCTGAAAATCGAACGAACGAGCTCGAACAAAGAGCGTTCAAGTTTGGTTTGACTTAACCGTCGAACGAGTTTAATTCGAGCCGAGCTTAAGGTCGAGCTCTAAAATGGTGTTTGAACTCGGTTTGATTAGAGACTCGAACGAATCGAGCTCGAGCCAAAATCCTATTGAACATGTTGTATAGATTATAATCTCTCAAGTTTTAAAGATTTTTTTATTGAATTCCTTATGCTCTTTACATCATGTAAAGAACAAAAAAATGAATAAAATTTCTAAAACAAAATATAATTCTATCTATTAAAAAAGGCATAACATATACTAGAAAAAGTCCTAATATGAGAAACCTAGCCGAACTCGAGCCTGTTTGTGAACAAGATCGAGTCGAACAACCTATGGTCGAACTCGGTATCGATTAGTCCACGAACGAGCTTAAACCGAACTTGAATCGAGCCGAACGCGAACGATTTGAATCGTTTTACAGCCCTACAAACAATCCTCCCCTCCCCTCCCCTCTTTCTCCGCGCTCGCACTGCACAGCAGTAGTGGCAGTGCGCACGAAAAGAGGGGGACAGAGTGCATCCGGCAGGGGCGGCCCGGGGGAGGGGCAAACGGGGCGTGGGCCCGGGGCACCAAGATTCAAGGGGCCCCAAATAATTTTAAGAGTTAGTAATATATATCATATAATATTAATATATAATAAAATAGTTGGTAAAAGAAAAAAATTGGCAAATACTTTTAGAGTAGTGAAAGTTTGTCCCTTCCGATTCCAGAGAGAACTTCTTGTCTTCCAATTCCAGAGGTGAATTATGGCCAACGATAAGTGTTCCTGAAAATTGTTAATTTTAATTCTTGCTTCCTTCTTTCTTCTACTTATAATTGAATTCCAAACTCCTATTTTTCTGTCTATTTATTCTTCATGTCCTCTTCTACTGTCCATAATTTTAAAATCTACTTAGGAATTTGAAGTTAAGAATTAGGATTTTATAATCATTGATTTGACGTGAGTTGCGGCTAAGACAATAACAACTACTCTGATACGATGACGCAAGTTTCGATTGAATAATCTCCAGATAATGAACTTGAGGTCTGAAATTCGAGTTTTAATGATGAACTTGATTGTTGGTTATGCTAATAGCGACGATAACTTTAACGATCTTGAGTTGCACTGATGAATTATTGAATTTTGAGTAAACTGATTTTTAATTTTTGCATAACATACTTTGAAATGTTGTATTACGTAGTGTATGTTTAACAAATATTAGTGATAAGATGATTTGGGGATTGTTGAATTCGATATTTGGATTGATTTGAGGATTGCCAGATTTGGTCTTTAGATTTGGATCATGTGCAGGAACAAAATGTTCACTATAAAGATGTCATTTTCATTGTTTTAATTAACCATTACGGAAAAGTCAATTTGATATTTAGATTGATCTAGTTTTTGGATGTTGTTTAGTCGAACTTGAGTTGGAATGAGTTATGGTGTTTGATTATTCAATTATATGAAAAATGGTGCAAGAGTTTGTCTAGGAGTTTTTATTGATTTTGTAGAATATTTTATGATATTGTGTTTAAACGTGATCAAGACGCTTCTACTTAAATTTCTACAGTACTATTTTTTCAAGTGAAACAATGTTTTAACGATACCCTAAATGTAAAATGCGCTTATGATAATGAAACAATGAATCTTCTCCAAAAAGATTAACACTTTGTTTTCAATATATCCGAACAAGGGGCATCATTTTGGGTTTCGCCCGGGACATTAAAATGCTCCGGGCCGGCCCTGGCATCCGGGAGTATGGGGCGGAGTAGGGCAACCAAGGGATAGCCGAATAGGAAAGAGAGAGGAAGATGGGGCTGGAATAATTTTAGTTTTATGGATATCAAATTGATATATATTAAAGATCATTTCATGTTAAAAAAATAAAAAATAGTTAGAAGTTGGAATTAAACAACAAATAATAATATATTAGACCTTGTCAAAAAAAAAAAAAAAAATGCATGGATCCTCCCTACTTAGCTTTCTACGTCCAATTAGTCCTCTAATTTAATTAACCCCTCTCTCTCTCTCTCTCTCTCTCTCTCTCTCTCTCTCTCTCTCTCTCTCTCATTCTTTGAAGATGGTCGACGTAACCCTTCCTTTGGCACTCTCTCTCTTCCTCCTCCTCTTCCAAACGACCACAGTACTTTCTTCCGATGCGGACGCCCTCCTCTCCTTCAAGGCCGCGCTCGCCGACCCGTCGGAGTCGCTGCGGAGCTGGGGCGCGGGCCCGGGCCCGTGCACGGCCCTGCCCTGGCGCGGGGTCCTCTGCAACGGCGCCGGCGAGGTCTTCGGGCTCCGCCTCGAGGGCATGGCGCTCTCGGGGCGGCCGGGGCTCGGCGCGCTCGGGGCCCTGCCCGCGCTCCGCACCGTGAGTCTCTCCAACAACAGCTTCGAGGGGCCGATGCCCGGCGGCCTGAGGGAGCTCCGCAGGCTGAGGCAGGTGTACCTCTCCGCGAACGGGTTCTCCGGGAGCATCCCCGCCGACGCCTTCGCGGGGATGCCGTCGCTGAGGAAGGTGGAGCTGTCGGACAACCGGTTCACCGGCCCGGTGCCGAGCTCGCTGCTGGCCGGCGCGACGAGGCTCCTGGAGGTCAGGTTGGCCAACAACGCGTTCGACGGGGAGCTGCCGGACTTTCCGGCGCCGCGGCCCGGGCTTACCGTGTTCGACGTGTCGAACAATCACTTGGAGGGGAGGATTCCGGAGGGGCTCAAGAAGCTGGATGCTAGCATGTTTGCAGGTGAAATCTTTAGTAAACCTTTAGGAAAATGATATTTTGTTCCGCGGTTTGTGATCTCAAACGTTACCGGTCCGAGCTCTCTAGCCTAGTGGTATTAGAGCGGACACCCGGAGGGGGGCGGCAAGGTTCGAGCCCCCCAATTGCGTGTGTGAGTGGGATTTCAAAAAAAAAAAAAAAAAAAACGTTACCGTAGGTCCAAGTGACAATCAACCATTGATTTCTCTCTAAGAGCATCTACAATCCTATTGTCTTATTTTGTATTATAAATTTTAGGTGGCATGAAACACAAGACAATATCTTGTATAGATGACAAGATTATATTCACAAATGATAATAAATTTAAAAAAGTCATCTACAATGCAAAAGTATAATATAAAGTAATTTTTTACAACTTTTAAGACAACTTTTACTCTTCTACTTCTTTTTATAAAAATTTTATTCACAAATGATGATGTGAACATAAAGACATTGTGAAGTGCATTGTCTAGATCTAGACAACCAACTTCACATTGTCGTTGCCATGTCATTGTTATGTCAACTCCACACTTTATTTCACATTTACATCGAAGAAGTATTTTTGGAAAAAAATGGTTGTCATTTCTATGTGTCAACCATTTTTTCCAAACTCACAATAGGGTTGGAGATGCTCTAATATCAGATTCTATTTCTTTAAAATCCGAACCAGAGGATCAATGGAAGATAAGTTGAGGTCATAAAAACTGCGAACAAAATAGGAGCGTTCAAACCCATATGATATTCAAGAAACCTCACGTTTGCACAACTGATGCATAGATGTCACATCTTTTGATATTAATTTGTTTGGTATAATTTGATAGTTCATTTGATTTTAAGGTAGAAATTGCATCGAGTATTTTTTAAGCTAATATTACTACAAGTTATGTTGCATGTGATACACATTTAATTATATGAATATTTCCGAAAGTATATTTAACTAAAAAAAGATTATTAAGTGTGCGTTTATAAAGAGTCTATTTTTCTTCACACACCAAAAGTTGGATAGTGTTCATGATTTCAGTCAAGAATTGTCTAAGTGTCAGCATAAAATCACTTTTCCATTATTACGAGGTGAAAGAAATTAAATTAAAAATAAAAGTGGTGTTGGGTTGACACATGTCAATCCTTGAGTAGAATTGTGAACATCACAAGTTTTAGTGGTAGTTGTAAATGTGTTAATAGGAGTAGTGCGATTTTGGACCGAAAATCGAAATGAACCAAATCGAATAAGAGATTTGGTTTATTTTTGGTTTTCAAAATACTAAAATTTCTTATTCGATTTCAATTTTGGTTTCGACCTTGGTTTCGGTCCAAAACTGAAAACTGAGTAAGGCGCGTGCAATTATTAAATATCCACAATTTTATATATATTTTATGATTAAAAAATATATAATTGTGTGTGTATTTTGAAAACAATAAATATGTTAATTATAAATTTTAACTTTGATAATTTAACAACTAGTCCAATTTTGGACCCAACTTTAAAATACAACAAACATATAAATATATAAATTATAATTTTTAATAAAATTTAACAATAATTTTAACTTTGTGTCCGACCCAATAAATAATAAAAATAATCCAACTAAACAAATCGAATAAATTTAATTGTTCGGTTCGACTTTGGTTATGATTAATTTCTGATCGATTTCAATTTGGGTTTTTAGAATTTTGTTTTATTCAGTTTTGGCTATTTCGATTAGCAACACTCATCCCTAATCTGAGTATCCATATAAAATATACATTTATGAATGTGTTATTCTGTGCCGAATGATAAGGTTGCCAAATGTTTGTCGTATAGTGATTGGGCAATAAAGCCACATTATTTAACTCAACTTATAATACTTGCAAAAAACTTAGAAAAATTGTTTAGATTGCCATCTAGATTGGCCATATATTAGCTTTAAAAAGAAGAGGAAGAAAAAAAAAACTCTTCAAATGCCCATCATCATACAATTGCTAACAACAAATTTACACATTCTCCACTAATCTGTTTCTTGAGGATTTGTTAGCCAAACGCTAACTTCCAATTTTTTTTTACTGTCCAATGTACAAATCCGAGTATTTTATTCTCCTTCTTTCTTGTCTTCTTCGGCTATTCTTTGTGTTTGTACATTTACATCTGGCATTTTAGTACTATACAAGCACTAAAAACACTGAAGGAAATATCATAGAAACATGGATCAATTTGTATCAAACGGACACGAAAAACATATCAGATACGGACACGAAATAACAAATTAACACTGTAAAATATTTATAAGAGGAAATTGGGTCCTAAGTGTTCAATATTTAGGGTTTAGTATAGGGAATAAAAAAAATTCTTGCAATATAAAGGTGGGTAAGTGATGATAATTTTTGGTTCATGTTGCAAAATTTTTTGTCTGGACATGTAGAATTTTCTATTTTTTCCTAAATTTGGTAATACTTATTCTTGCCGAAATAGGTAGCTATTTCTGTTTTCCATGAGAGAAACTTTGATAGAGTAGGGGTATCAAAATTTTGATATCCCTTATGCATGACATGTGGGACCTCTCAAAATTTATGTGTATATAGATATGTGTACATGTTTTACGAAACGGAAGGGGCCTACGTATCATACATAGTGGGTATCAACCCCTACTATATCAAAGTTTCTCTAGTTTTCCATGCCAATAATTATAGTTAGGTTTGGGTCGGACCAGGTCAACGAGTTCAGTCCAAGTAAGGTCAAGTACAATCTTATTGGGGTCGGGTTCGGGTCTAGGTGTAGTCCAATCCAGGTCGGATCAAGACAAATCGGTTAGGATCCAGTTTTATATCCTATCCTGTCCGTGCCAATGTCATAGTGCCATATCAGTGTCATATCGTATCCGTGTCCGTGTCGTGTCCGTGCAAACACGGACACTAGAGAGATTTTTTTTTCAATACCTGACGTGATTTCCTCTCAGGTAACAGCAAACTGTGCGGCTCACCGCTCACTGTCCAGTGCAAACAACAGACTCCAGCCGGAACCGGTCAGCCTCCTCCGTCCTCGCCGGACTCCAAGCACGGAGGCCTCCCTACTTCCGTCAAGGTCGCGATCGCGGTCACCACCATCGGCATCGCGCTAGCAGTCCTCGGCGCGGCCTTTGTGATCCTGTGCAACAGGAAAAAAGACGACAAGGGGACGTCTGCAGTTGTTGAGCACAGAGATATCGAGAGCTCCGATATCGGTCGCAAGAAGACCTCCGTGGTGGCCGCAGTGAACGAAGACGAGGACGAGGGGAGCCTGACCTTCGTAAGGGACGTCGAGGGGGCGAGGTTCGAGCTGCTCGACCTCCTCAAGGCGTCGGCCGAAGTGTTGGGCAGCGGGGAGTTCGGGTCCTCGTATCGGGCCACCCTGCTCGGCGGCCCCTCGGTCGTCGCCAAGAGGTTCAAGGAGATGAATGGGGCGGGGAAGGAGGAGTTCCACGAGCACATGAGGAGGTTGGGGAGGCTCTCCCACCCCAACTTGCTGCCTCTGGTTGCTTACTACTACAAGAGGGAGGAGAAGCTCTTGGTCACTGACTACATTGCCTATGGGAGCTTGGCCAGCCTACTCCATGGTGAGCACCTTACCCTTTCTATCTTCAGGGACACGGACACCGGTACGGATATCGAGAAAAAGGACACGGAAACAAATACGGGATACAAATATTTTCGAATCCGTACTCTATCTAGTCAGTCCACTATTTTGTAAGATACCAATATCAATTTTCATGTCCGTGCAACATAGACCAGTTTTATAGTATCAGATGAATTTGAAAATCTGCATTAGCAGAAACCTCGTGGAGCTCATCGAGATCGGAACACTCCAAAATATAGAGTAGGATACCAAAATATGTGTTGAATGCATGTCCTCGTGTCCATAACGTGTCGTGTCGTATTCGTGTCGTATTTTCTGAAACTTCCGACTCCGTCAGGCAATCGCAGTCCGGACGCTCCGAGCCTCGACTGGCCTGCGCGCCTCAAAATCGTCAAAGGCATAGCCAGGGGCCTATCCTACCTCTACAAGGAGCTTTCTGCCGTAATGAGCACGCCCCACGGCCACCTGAAGTCCTCCAACGTGCTCCTCGACGAGAACCAGGAGCCCCTCCTGACCGACTACGCGCTCGGTCCAATGATGAACCAGGCGCAAGCCGCGAGGACCATGACCGCCTACAAGTCCCCGGAGTACAAGCAGTTCAGGAGGCTGTCCAAGAAGAGCGACGTCTGGAGCTTCGGGGTCCTGGTGCTAGAACTGCTGACAGGGAAGTTCCCGGACAGCTTCCCGCGCCAGGGGAACGGAGGCTCCGATCTAGCAAGCTGGGTCAATTCCGTGGTGCGGGAGGAGTGGACCGGGGAAGTTTTCGACGGGGAGATGAAGAGGACGATGAACTGCGAGGGGGACATGCTGACGCTGCTGCAGATCGGGCTGGGCTGCTGCGAGGCCGACTTGAACAAGAGGTGGGAGATGGCGTACGCGCTCGAGCAGGTCGAGACGCTGAAGGAGAGGGATGCCGAAGACGATGGTTACTCCTACCTGAGCGAGGGGGAGATGTACTCCAGATCGGTAATGTCTGAGGATGAGTTCTCTTTCTCTATGGTCAAGTGAGTGAGGAAAGGTTTCTTCAAGTATTTATTTGTATTCAAACTTTATACCAAGCATTGTTATTTCAGTTAAAAAAAATCAGGTCATCACACAATTCAAAAACATGGTAACTAGTCATAAAATCATGAAACTGCAGCAAGAAATTTTCTGGAATTCTAAGCAACAACATATGGCAATCTGCAAAGAACTCATCTGCAGAAACAAGTGTATATTTTGACTGTGTCAAGTTCAGCAGGTGAAGCCATCAAACAATAATATTGAACACAATATATGAGAGAAGCAAGAATCACTTGAAAACACACTGGAGTTGCAAATATAGTATTTTGTTGTGTCATGAAACAACTCTACTGGAGAGATGCAGGAGCAGGCAAAGATTCATAATAAACAGTGTCAAGAAGAAGAAAAAAGGAGTTCCATAATAGACTCACAAAAACCAAAAAAAAGGATTCAACATAAGTTGATCAAATTAACAAGACCTAACCAATCCGAAAAGAAAAGAAAAAACGACATAATATTACCAGACACATACAGAACCCAAGCCGCTACAAAAATTTCCAAAAGATGGCGCGAATATTAGCTTAGTTTTGGTCAACCATCGTCGGAAATGACCCAACTTATGACTCAAACATCAGAAAATTTGATAAGGTTACCGACGAGAATGAAAACCTAGGAAAGGCATAACAAGCTGGATGCTACCAGGTTCCACAAACGGGAACTTAGAGAAGGTCAGCGACATTGGAAGGCAGCTCCTCGATCACCACGTTGTAGAACTTCTGGATATCGAAGAGCATCCTCTCGTCGTCACGAGTGACGAAGTTGATCGCAACACCCTTCCTTCCAAAACGTCCACTTCGTCCAATACGATGGAGGTAGTTCTCTGGCTGAGTGGGCAGATCGTAGTTGATAACAAGTGAGACCTGTTGGACGTCGATACCACGAGCCAGGAGATCAGTCGTGATGAGAACACGAGACGAACCAGAACGGAACTCACGCATAATGATATCTCTAGTGTTCTGATCCATGTCTCCGTGGGTGGCTGAGACGGTGTGATCCCTGCTCCTCATCTTGTCAGTCAGCCAGTCAACCTTGCGACGGGTGTTCACGAAGATGACACTCTGGGTGATAGCAAGGGTCTCGTAGAGGTCGCAGAGGGTCTCGAGCTTCCACTCTTCCTTCTCAACATTGACATAAAACTGCTTGATACCCTCCAGAGTGAGCTCGTCACGCTTCACGAGGATCCTCACGGGCTTGTTCATGAACTTGCGAGTTATCTCGAGGGCCTCAGGGGGCATCGTGGCAGAGAAGACCCCCACCTGGACCTTAGAGGGGAGAAGCTGGAATATATCGTAGATCTGAAATGGATGAGAAAACACAGTTACCAGACAATGTCATAACATCTGAAATGGATGATAAAACATACATTCAATACATACAAATCTAACATGCAAAAACTATATGCTGATTATAAAGGAAAATTTTCGTATTTGAGAAATAAAAAAGCAAACATAATTTAGAATTTCAAAAATATATAAATTATATAAAAGAGATGGTTTTATGCTGGTTCAATGAGGACATTGAGCATTCAAGGCACATCAAGGTGCTCAACCTGGCACAACTGAGCGCATTGGGCCCATGGTCAACCCGGCACAACTGAGCACATTGGGCCCATGGTGGGGCACTCCTGCTGCACCACACCTTACACACATAGTGCCCCTAGATGTTTCCATAACAATTAAAAGACAAAACTATCAGATGCCCAAAGAGAGTCCAGTAATGTGTCTGTCTGTGCACCAAAGACTGGTACCGTGTCTTCATGGCTTCCGAAGAGTTTCCTGGGAATCCAACAAAAGTTCATTTCGTTCTTTTAGAACTTATCTGGAATCCAATCGGATACAAAATACCTAAATTTCTTTCACCTCATCAATGAATTTTAGTTTGACTATGTGATTGAGTTCAAAAAATAAAGTTTGATTTCTAAAACAAAAGTATCCAAGCTATATTTGAAAGAATAGGGTCATAGCCAGCTATACTTGAAAGAATAGGGTCATAGCCAATTATTTCATCTAGATAGTACCCGCAAAGTACGAAATGCCAAATAAGTACCCAAAATAAAAATTGTATATAAAAAAGAATCGAGTATCGTAGAAAAATAAAAGAAATTAGAATATTATGTGACATCCACACACTGACACAGCAGAGATTATCACAAGGACAACAAATGTTCCAAAAAGGAATTAACATAAATTAGACTTCACTTTGCGTGCTCACGTGCGTGGGTGGGTGGGTGGGTGGGTGGGTGGGTGGGTGCGCCTGACCTTCAGGCAGTAACATATTGGTCATATACACACCAAAAAAAAAAAAAACTAACCATCCAACTGATTTGTACACAATAACAAGCATGTTTAAAGAAGAAATAGGCTAAGCATTCTGAAATATAAAGTTAAGCATGCATTGAAGGCATGGAGGAAACCTGATCCTTGAAACCCCTTGACAACATCTCATCGGCCTCATCAAGAGTGAACATCCGGATGTAGTCCGGGCGGAGGGATTGCCTCCGCAGCATGTCAAACACACGACCCGGAGTGCCCACCACCACATGGACCCCACTTGAAAGGATACGCTGATCCTCACGAACACTGGTCCCTCCAACACAGGCGTGGACCTTCACTCCCAAGTAATCTCCAAGTGCACGCATAACCTTCTCAATCTGTTGCGCAAGCTCTCGAGTCGGAGCGAGTACCAAAGCCTGGCACTCGACCAGACTATAATCAAGCTGCTGCAAGATTCCAGAGCAGAAGGTGGCGGTCTTCCCTGTGCCGGATTGGGCCTGTTGGATGACATCGAGTCCCTTGCAGAAGGGAACGATCCCCCTTTGCTGAATTGCGGAAGGCTTTTCAAACCCTGCAGAAGAAACCAAATTGATGGATTGTCACGTCTCATAAAATAAACAAGTAGCTGAAATAATTTATCATCATCATCATCCAAGCCTTAACCCATCAGGACGGGGCAGGCAATGAAGCATAAGAAAGCTCCAAAGAAGAAGTGACATAGTTTTTATGACCGGTTGTTGACCCGACTTAAACCCTCTAAGTTGGTGACAAAATCCTAGCCAAGGTCATGAGAGGGTCATGCCATAAAGCCTCGACGATCAGGGCCTGCCCTGAGATTATGGGGCCCGAGACGAACTCTCGAAAAGGGACCCCTACATGTAAAAAAAAAAAATTAAGTAACTAAAATATAAGTAAATATAACCCAAAAAAAATGTTGCCACAAAGATTTGAACTAAGGACCTCTAGTATGTAAGGTTAACATGATAACCAACCACTACACAACTCAAAGGTGGCCCATAGTACATCCTTGTTCTATTCTAGATATGTCCATGTTGATGCCGCTATAATCTTTGGCCCTGGCTCGTCGACGACCAGTTGGCAGGTAGGTAGACATACCTTTTGGATTGTAGTTTAAGCTCATGCAACCAAGGACACCCTCCAAGTTTCCTAAATTATAAAGAGTCTAGACAAAGAGATAACACGATACAATTTGCTGCACACATAATAATTCGGGTTATACCGTAAGCATATATCCCACGGAGAAGGTTCTCTTGAAGGCCCATGGAATCAAAACTTTCATAGACCTCATCGTACGAGGTGAAGAAATCCTGCCCGTCAACCGCAAGCCTGCACTCGACGACCACACACAACGAAAAGGTCACATAAGATGAAGAAAAGCCAATGGTAATCATAATGGCAAAAGGAGAGGTTTACACACAGGTCACTCATTTTGGCGTCGTACTGCTTCGCGTCGAATTGGGATCCTTCTGGTGCCATTCCTGCCATGTCTGCAAACAAAAAAAAAATTCAGAAAAAAAGCCTAATGCTTAATTTTGTCCTTAGATGTGTCTGTAGTGTCTGTAGATTAAAACACAAACAGTAATTTCATGAAGAACTTGTCGATGTATCAATACATGAACATATGTAACATCATAACATGATATGAAGATCCGAAGACCCGGTCTCACCAACAGATTTA